>PPOD03000229.1:0-56658 GCA_003708425.3 Jamesozyma rosinii
TCTTTACCCTGTCAAACTCAAACTGAAACAGTCGTTTTACGAATGATTAACTTAATATGTATGATGTTTGGAATACCACACACGATTGTGACTGACAACGGAAGTCCTTTCCTATCAGGTTTAGTAAACTCTTTTACAAGAAGACTTCGGATAAACTACGTTCAAAGCTCTGCTTACTACCCACGAGGAAATTCTAAAGCAGAACGTAGTGTACAACTTGTGAAAAACGTTGTAAAACATATCAAGGAAAAGATGAGAAATTGGTCTACGAATCTGTTCTTTGCAACATTCCTTGTGAATAACCTACCTTTGATGTATGGTTTTTCACCAAGTGAAATAGCGTACGGTAAACGAACGACGCGAATACCACCAAATTTTGCTGAGATTTTAGATGATATTTTGATTGATGGTACATTTGTCAATTACACACCACCCGGTGAACCTTACCACGAACAACTACACTTAGCGCTCCATAGTCACAGACACTTACAAACCGCTAGAGATGTTACTGGTGATAACCGAACCAAAGTAAGAGAAGCACTAAAACGTGTTAGACAAGATACCGAAAATGTCCAAACTTTTGCGAAAGGTGAATTCGTCTACCGATGGCGACCCAAGAAGAGGAAACATGAACCCACTTGGGACGGACCATTTCAAATCGATAGACAAAAGGCACAACACACTTATAGATTAAAAGATCTAACAGGTAACATTCATAAAGCATCGTACGACGCCTCAAAGCTCAGACCTGCTTACAGTTACTACGGATCCCCAATCAGAAGTGCAGCTGAATACACCCGAGTCTATTCTGATAAAGAGAATAAGTATTATATTACTACCCTAACTGACATTGAAAGGTTTGAACGAATGAAACAGCGTAAAAGAAATAACCTTCCTAGACGTTAGTTTCGTAGCAGCCGATATTTGTATTGTTCTGACGTTCTAATGTACCTCACGTGATAGAGAAAGATGAATAGTATTACCTTTTATGTTTTGTATCCAAGATCAAGACAATATAACCTTACTACAGAGCTTGTAAGAGTTACGAGAGGGTAACACCCATGAATAACGGTAACTATCAACGACAAATAAGACAATGATCTACATACATCAGAATACCTCACGACAGAACAAGACATGAAGATTATAAATAAAGAACACATGTAAATTACTCCTATTATATTTATTTACTTTATTTCTTATATACAATACATAAGAAGATATACAATCCAATACTTAATTTAATAAGACCTTATTTACTTAAAACTAGATAATACTTTAAAAGACTAACAACCAGTAGACGTCCCTCAAACACTTTCTACTACCTAGTCATTTACAGTAACCATTATATTACTTATCCGGACCCAAAACAATACACCCTGGGAACTTCGACACGCCGGAAGAAGCACAGATGCGGACCGAAACAACGGGCCTTTATATACAAAAGTACACAAACACCACAACACGCACACACACATGCCAATACCCCAACTAGCCGCCCACCTCAGCGCTTAATACACGACGTCACTCCCACCGCCACCGCCACCGCCACCGCCACCGCCACCACAATGTCCTCGAAAACCCACCCCCTGCCGCCACCGCGAGTCCCGCGTTCGACTCCCCGCACACCCACCACAACAGCACGTGCCCGGCCGGGAAACCCACACGCCCCTTTTTTTGCGGAAATTTGTTGCGGCAGAACCGCCGGGTGACACCACGGCCCGCCCGCGCATTACAGTGTGGGCTGCGGGTGTCCCGGCGGTTTTGCTCAGTTTCCCGAAAATTTTCGCTTCCGATTAACTAAACAAGTAATACTTCCCAAAATAAGACATGCAATCGTTGTCTCATATATAAATATCCCACTTTAGCGTAACCAGAACACTCTTAGCAAAATTAGGAAGGTGACAATCACGATTTCATTTTCAAAAGAGTCTTCCTTACTACGATTACCTTATCCGTTACAATAGACACATCGAGCACTCTTGCAACAGCAACATACTCATTATACATATATTCATTAACAAATACACTGCTAGGCAATCAATACACAAAGCTACAACACATATCATAGGATAGAATAGAATAGAATATGTCGGATCAAGAGGCCAATGCACAAGAAAACTCGCTATCCCCTCCAAACGCTACTGCTGGAGCAAACCCAACTAAGGAGAGAAGGAAAATAGAAATCAAATTCATCGAAAACAAAACAAGACGACATGTCACATTCTCGAAGAGAAAACACGGTATAATGAAGAAAGCCTTCGAACTCTCGGTCCTCACAGGTACTCAGGTGCTTCTACTGGTAGTCTCCGAAACCGGTCTAGTCTACACCTTCAGCACTCCAAAGTTCGAGCCTATCGTCACCCAACAAGAGGGAAGAAACCTGATACAGGCATGTTTGAATGCCCCCGATGACGAGGAAGAGGATGACGACGAAGACGACGACAACGACCAACAGGCCCATGTACAGGCTCAAGCTCAGGCCCAAGCACAGGCCCAGGCTCAGGCCCAGGCTCAGGCTCAAGCACAAGCACAAGCACAGGCCCAGGCTCAAGTGCAGGTACAAGCACAGCAGTTACAGCAAGTGCAACAGCAAGTACAACAGCACCAGCAACAGATGCAGCATGTCCAGCAGGTACAACAGCATCCACAACTACAACAACTACAACAGGGCGCTGACCATCCCTTCACCATGGACGGCTTCCCAACCAATCCGAACCAGAAACCGAACGTAAATCCAAACTCAAATATAAATACAAACCCAAACAGCAATAACGTTCTACCCCAAGGCCCGGACCAGAAATTAAACATCGGTAACGCGAACACTATAAATCCAAACCAAAACAACGCAGTCTACCAGCAATACTTCCAAGAGTCCCAACAGAACCAGTTCTAGATGGTCAAACCACATTGATACTCCCCCTAAAGTATCGCATATCTGACACTATTGTCGCATTCTTTTTGTTTTCCGGTTTTTATTGTGACTTTACAGCATAAACTAATTTTTATTTATGTATATACAAATATTTCTGTCTTATAACATTTCTTTTGTTTTCTTTTCATACGATCGTATCGTGGATTACACAATATACCCTATCAGGGCTGGTGAAGGGATCGAACCGAGGGCTGAGAAATATTATGTATGGCAGATTCTACCCGTGCATTACCCGTGCATTACCCGTGCATTACCCGCGTATTACCCGCTACCCGTTGATCTAGCAAAATTGGCCTGAAGAATTGTATGAGTGGGCTCGTCTTTAGGTAAGGCACTTGGGTTAGGGAAAGGGTCGTTAGAAGGTTTCTATACGTATCAGCGCCTACTTAGGGGTAGTCTTTATGCTAGTCTTTAATATTAAACGTTAGGTAGTCAATATGAATATGAATATTTTATCAGCTATTGCTCGTGTATCTCTATGTTCAAAGAGTTGTTAAACATTACTAAACAACCAGAGGTAACCATGACACTATTATATACATATGATCTTGCTCTGTTCCGAGGATGTCTCACTTATGGTCAATCCCATACCCTACCTGGTACATGGCCTCGTACCATGTCCACAACATTCTCCAACAAGAATCAGTTGTTGGTACGCCGGGTGCATACATGCTCTTCCTGCCCCCACCGTCCTCAGCCGTTCTCCGGAACTATGCGGTTACTTAAACTATACTAATTAGCTTTCCAACGGAATGCGCTAGCCCCTTGTTGAGTGATACCATTTTGAGGCCACAACCCTCTTATTACTTAATATGGATGATCACCCCAGTCGTGCGTGACTACGACGCACACTATATAAATGCATTAAGTTTTATAGGACTACAAGTACCCTATACCGTTAGTCATCCTTAGCTCTTCCAGAACCTCCAGTTCATCAAGTCGTTGTGTTGTACATAAGAATTAAAGTATAAAGTAAAAAAAAGGAAAGGAAAATAACAACTGTTTGTTATTTCTAATGTTTGTTTTATTCTTCAACGATACATTCTCGTCGGATGGTTAATGGTTGATCTTCCGTGGAATACTGTAATCCTCATGTAAGAATCACGTGATATTCATATGTCCTATACTAAGGTTATATTGCATATATCTTGGAAGTAAAGCAATTTGGGTAATATAACTCAAGTTTCTCCACCATATGATATCCATTTGAACGTCAAAACAATAAAATGTAGCTTTAAGCATGAGTTAACTTAAATATGTCTATATTTCACCAGAAAATATCATATATTATGCCATCTTAGTATAGTGGTTAGTACACATCGTTGTGGCCGATGAAACCCTTGTTCGATTCTAGGAGATGGCATTATTTTTTGCTCCCATTCTCTTATTCATTTACCAGCACCATCATAGTTTTTCTTTTTATGCTGTAAGATCTTAGAATAGTCTATCTACTTTTCTATTTATTATATATGCTACAAAAAAATCTCAATTACAAACAGGCATTTCCATACACTTGAAAATTTCTTCTCCATTTCTCGGAACAAATATGCCCAGCCACACTCATACTGACCTATCTATCAATGGCCTGTTTGACAGTAAACACATAAGTTCCAGTAACAGGATCATAACTTTCAAACTTGTTATTTTCCGAGTCGCTCATCTTCAACTTGGCAATATGTCTCTTCAAAAGCGGATGTTCCGGATCCGTGAGAGGCATTCTTGTGGCCTTGTTAACAGGATAGCAACCGTACATGGTCAGTCTTCCACAGACATTGATCCCTTCCCCTTTTTCTGGAGTTTCCGAGGAACTTGGATACACGGAACATGATTTTGGCCCAAATACAACGATCGTACCACAAAGCAAGTTTAGTGGAATATTGGATAGGTCGACAGGATCCAAGAATTCAAGCTTACCATAGATCTTATGCCCGATCACTAGGTTTGAAATCTTACGTAATTGCAGTAGCGACTTCTCTTTTAGAGTCTCAATCGACGGGGAGACATAATAGTCGTTCTCCAAGAATGTGACATCATCGTTCATAACCTTTGGAATCTGAACAAATTCTGAAGAATTCTCGATGGTATCCTCCTTATTGTGATCTAGCTTCGAGTGTGGTTTAGGTGGTGTAGGAGTCTCTTCAATATTGCTAGCAAACGATTGTTCTTCCTTAGATTCAGGCTTGGATTTTTCAATTCCATGGGAGAAACTTATTTGCTTGATGGAATCTTTGTCTACACTGTCCTTCTTATCAATACTGTCCGTCTTCTTCTTGATAACTAGTGTCTTGAATGTATTCTTATCTGGATTAAATAACAGTTTTGCAGTTGTAGTTCCATTTGTATGCGTGTCACCATGCATATGTCTGTTTGACTCATGCTTATCTGTGGACGAACCAGCACCCAGTTTGTCACGATTAGTGATATTGGTGTGGTTCGATACAGGTTGTGCTCTGTTAGAGATTACATCTTTCGAAGTAAATAAAGTTTTGGGTGTTAGTCTATAAGCCCGGGTTAGCGTTGCGTTATTCTTGGTATCTGCGTTCAGTTTAGTAGCAGAAGCCTTTTGTGGTTTTGTAATTGAATCTGGAAGGGAAATTTTACTGAACAAGTTATTGTTTCCAGTCTGGTCGGTAGTACTCAGTTGTGTATTTGTGCCACCCAATTGAGCCGTGTTATTGCCTTGTATTGAACCTAGAAGGCCATTAGGTTGAGCAGGTTTGCTACCAAATAGCCCCCCGGTGTTTGCAGCAGCACCACCGATGGCTGATGGCGCAGTTGTGGCCGCATTGTTACCAAATAATCCACCACTTGCAGCAGTGGATGTGGCAGTGGCAGTACCGAGTGGTTTGTTGCCAAAAAGTCCTCCCGCGGTTCCTATTGTTCCAGTGCTGGCAGGAGCACCAAATGTGGCTCCTGCCGGTTTGGCACCGAACATGCCCCCTGTGTTACCACCAAAGGTTGATGTGGCAGCACCTGCAGGTTTTGCACCAAACAAACCACCACTAGTGTTCCCACCCATAGTGTTATTATTGGTGTTTGTGTTATTATTTCCAAATAAGCCCCCTCCAGTGTTTCCACCCAAAGCATTTGTGGTGTTAGCAGTGGTATTACCAAATAATCCACCACCGCCTACAGTTGCAGTGCCTGCTGGTTTTGCTCCAAACAATCCAGTACTTGTATTGGCAGTGTTTAACCCTCCAGCACCAAATCCAGTTTGATTCGGTTGCATACCAGCATTGTTATTATTGCCAAATAATCTGCCGTCTACAGTTGCAGTACCTGCAGGTTTGGCACCGAACATACTACCGGATTGCTGTTGTTGCTGTTGTTGTTGATTAGCACCCAAAAGTGAACCACCCATTTGATTGTTAGAATTGTTTGCACCAAATAGTCCACCGCTCGTTGCAGGTTTGGCACCAAATAAGCCGCCTTGCTGTTGCTGGTTGTTGTTTTGGCCAAAAAGACCGCCTTGTTGTTGTGGCTGTGCTTGGTTATTCTGTTGACCAAAAAGACCACCTTGTTGTGGCTGGTTGTTGTTCTGGCCAAATAGGCCTCCCTGTTGTTGTGGCTGGTTGCTTTGTTGTCCAAAAAGGCCACCAGTAGTTGGTTTATTACCAAACAAACTGTTAGTGTTACTCTGCTGGCCGAATGTATTATTTTGCTGATTATTCTGTTGGCCAAATAGGCCGCCTTGCTGAGCTCCCTGCTGGCCAAAGGTATTGTTGGGTTGGTTATTTGATTGTCCAAACAAGCCGGTGTTCCCACTGTTTTGTTGTCCAAACCCAGTGTTTGTTTGGTTACCAAGACCTATGCCACCAGATGCAGGCTTATTGCCAAATAGGCCGCCGCTTGTGTTATTACTAGCGCTGTTGGCACCGCCAAATAGATTGGATTGCTGTGGTTGTTGGCCAAACAATCCACCAGGTTGTTGTGTTTTGTTAGCATTGTTATTGCCAAACATATTGTTTTGTTGGTTGGTATTTTGCATCGATCCAAATGCATTGTTTGAGCCAGTGCCAAATGTATTATTAGAAGTGTTTTGCTGATTTCCAAATAATCCAGTGTTGCCAGTTGATTGCTGGTTTTGGCCAAACATACCGGTATTTGCCGTGGCATTATTATTACTGCCAAATAGCCCTCCAGCTGCTGGTTTGTTCATGCCAAATGGAGAATTAGCAGCAGTATTCGCACCGCCAAATGAGTTTGTGGTGTTGGTGTTGGAGTTTGCACCAAATGCATTGTTACCGGTGTTCATACCAAATGAGTTCACACCTGTGTTGTTGTTGCTGTTTGAATTCAATGTCCCAAATGGTGAATTTTGTGTAGTGTTTGTATTCTGGCCAAACATGCCACCTGCAGGTTGGTTTGCCGTGTTGTTGTTGTTATTACCAAACATAGAAGTGTTGTTGTTGTTGTTATTCATAGTATTGGTATTGTTATTATTGTTGCCCGAAAAGAAGCCACCAAATCCTGATTGGGCATTGTTCATAGTTGTGTTGTTATTGTTGTTGTTATTGAATCCTGAATTTGGCTGCTGTTGAGAGCCGAATGAATTGTTCGCTGTCCCAAAGGATTGAGCTGTGCTACCTCCGCCGAATGTCGATTGAGTTCTGCCAAACATGCCTGCTTGATCTCAATAAATTGATTGGCTGATACTGTGATGTCCTATAGAAGTAACTAGTGGCAATGAAAAAAAAATCAACGAAATAAAAAATAAGTGCCTGTTTTCTTCTTCTGTTAGATGTGGACTTTTCCCAGTTTTGTATTACTCTCGATATTTCTCAGCAAGACTAGCACTTCTCACACATCTGTTCCATCTATAAAATTTTGATATAGTTTGATTGAAAATTCGATGTTGTGACAAAAAAATTTGTTGATATATCGCTTGATACGTACGCTTTCACGGATGTAATCATGTGATCAGTAAATAAATTCTAAGCATGCTTCGTGGACAGTAATACCAGTAGCATTCAGGGTCTGTTATGGTGGATTCTGTTCACTAGCCATGTGATGCAAACACAGTTCACTGCAGTATTGAACCTTGTCACTGCCATGAAATGATGTAGAACATTAAAGATAGCTTGGTTTATTATACAGTTACAAAAGATAAAAATATATATATAAACGTACTGATGAGAGCTATACCAGGGTAGGTAAATGAATATGAATGTAAATATTGATATGATGCAGGGGGTGGTGTTTTACTTCTTCTATCTTTTTATTTTTCTGTAGGGTGAAAATCAGGAAGACAAGGAAGATATGGCAAAAACACTCACGTACCAGAATGAATTAGAAATGATGGGGTATGATTGTATGACGAAAAATGCTTTATCAGGATAGAAGACTAAGGAGAGGGTCCTCAGTTGGCTATAATCTACTGAACTGTTCAGTGATGTGTGTCATGAGTGTCCAATTCTTCAAAGGAACGGGCTTCAAAGACCCTGTACTTAGATCAACCATTAGATCTTCTTGTTCTTCATCGTCGTCGTCATCTGAGCAGCCGTTTGAGAACGAAATGTATTGCAGATCTGCTTCCATCATGTTCTTGTCTACATTGATGCTTGTAGCGTTGTTTTTGTCGTTCTGAAAGAAATGGGCCTCGGACCAGTTGTTGTTGACTGAAGAAAAGGTATCGGTTGACATTGTGTAGTGTGTGCAGTGTTTGTAGTATATATTTGTGGTGATGGTACAATGAGTATATTTTATAAGCTGGTAACAAAAAAAACAGATATTCTGTGCAATAGAGCTGATCTTTATATAGGTAGCAGGAAGTGAGTGTACCAAAGTTGTCTTATCTGGATGATTCTGGGGTACAGCAAACAAGAGATAGTGGAAGACAAGCTATCAATACAATCAACAGCTTCCAAGCAAGACAGACAAACACGCGTCCAGCAGGAACAGAGGCTCCGCCAGCGTCTCTTTATATTGTACCTGTGCCCTTGTCCTGCCATCTCACATGTTTTTCTCTTGCGCTGCATATCACACATACAAGGCAAAATCACCACCCTCGGTGCAAACGGTGGTGCCACAGTTTCCGAAGTGTGGATGCCCCGGAATCCACAGTGCGCGCCGTGGAGCGTTCGCGTTTCCTGCATCGAGCTCAGCTAAGCAGAAAAAGCAATTTGGTGCAGATCGGGGATCTCGCGGGCAGCGGAGGCGGCACAGGCAAGACTGGATCTGCTTATCTTATCAATGGGGGCCTTAGAGGGCGCAATGCTGATCAACGGTGCGGTTATTGGATCTTTTGATTCTTATTATACAGAGATATATATCGATATTATTATAGTGGAGCGGGGCTTGGGACAGCACCGCTGTGTAAAAACAAAGTGTGATGAAGGGGAGGAAGGCGCCACACGTTTTTCGGATCAGGTGGTCCATAAACGGGCGGTATTGTCAGCACCTGCTGAGAATAGCCAGGCCTCCCTTGGATGCCAGACAGTGTCTAGGACACCCAGACTGTTGACAAGCTTGTGGCCGGTCAACTTCTTTAGAGGTACAATCAATGGGTTCTTCATCATATCGTCATACACAGTATCGTGGAAGATATGCAGACTACCGTCGTCGGAGGCGGAACTGAACAGTGGCAACCTCTTGTGGAAAGCAACGTCTCTGACTGCCTTGTCGTGGTATCTCAAGGTCTTGTATGGTGTGTTGGCCAAATCCAAATCTAGCCACAACACTCTCTTATCGAACGATGATGCAATGACGTTGTCACCTCTTGGGTGAATATCAATGCTGGACAACCAACGGGCACCAGGTAACAGCTTCTTGACCAGTATTTGCTGTGACAAATCGTACACTCTGATATATCTTTGCGAACACACAAATAATTGTGGCTTGAATGGGTGGAACTTGGCATCCATAATAACACCCTTGGACTTCTTGAATGGTGACTGTGTTAAATGCTTCGATAGTTGATGGATCAGGACAGATGTATTGCCTGACTCCGGTTGCACTGTGACAAAATAGTCACCCTTTCTGTGCCATGACAGCTTTTTAACAGTCTTCTTACAGGTGATTGTGATGCATATGTCCTTTTCTAACTGCTTTTGAGTCGACTTGTTCCACTGCGCAACAGCCTTCTTAACAGCAGCAGTGGTTGCTTCATTGTCTTCGTCTTCTTCACCATTGACAGCCAAGTTTGATTTCTTGACTGAGCCAAATGTGTCAAAACCAAAACCATTTTCAATCTTAGTCTTACCGTTGTTTTCGATGTCGAAGCCAAAGATTGGTGGGACAATCAAATGGATGTTTTCACCAACAGTAACAGCCAGTATACCTGTGCTCTTATCTGGGTTCCATTCAATACACTCGATGTGATCTTCAGAGTCTTCCTCTTCGTCAATGAAACTAACTTTGTAGACTTCTCTACCAGTTAGAATCTCCCAAACTCTAACAGTACCATCGTCAGAGCCAGTGGCTAACCACAGACCGGATGGGTCGACAGACAAACTACGTATCTTACCCTTATGGCCAGAATATACCGTTGAGCAACGGATTGGGAATGGTCTCAAATCCTTTGGAGATGGTAATTCTGGTAATAGAGACTCTGGGTCAATATTCAACTTGTTCTTACGTACACGAGGTGCCAGGTACAAATCTAGGGATCTTTCAAATCTTTCTCTGATGGATTCATTGTAACCTGGGACTTTTCTTAGCGAAGAGTATTTCTGTGGTACAAAATTCTTTTCTCTGTCACTGATCTCGGTGTCCTCCCATTCTTTCTTTTCCTTGGCGGTTAGCAAATACTCCTCTGGTGGGTTATAACTCTCTTCATTGGTAGGTGGTGGGAGTTTTGGTGCTCTTAAGTTCATGACATGATCAACACTCTCAGAGGCATCACCCCATAGGTCAAAGCTGAAGTTTTCATTCTTTTCCTTTTCTCTCATCTCCTTTAATTTCTTTGGTGGGATGATACGGCCTTCTCTGATAGCTCTGACAATCTTCATAACTCTCTTAGCTTCATTCTTTGATGGAACGAATCTTCTCTTTGGTTCTGGAATAGCTGTCAGTGGCATAACTTCCTCATGTCTAGTGAACCAATCGATCAATGGTTCATATGGATTGATACTTTCGTCAGTTTGTTCGTTCTTTTGGATTTTGGAAATCAACTCTAATTCTTCTTCGGTTAGATTCAAACTAGAACCAGAATTCTTGTCCAATAGACCGGTCCAACCTTCAGGAATGTCAATACTCTCTAGTAATTGGTCCAAAGCAGAGCCCTTAGCAGGACGCATGATTCTTTTACCGTTGATATCATAACCAATATGTGGCATTTCGTCATAAGCATACAATGGGATATTACCAATGGTATTTTGGGTTTCAACATCACTGTCATCACTGTCGTAAACAGGCTTGATTTCAGGCTTAATAACTCTTTCCTGACCATCGGAGTATTTGGTATAAATGTTTGGGTCAGCAATAGTGTTTAATTTGACACCTGATAATTTATCAGCGATAGATTCTGAATTGTCAGAGAAATCAGATGTGTTGTACTCCTCATCGTCTTCATCACCTTCCTCTGCAGCTAACAACTTATTTAGTTCATCGTCTGAATCGGCATCTGCTTCATCGTCCTCAGAAGATTCAACGTCTTCATTGGCGGACTCAAAGTCTTCATCATCATCACTGTCACTATCTTGGGCGTCGATCAATCCATCCACAATTAAGGTCTCATCATTTTCTTCAATATCTGATTCTTCTTCAACTGTAGAGGCAACTCTCTTCTTGGAAGCCTTAGAAACTTCTTTCTTAGTGCTCTTAGTAGCCATATTCACAAAAATAGGTTATTTCCTAGTTGTTATTCTTGACAGTTTGCTCTACTTACTTATACAGAAGTGTATAGTTGCAATGTTTTAGACTATGTCTTGGGTTTTCTTATTGAAATGTTTCATCTCATCGCATCTCAAAGATTTCAAGAAAATTTTTCTCACTCTGTAGTCACCCACACACCACATTATGATATGTGTATATAAAACAGACTAGGTCTAATCCAAGGCTCCAAGCGATGGCCACGCAAAAAATATGGTAAATATAATCATTCAATACGAAATGTGTCTATCACATCACATTAAAGCAATTCAGGTATGCGTATTTATATATTGCAATATACTTTAACAAACCGTATGAGTTGTTGAAATGTAAAGATACTTTTCTGGTATTTAGTGGTGTATGTAGTAAAATGAGATATTCCCCCCTGGAATCTAAAAAATAAATGAAAATACGATGTTTTCGGGCTGTTTTAATAATAACTCAAAATACATAACCCTTATATATTTGTTATGGCTTGGGTCTTTATTCCGATACCTAAATAATAGTAGTTTGTTAATACAGGATATTATGTAAAGAACTTGATAAGGTATGTGTAAATAAACACAGCTCCATTAAATATGTATGCATCTTTCTGAGATATGCTAATTATGGGCATTGATCACTGTATGTGTTTTAACACACTTGGATTTCTCCAGAACATTCAGTTCATTAAATTGACAGTTTTAGAGGTCCTTATGTTTTGTCTATCGCTTGTTTACAATCTTTTGTAGCATGTTTGCACTCTCGGCTACATGCATGGTATGTAAGTGAATGTGTATTCTTTGATGGCTCGATTAGTGGTACAAAGTTTAAATAAGATGCCTGTGTACAAAGAGTGTGTGTCTAAAATTTTACAATGTTTAATCAATCTAGTCAATCTTAATCAATACATACAATATTTAACGGGATAGTCTTGTTGTTTATAGCCATTGCTTAAATTATAAGTTATTAAATTATGATACCTCAAATGCAAACAAACATCTTGAAACTTACTTAGAATATTTCTGGAGCTTGTCTCAACAAATAAAGCCATTCATTTATTATATACAGTTCATCTACGTCATTTTAAGGATTTTAAATTTATATTTTTATAGTAGCAGTAAAAACCCAAAATTTTCAAATTAATATGGTTTCGTGGTCTAGTCGGTTATGGCATCTGCTTAACACGCAGAACGTCCCCAGTTCGATCCTGGGCGAAATCAAGTTAAATTTTTCAATGATTCATTCCATGATTCGCAATATAAGAAGAGTATATTTCATTATACTCTTTAATCTTTTTTGTGGTATGATTTATTATCTTTTAACAAGTGTACAGCTTTAAGATTAGTGGCCTATATACAACTATCTACCTGTGGTTAAAATCCTTTATAAAGGAATGCATCCGTTCTAATCAAATACACAAGTCTCGCTAATTGACTTTGCCAATTTTTCTAAATATATCTTATCTGCTTCTGCAAACCCGTTGTAATCTATGCAATCCAAATCAATAACACCTATAGTTTTGCCGTCACTAGAAATGATTGGCACAACGATTTCACTCTTTGTTTCCCCATCGCATGCAATGTGATCGTGGAATTCCTTAACATTATGGACAATCTGCGTCTCTTGTGTAGATGCAGCCTTGCCACAAACACCTTTGCCAAACTCAATAGTCTGGCATGCTACTTTGCCTTGGAATGGACCTAGTAGCAGTTCTTTGTCATTTTCCTTTCTTGTCAAGTAGAATCCTGTCCAATTGACATTGACATTCATTGATTTGTATGCGTGCCATAGTAAGGAGGATGCATTTGCTAGGTTACATACCCAATTGGTTTGTCCTTCGGCCAGGCTTTTGTAAGACATAATGAGCATCTCTAACGTCTCATCCCGATGGGTAAATTCATTGAATTTGGTGTAGTCAGCATGATTTTGGATAGTAGGTGCCATGTTGAGGATTTATATCGACACTTCAGTTTGTAACCAGGTTTGGTTTAAGAATTATGGAAAATGTCCTTTCTAAGTAGGATGTTTTTTGTTGAGTCAGAGAAGAGCATATTGGCTTAGTATTTGTCGGAGCAGACACCAGATTTAATATTGTGAGAAAGCTCAAAAAACAAATATAGTACTGCCACGCAAAATATAACGTGATATTAATACAAGTTGGGAAGAGACTATTGACTAAGAGAGGTGCATAGTCTAGCAGACTAAAAGATACATAAGGATTATCATGAATGAAGAAAACAGCGACAACTTTCAGTACATTCTGCAGCTGACAAAGATGTTGACTTCAGAATGTCGAACCACCAGACAAGAGACCGACAAGATCGAGTTACTTCTCAAAAGAGTCGCCAACCAGTCTGCGATATCATACGATAAGTTAGCAGAATCAGTGCCAGATGAGACAAGGGATACATACGAGAGAATATCGCAGCCTACAGAGGCAGACCGTCTGATCAGAGAGAATTATGCACTTCTATATCAAATAGAACAACAAGAATACATCAATAGTAAGGCTTTAGCGTTGATAAAAAGTATAGAGGACCATTTGTATTCTATCAAGAATTTCATAATTGAGCAAAAACTTACAAGAGAACAGAACTTTGAAAACTTTACATATGAGAACATTGAGTCAAAGAAGGTCATTGTAAAGAGCAGCATCCAGAAGCTTGAGAAGAAGAGTGAGATTAGCGGGACGAATGTAGCTACCGCAATAACCAAACTCCAAACTGTATATAAAGAAATTGATTGGGAATTGATACCGAAGGACTCGAAGGCATACAAGAGGTTGGAGGAAAAGATCGCATATGTAGAAAGTGTGTACGATATAAAACTTTTCCAGTGATCCTATATTCATTCAAGGTTCTGACAGGGAATGTTATATTAGTATGTCAAGAAGTGGGTTTGTTTGGTATTATACTGATAGAGTTTGATTGCTACTGCTACGACTGGAGTCGTTTGAAGGTATAATGCATGTCTCCAGTTGAGTTATTTCGATTATTTATTATTAGAAGCAAGATATCATGTTTATAATTTCCTTGGGTGTTGATCGGTTCATTTTCAAGACAATTGAGTATCTCTTCGCAGCGATAGTATTTAGTTTCATTGAATATCAAAGTAACCTTGTTAGGTATCCTATTGATAAATACCCTTTCTCACCGTCCCGGCTGTGTGCATCTGTATGGTTCTGCCGCACGCAACTCATGAGATGGTCTATGTCGTGGGGATCGCAAGTATGTCTACATTGTGGGTTGTAATACCACTTGTGTTTTATACAAGTAATGAACCATTTCAAGCAAGTATGTGGTGCAGTGCACACTTGTAATTGATTCATCTGGGCAAGCACATTGAACATATAATTGCAAAATACAACTGAACACTCTGAACCCTGAAATATGTCCCCTATACTCACTCAGATATTTTGTCTTCATCAAGAGATGTGCGTACTACAGGACACGGTAGCTTCTGTTCTGTACCATATGGTACATTGAAGGGAATGAAATGTCTTAGCACGCGGGTTCTGTGCTCCCAGATAGTTAAACCTTATTCCAGTGCAAGATCCGGTAAATCCCAGTCTCTGCTGAAGCGTCATCCATCTAGTTGTTCATATTTCACTATCTTGGAGGTAGTATGTCATTCAAATAAGGTTGTTAATGTTGACGTATGGCAGAGGTCAGCATGGGTGGAATGCATCCCACATGACGTTGCTCTCTTAAGGCAATACATTCCCGTTGTCACTGGTGCGATGACCGATCCATCCGCGGTTAATTGTCTTAGCTGTGCATTCCCATCGATCTAGTGTCTCTGATAATTCACGCTCGAGATGGGGTCATCACGTCGATATCAGGTTCGCCCCAAGAAGAAGATAGAATAGAGAATACAGTCCAGTGTGTCTTTGTATCAACCTGCTCGTACAAAATTTAATGGGAACGGCCACTAACAGCCCATCCTGTATCGAGATCCCACTTGACATCGCATGTTCCACAGCCGATGAATAGCACTGACATAATGTCAGCCCTGTCCTTTTTTGTTTTCTTTCGTGTGCCGCTGATGGTACATTTGCAAGCAGAACATGCGCACATGCAACAGAGCGCATGGCTGGCTGCTGGTATCATGGGCCTAGAAGGCAAACATCTGATTACATAATATAGCCCACGGGTCGAGATTGTGTCGATGGCCCCAGACGCAGACAGTTTCCTACCTGCCGCATCACGATTTATCGTGGTTGCAGAGATGGATGACAAAATCGATGCGATGGACCCTATCTGGATCAAACAATAACAGTGGACGGCAACAGTGCAGCAATATATAGCATTACATAATGGTACTGAGAGTTTCCCGGGTATTTCGGATAAGAAAAATGATAGTGTGCGTCCTCGCAGGCGCAAGCTTTGGGGTGGAGGGGGGGGAGTGGTGAGAGGTGGGTTGTTCTGTGCTTCTGCAGGGTATCCTTTATCGAGAAGCGGAAATGCATCCCAATCAGACGGGAACCATTCGAACATCACATTCCAGGTACCGCGAGACTGGGAACGGGGGGAAAAGCAATGGAATGGATTTGAGATTTCGCTCTCACGGGAGGCAGAAAAAGCAAAGTTCGCGCTGGAGAATTCCGGACCAACGGAGTGATGCGGTGAAACTGATGATTACCTAAGAGCAAGTTGTCTGCTGCCGCGGGCGGGTCCGCCAGTTTGGCCGTTCCGCGTCTCTGGACAGCGTGGTTCCGACAGGAGCATGCAGTAGGGAGTGCAGACATCGAGAAATTGCCAGCCAGCATGCACTATTCAAGAGGCCAATTGCACTACCATTGCTAGAGGGTTTGGTTAGAGGTCAATTGATTAGTCTGGTGAGCTGTTGGTAACAGGGAGTAGTTATGTCTATAGCTGCCCTGATGAAGACTGATATCGTATATACTTGCAAGGTAGTGTAGGGGATAACGATATTATACCCGATAGGGGGAGGTCATTGCTTGAAATTTGCGTGAATTTATTTTAGTTTTTCAAAGTCTTGTGGAATCATGTTAGTCCAGGCGGGAGGGACTCGGCCAGTGTGATCTCCGAGAAAAGCTAGGCAGGTTTGGCTGGGAGTGCTCCGCTCTTCACTCACGCGCGCACGGTGTTTCCCGCTCCCGCTCTCGGTAAGTTCCGCAGTAACTGCGTATTTTCCGTTTGTTCGTTCGTTCGTTCTCTTTCCCGCCTGGTGAAGAGTTGAAACGGCAAGCAAGGTAAAAAGGTTAAGTTTAAACCGCTGCACAAAGCTCTTGCAAAGTGGGATGCCCACAGAAAACAGTTAAGGCCATACTGTGCTTGCATTGAGTGGCTCTATGGTTTATTCATACATTCGTCAGTAAGATGTCTACATGTGCGAATGCATAGGCGACTTCGTCGAGTATGTGATACGTGCATTATTATGAGTTCGGGGCACAGAGCAGCGTGGATATGTTTACGTAGCTATGAAGCGCCATTACGGGCCGTTCTATTTACCTCACTGGTACTAACAAGAGCAGAACCTAGGAAGGGCACAAGAAAAAAATAAACGGCGCAGATTCATAGAAAACTCTGTGTGCAAGTGTGTGTGTCTTTCCAGGGTATATGGTTGCCAGGTGGCGGTTCTTTTGTATTCAAGTAGAGTGTTCTAGGCAGCACACGAAAAAAATTTCTTTTTCTCTGTTTACTAGGGAGAGGCGTGTGTATCTTGGTTTTCTTGCCAACTATTGTAGCGTATCTAGGGGGGGCAAAGGTGGGTTGATATCCCAGGAACTCAGGAAAGTCTTTGCTAGGGGAGGAAAGTCTTGCACGGGGAGAAAACTCGAAACCCGAAACTCTAAATTCGCAAGGCCATGGAAAGATGGAAAGGCAGAGTGATACAAAGAGATTCGTATGTTGGTGTGGTGGGATGGATAGTATGGCAAAAAGTAATTTTTCTGGGGTAGCCCTCACAGCTTGTTGCAAGTTGGGTCCCAGCCCAGTTCGGCATTTGTTTCTTTTGCGTGTTTGGGGGACAAGGGTAGCACTTCCTGCTTTTGGTGCGTGGGGATCGCGCGGGCCATGTGTTTGTGTGAACACATTACATCAACATAAGGTTGGACGGAACCACAGGTTTTATCCGCACCGTTGTGTGATTCCGTGGAAATGCATGTGCGCTCTGCAGCGTTTTCTGGAAAAGCAATAAAAACAAAGTTGCAAATTCCCAAAAACCCCATAGCCCCGCACCTCGCACCTCGCGCCTCACGCCCCCAGAGAAACCGGGGAGTCCGCGGCCCGAACAGGGATATTTTCAGCGGGTGGGCGAAACCTCCGGCCGCCTCTGGTTTCCCACTTTGGTACATGGGGCTCTCGAGGCAGCTGCTGTTGCTGCTGCTGCTGCTTCTGATGTTGCTGCAGCGGCAACAACGGCACGAAAAAGAAACAGGGCACACACGCAGATAATTTCCACATTCTGCCTCGTCCAAAAAAGCAATAGTGATCAAGCCCACTAATCGGGCAAGAGTGCACTATAGGAAATCTTACCACACGCTTGTTGCCTCGCTGTACTCGCTGTGCTCGCTGTACTCGGCTGTACTCTGTTATGCGGTGATTCTGAACACAGATACATTTGATATACAATTAGCCGAAGAATCGCAGAACCACTTTGACAGTTGTTTTTTCTAAGTATAATTAATTGTTTTCACAGGATCTTCACGTTGGTTCAGCTGAAAATTTTGTTACTTCCCTCGACTCCCATATCTGTGTACTACGATAGTATATATACACTAAGGATTCAATTCTGTTTTCCTTTCTTGCTCGCACTCCTTCTTTTGGGGCCAACACTTCCTACTTCCTTTTTCCTTCCTTCCTTGTTTTTCTTATTTTCCGTTCACATCCTCCCTCAATTATCCAACCATCCTTACAATCACACGTATACGTACACGCTCCCCAGTTCCCTAGCCGAATTACCCCGTCCCGTACATTTATTGCAATTTTAATCATAACTGAAATTCAAGCACTAGTTTTTTTTCCTGTCTCCCAGTTTTCCTAATCAGTTGTTCCCAATCGAGTTCGAAAACCGTTACAAGAAAACTACGTTTATATATATATTTATTGCAGCAAGCCCAACAGTATACTAGTAGATTGAATTATTAGATCATTAATTGCGTACCGTATTCCTCTCAATTTGATGAATAATCGCCAATAACACAACAATAACACAAACTATTTCCAAAACTATAGGAAGAACGTTGTCTTCTTACTAAATATTCTTTCAAAAAAACAAATCATATTAATATTCTATTTTATTACCCTAATAAAAGACTCAATTCTCCCTCAATTTTTGAATTAGCTCTTTATCTATACCAAGCAAAAGAAAATAAACATCCATTGCATCCTTTTCCTTTGTATACATCCCTTATCCAAACAACTGTTGTTTACTCGCATTCTTCTTTTTTCTACTCCCCCCACAACTAACTATCTAAAAAAGAAACCACAGCAATGCCTTCTGCAATCACCTCAAACAGTTTGAAACAACAACAATTCAACGATGTGAATCATTCAAAATTACACTTCACCCCCCTAATACCAAAGGGATTCAACAACAATAATAACAATAGTTCTAATGCCAACTCAATTATCAACAAGAAGGTCAACTATTTGGACAAGAAGAGCAACACCAGCTCTCCAAGCATGATCATCAAAACATCAAAGCGTTGGGTCCTACCACCAAGACCTAGACCTGGTAGAAAGACTTCAACGTGTCACCCAACCAACTCTCCTTCAAAACATGAAAAGAGTAATACGTTGTGTAACAATAAGAATACAAACAACAATAATAATAATAATATCCACACAAATTTGCATAAAAATAAAAACAATAGCTCTAACGCAAGCACCAATGCCAGTTGTAGTGCTAGCACTATCAGCAAAAAGGATTTGAAATCAAATATTATCGATAAGAACTACAACAAGAGAAAGCAAAGCTCAGTTGCCAAGACTGATTCGCATAACAATCACAGCAACACCAACAACAGGAAAACCGAATTGAACTATTTGGCGTTCTTAAACTTTGAGGAAAATGAGGAAGAAGCAAACAAAAGATCCATCTCAAACGATAGCCAAAGAACCATAAAGAGCTCAGGTGATGTCAAGATCACTAATAAGACGTTGCCCTTGTTATTGATTTCAAACCAAAATAACAACAACAACAACAACAACTCGCATACTGCTAACAATACTTCAGATGATAATACTCCAGCCTCATTATCTTCTGTTGATGTTAGCAAAGGCATCAAGAATGTCATCATTGACTATCCTGCTTCTCCGATAGATCTATCGCCAAGCTCTACAATAGTTTCAACCCCAAACAATACCGCAAACAATCTATTGAACATCAACAGAAGATTCTCTGTTCCAATCAAAAATAGTAACGGCAAGAACGGTGATAATCTAACCACTATGCAAAGAGAAGAACAGAAATACCTTGACATATATGATGAGATGGAATTCTTCATCAACAATGCTAGTGGTAGCAATACTGCTAAGAAGAGCGCTGATGGCGATATTGATATGGACTTTGATGTATTCGCTAATAACGATATGAAGAAGTCTGTGGATACAACCAGCAGTGGTATCACAACGCCGGCTGTCAAATATGAACAACTTCAGAAGACCCAAGTCGATGAATCTCAATTGAATTTTGAGAATGAGAATGAGCTCTATAATAACATCTGGGAATTCTTACCACGCTACTCAAATAAAAAAGATAATAAAAATACCAAGAAGGTAAATGATAGTGATGATAGCAATTCAAAAGAAAAAGAAAGTTACTACTATGTTGCCCCATCTCTAGAAGAATTGATGGAGGAACAGGATAACTTCATGAATCTATTTGACGATAACTCTTCTATGGCATTTAATGAATTTAATGACAATAATAGCTTAAATGATACTTTGAATGATGATGATGATTTCGATATCCTAAGGGTCGAGTCATAGTGAAGAAAAAATTAAGAAAAAAAATCATATTTATTTATCAGGCTATTTATTTATTACATTATTTATTTACATTCATATATAATCATATATAATCATACAATCATTCATTCACGTTAACTAAAAAAGAAAAAGTCGCTTATATTATTCATGTGCTGGTCCCTCTGAACCCTTCGAGTGTGTAATTGTTTGCATCCTCCAAGACAAGCAGTCTCATCGACAGAAAATGAAAAATTAAGAAAACAAAACAGAATAACACAAGACAGCAAACAGCTATATATTCAAAAGGAAAGAAGGAACCGATCGATGTCAAAACAAGCGATAGATGATATAAGAAAGGAATTAAAAGAATGGGAGCATGATTTTATTAGCAGCAACAATAGATCGCCAACAAAAAATGATATTAGAAATAATCCGTCGATAAAACTAAAGTATAAGGAATACTCGTATCTGAAAAGAAATGAATCACAGAAGCCTAAGAATCTTTTAAACGAACTAAGAAGCCCGCCTGCATCGAATACCAAAAGTCATGTCGTGGAAATAGGCCCCACCCCACAAATTTTTGGAAAATCTATTAGTATCTTTGAGATGAACTTATCGCCAGTTAAGAAAAAATTACAGCTATCAAATGATACAGAAGAAGAATCGCAACAGGTAGAGGAGTTGGATGACTCACCATTTGCTGAGCCTGCAGTGCCTGCAGTGTCGGTATCAAGACTCCAGCCACCAAAGGTGGGTAAGAACTACGGGCCAAATTCACCATTGAAAATATCACATACGATACGGATTAAAACTCCCAGCAAATATCGATTGGGAGGGGATTCCGAAGAGAGCGAGGATATGTTGGTGACACCTCCAATTTGGAAAAGAACAATTTCGAAGTCGTTAAGAGATCTGGAAGACGAGTTTATCGCTGCGTCGTCCAACTTCAATCCATTTGACGATGAAAACATAAAGGAAGTGCAAGTACTAAGAAAAGAGAAAAAGCTTGTACAAGACCAGGAGCAAGTGAAGGAGAAAGAAAACGAGATCGAAAAGGAATATGATAGGAAGAAGACAAAGAGACGGAAAAATCGTATTAGAAGGGTCAACGACACTGGAAGTGACGACGATAAGGGCAGCCAGATTGATGTACACTTGGAATTAAAGAAATTAAAGAAGAGGCAGTTGAAAACATACCTAGAACAAATGGGAGAAGAGCATAATGACGCCAGTAAAAACGAATCAGACACAGAGAGTGATAATAGTAGTGATAAGGAGGCGCAAGAGCAGGAGCAGGCTAAGAAACCTAAAAAGAAGCGTCCAAAGAAATATAATCTGGTTAGTAATAACTTCAGAAGGCTGAAGCTGCCTACTAAGAAGCGTAACAACAGTAGATTCTATTCAAGAAGGCGTTAGTTGGGAATAGTTGCATAGCATGGTGAACTAAATCACGTGCCACTATGGTTGGTTGGAATATCCATGGAAAAGAAAAAAAAATACTTAGGTAATTATTGTATAATGCAGTTATTTAAGCAATCTGTAAATAAGGGTATTAGTAATCGTTCAGTGGTTAGCAATTAAGATAAAAAGGAATATCTCAGATATATAAAGGACATGAAGGTTGAGAGAATTAGCTCAATTGCTTTTGAGATTGTATTTTTTCTATACATTATGACAATAGTATAAATTGAACAGACACACTCATATACTTACTAAAAAATGGCAAAAGATACATCTATTAAATGGACATATAAAGACCCCTCCCAGATTAACTTCAGCGATATAAACGCTCTTATCATTGGTGGAACGGGTGGTATTGGACGTTCTTTATCACAGGAGTTGATTGCAAATGGTGCCAGCGTTACTATTGTGGGGCAAACCCTTCGTGATGAAGTCACCGATAAATTAGATTTTATCAAGAGTGATCTAGGTTTAATCAAAAATTGTGATGAGGTTGTTCAGGAGTTAAATTCTAAAGGCAAGACCTCTACTTTCACACACATCATCTTCACTACAGGTATCATAGCCTCTAGGCAGAAGCAGGTTACCACTGAAGGTATTGAGAAGGATATGGCAGTCAGTTACCTGAGCAGATATGAAATCCTGACTGGTATTGCTAAAGATATCCAGAGGAAGTTTACTGCTGGTAACGATGTCTTTTTAAAACCAAGAGTGTTTATTATGGGCTTTCCAGGCAACAACCAAACTGGTGAGCCTAGTAATTTGAATTCTGATAAAGGCACTTACAGGTTTTATAATACTCATATGAACACCGTTGCTGCGAATGAATCTTTAGTGCTTAACTCAGCAAAACAGTATGAAGGGCAATTCAATACGTATGGTTTAAATCCTGGTATTATGAATTCGAGTATCCGTTCTAATCTATTTGGTCAAAGTTCATACCTTGACCGTTTTATGGAATGGTGTATTAGCTGGAAGGCGCAAAGCACTGAGACATATGCAAAGAAAATTATTCCATTGATGATGTCTCCAGAGATTGAAGACTCTAATGGTGCAATGTTTGATGACCAAGGAAACGGACTGTTAAAATCAACAGGGCTAGATGATAAAGTTGTAAGCGAGTTTATGCAGAGCTCAAAAGACCTAGTTGCGTCAGTCAAGGTCTATAAATAAGATATACCTTCTGGTTGGCATTATATATACATGCTACTTTTATACAATATTCATTTACATTCCCTTGTAGCTGTGAAGTTCATAACTTTTGTATTGCTACTCTATTTCAGACTCGTTATAGTGTTGTAGTTATATCTTTTTACATCCCCTTTTTATCCTTTATTCACCTGGACACGTTCGTAATCAGATCACTTGATTTGATAAGCTTATCGCTTTCTTGTGAGGGCTTATTGTAGATTTGTATACCAAAATTGAACTGCATTGCTTTTAGTATAGTTCAACCACAATTAATAACTGGTGGATGATGTTGTCTCATGATATCTTGCTTTCTAGTCATTCATGTTTATAACTACAAGATCATCATCACTGTTGTTTGTGTGTTACCACGTTTTGCAGATTAGATAGCAAAGACGTAACCGATAGTAAAATTCCCCAAAAAATAAAAGACAAAGCCATAAAGAGAAAATTAGGACTAGGTAGTCTAAAGTCGGACATATAGGAATAAAAGTCAGCCAAACACCCAATTGTTTACAAAGGTTCTATAAAGGTCTGCAATTCCTGTATTTATAAACTCATTGCCATTTGGGATCTGGTATAGCGGCAGATATTATAGAAACGCAATGATCTCCCTAAGAAGCAGCCACATCATTTTGAATAGCAAAAGGCTCCTGAGTTCAAAGTCATATTATCTGTTAAATCAAGTGGAATTGGCACCGCCTGATAAAATCTTAGGTCTCACAGAACACTTCAATAAGGATAAAAACCGAAGCAAAGTAAACTTAACAGTCGGGATCTACAAAGATTCATGGGGTAAAGTCACCACATTTCCGTCCATAGCTAGAGCACAGAGAATTATAGACACAGACGTTCACTTAAACAAGAATTTATCATATCTGCCTATAGATGGCTGCAAGAGTTATTCAGATACCGTTTTAAACTTCTTATTTGATGAGTCATGTCGCAATTCAGATAACAAAGAGGGTATGAACGATGGTTTACAATTTCTCAACAATAACAAGATATCGTTTATGCAGACTTTAAGTGGGACAGGGGCATTAGCTATTACAGCAAATTTCTTATCCTCATTCATATCAAATAAGGTTTGGATACCAAACCACTCATGGCCAAATCATATCAACATATTCGAGAAGAATGGATTTGACGAAATCAATTATTATTCATATTACAACTCTGATACAGGAACTTTATCAGTAGATAAATGGCTGGATGAACTGAAGGAGAAAGTCACCAAGGATACATCAAAAGTTCCACATTGCATTGTATTACATGCCTGTTGTCATAATCCAACTGGTCTAGACCCTACAAAAGCGGAATGGCAAAAGATCATAGATACTGTCCATGAATTAAACATGATTCCAATTATTGATATGGCCTACCAAGGTCTAGAATCGGGAAATCCCATTCAGGATGCCTATGTGCTGAGAATGTGCCTCAAGTCAGACAAGATATGGAACAATGGACTATTTTTGTGCCAATCTTTTGCAAAGAACATGGGGCTTTATGGTGAGAGAGTGGGTTCACTAAGTGTTGTAACACCATTAAATTCAGACCCAAAGATTAAATTTGCGATCGATTCGCAGTTAAAAAAGATCATTAGATCACTCTATTCATCACCACCAGGTTATGGATCTCGAGTAGCAAACCTAGTACTGAGTGATAACAAGTTAAAATCACAGTGGTACAAAGATGTTAACTTTATGGTCAGCAGGCTGAATTCAGTTAGAGATAAATTATTCGAAAATTTAGAATGGCAAGATTTATTTAATCAACAGCAACAGCATGGTATGTTTCTCTACACTCGGTTGAATCAAAAACAAGTTCGTGAATTGAGAGATCAATATTCGATATATTTAACAGACGATGGTAGACTTTCGTTAAGTGGTCTTAACGATTCTAATATAGATTACGTTTGTGAGGCTCTAAGAGATATAACAACGAGGTAGTGGTTTTGATATCAACATATAGATAAGTATAGTCATTATTCATTAAGTACATGTGTGTTTATAAAATAACATATTTGCTCTACTTTATTATTTTCTAAGGAACTTTCAACCAAATTTATTGTTTAGTTTATTTTTTTAAGCTCAGCTTCTTCTCTAATCTCTAACATTAAGAAGGTTTTTGTAAACAAATGTTTAGACATTCCTAGTATTATGTTGATCTAGAGTTGTTAAAGAGTATTTTGTTTTATCAATAGAAGTCATAGTTAGTGAAATATTTCGATATCTTCTCTTTTTATTTTGTCAAAGAGAAGACATACGTAATTTACATACTATTGCACATATAATATACATTATTTATACGCAAGAACTAGTTCCCCTAGTTCATGCTTTGCTCTATTGAACACCTTGTCATTCTCGTCTAATATACAGGAGTTGTCTAAGCTAGCCAATCATCATTTAGATATATTTATCTACCTATCCCTCATTTCATCATATAACCCTACCTAACTTAGTCTAAGCCCTAGGGTTACTGACTCTGAGATATAGAAGCTTGCCTTATATTCAACATATTACAACCTTTTCAGAATTTCATACTAATATTGTTTGTTATATTTGTATATATTGTTAAATTTATAATTATAGTGATATATTGGTGTATTTAGTTACTGTCATCGTGACAAAGTATAATGCAGAAGAGTGATGGTGAGGGGGGAAATAAAACTCATTCGACGGTGACTGATTTAGCCAGGTTTCTTGGGAAATCGACATCAATCCCCTTGTTGACAGCTAACCAATACGATATTAATTGCAATGGGATAATATTTAGTAACCCTTGGAGACAATCGACGGTCTGGGGAACTTCCAAGAGAGCAAGTTTTGATGATTCCGCTTTCTTAGTCCATACCTCATCATTTTCATTACAAATGATAATTGGATGGCCCTTTCTAGCAGTCACTTGCTCAATTGAAGAAACAACCTTTGGGAATAAAGAATCCCTTGTACCGAATGCAATGATTGGTAGGTTCTCGTCGACCAAGGCTAATACACCATGCTTCAATTCACCTGCAAGAACACCTTCAGAGTGCATATAAGATATTTCCTTGATCTTCAATGCACCTTCTAGTGCACTAGCGAACTGGTAACCTCTACCCAAAATTAACAACGATTTCTGAGCATCTAGCTCATTTTTACATAACTCTTTAATCTGTGGTTCCAACTTAAGAACTTGCTTAATTTGGCTTGGGATTAATTTTAGACCTTGAATGATTGCACTAGTTCTTTCTAACTTTGATACCCTGTCGTCAGATAATGACAAGGCGAACATTACCAACGCGATGTATTGTGAAGTATAGGCCTTTGTCGAAGCAACACCAATTTCAGGACCAGCATTGATATGAACACCACAATGAGTTGCTCTGGATAGCGAAGAACCAACAGTATTAACAATACCAACGGTTAATGCACCCCTCTCCAAACAATAATTTAGTGCAAGCATAGTATCAGCAGTTTCACCACTTTGTGATACAAATACACAAATATCGTCTCTGAAGACTGGAGACTTTCTATCCAAGAAATCGGAAGCCAATTCAACACTAACTGGGATTTCTGACAGCTCCTCAAAGATAGCTCTGGTGGCTAGACAGGAATGGTAAGAAGTACCACACGCAATCATTATTATTCTGCGTGCCCTTCTAATAGCAGGTAACCATGCCTTTAAGCCACCTAATGTAATAGCATTGTTTTCGAAGTCAATTCTACCTCTCATTGTGTTAAATGTGGATTCAGGTTGTTCATAGATTTCCTTTTGCATGAAATGCTTGTATGGGCCCTTCATTATTTGTGCTAATTCCATTTCCAAAGTCTGGATTGATCTAGTCATTGATGCACCCACTTCTCTTCTTGATCTATGTATATGTAGTTCACCATCATAGATGTGTGCAATATCATCATCCTCCAAGAACAGAACTTTCTTGGTGTGCTTGATAACAGAGGAAGCATCTGAGGATAAGAAGAACTCGACTGGAGTAGGAGAACCATCCTCTGATAAGAAGGCTCTCGATTGTGAGTGTCTCAAATTGAAGTCGTTTGCGGCAATTGGTAACAAGTTATCTTCATGAGATGTGTTACTTCCATTACCATTTAAGAAAGCATTTGGGTTCTTTCTGTTGTTTGTAACTGTAATGGTCTCGTCATTTGAGACGGCCTTCCCATTTGCAGAGATCAATGGGGTTTCAGGTTTACCCAGGTTACTGTCATCTGGGAATTCGATATCGACAAAATCAACCTTTAGTTTCTTTTCAGACTTAACACCAATTAGAAGAGGAGAACCCTTTCTTGTAGCAATGACCTCATTTGGATAGTGGGAAGATCTGCACAACAAACCGTAGGAACCTTCCAATTCTAGCAAAACCAGTTTTGTTAATTCATGGAAATCCAGCTCATGGCCATGTTGTAGGTTGACATCGTATAGATGCTTAAACAATTTAGCAATACACTCAGTATCGGTTTCACTTTCAAATGTGTAACCTTTGTTTATTAAAAGGGTTTTCAATTCCCTGAAATTTGTGATAATACCATTATGGACAATGACGAATTCATTGTCAGCATCAGATCTTTGTGGGTGACAGTTGATCGTCTTTGGTTCACCATGGGTGGCCCATCTTGTGTGAGCAATACCACTGTGACTAACAAATGTGACGTCTCTGTTTGGGTTTTGCTTTATGATTTCTTCTTTCAAAGCACCAACCTTACCGATCTGCTTAAGGATCATAGTTGAATCCAACTCATCACCATCAATGGCAATACCCGTTGAATCATATCCTCTGTATTCCAAACGTTCTAGACCCTCCACTAAAGTGTCGATAATCTCGCCTCTTGATCTCTCGACCAAATAGTTGCAGTACCCAAAAATACCACACATGATTTATTTATATTAATGATTTTACCTCGACTATTATAATAATTTAGTATTTTTTATTCTCGTCCTGTGATTCTTGAATAGACGGATAACACGTAATATTTATATATACCTATAACTTGATAAGTACAGTAACTGTTTTTGTAAATGTGATGGTTTGATGTGGCCATAAGCCACCATAAAATCAGAATATGTTTGCCAATAAATACAATTCCTGCTGTATCTATTTTTATAAGTACTCAAAAGTGGCGAGGGAACAAAAGAGAAAAACCAAAACAGACTCGGTGATTGTGTTCTGGAACAAAGAAAACACATCCTGAAATATATTACCTATTCGGGATATATCAACAACACACCAATTTGTCCGAAAAAAGGAAACCGGATTCTAGGGCTTGAATATAGGGCATCGGACCCTTAATTATGTAACGCCTTATAACCCTAGTTAGGGGTTGGACGTTTATTGTTAGGCACGGAGAGGAAGAGTATATAGGCTTAGATACAGAGGTAGATACAATTATAAGTCGCCATAATTATCATACAGCTTTCTCCAGTTCTTGTAGAACCCATTGAAAAACTTGACACCCAGGCCAACATCCTTAGACCCCGTGACCGCTCTGATACTGTGCATGGACATTTGAGCAATACCCAAGTCGATGGTCCGTGCACCCGTCAAACTTAATGTAGGACCAATGGTACCACCGGATCTTGAATTGTTCTTGATCTGGAAGTATTGTATTTTGTCGTCATTCAACTTGGCTAGTTCTTCTACAAAGGCCAGTCCAGTGTTATCAGTAGACATGTGGGCATTTGGATCTAAGGAGATGGTGACACCCACATTTGGCTTTGGTGAGTGCTCCTTCATGTACACTTCCTTATAGTTAGGGTTGAACATGTGGTTAACATCAGCAGATACAATAATGGAGTTGGCATAGAAGGTACGCAAGTCGGCATGTGGGACACCTAAGTGGGCGTGGGAAACACGCTCAATTACTGACTCCAGTAAGCCACCCTTTGCACCTGGTCTGGTCAAAGAGCCAACCTCTTCATTGTCGAATAGTGCCAGGACTGAGAATGTGTCAGAGTCTTCAACATCTATGGTCTTGGAGAAAATACTCAATGACGAGATAGCTGCAAAACTACACAATCTATCGTCCAGACGAGGTGCAAAGATGAAATCCTTGTGCAGCCCACCAATATTACCCTTTTGGACGTCAAACATATCCATATCGATTTGGACTAGTTGGGAAACCTTGACATTAGCCAGCTGGGCGATGTACCTCAATAAGTGAATATGGTGTTTCTCACACAGTGGGGACTTCTTCTCTTCCTCAGTAGGCTCATCGTTTTCGGTAGAGTAACCGATAATAGGCACTGCCTGATCTTCCTTGTCAACTGGAGCGTTATCAGGCTTTCCGAAATGTGGTGCTAGCGAAGGAATCTTACCAATTGGGTAAGGAGTAGAGTCAACAAGGGTGTCCTTGATTTCATCGGAACCTTCTTCCTTATACAGAACACGGCCACCAATACCTAAATCTCTGTCGAACCATTGTGGACCTAAGGTGCCACCATATGGGGCAACACCTAGCAATGCAAACCCTTCCACCTTCTCCTTCTTGGATGCTGGTTTGACTTTAGCGGTCAATGAGTCGATATGGGATGCAATAATACCAGCACCCCTATCGTTCTTCCAGTTCCTCCCAACCACAAACGCGGCTAAACTAGTGCCGTTTCTAATTGTGTAGAACTTACCACCGTTCTTACCTACAGACCCTTCCCATGATTTCTTTTCACTGAGGTATTCGAACCCAGCCTTTTCCAACTTATCTGCCGCGTATCTAACGACATGGTATATAGTTGGGTTTTCGTAAGTGAAATCGATATATTGCTTAGCATAATCCTCACATGAGAGTTTAGGCATAATATCAGTGGCTCTGTCTAAAGGTAGGGTGGAACGATCAGCCACAAGGTCAGCACGACCAGCCTGGTTCTGCTGCTGTTCTAGAGTTAGCATTTGCAACGTCTTTTTCAGTTGCTCGATGATAGCAAGTTGTTCATTCATTTTTGTTCTTTACTTATGTATTATTTATTAGTAGTGTAACTAGATATGTAGCCTTCCTCTATATAAGTCCTCCCAAGACAAGTGCACAATCCAAATCTGACAGAGTTCCTGCTTTTATATAGTTTCTCATATTTTTCAATGGGTGTCTGTATGGGAAATCACACACCCCTTCCAGATCCAGCGATACCAGTTTCCAGGAGCTGATGCCCGGTTGTGCACGCTCCACTCTGGGCCATTTCTTAGTCACCCTTATCAAAGATGGCCTCTATGGGAAACACCCCTTTTTGGGGCTGGCACAATCGCCGTCCAAAACTACAAAAAATACACAAATCACATGACATATTCCGTCAAACACGACAAAGCATGTGATGCCTATTACCCGTGCACCACCGAGCGCACACGAAAAAGCAGTAAAATATTTGCGCTGCGACTCGAAAACGGAGAAGTGGCTTTCGCATTTGGCGTGCGTCTGGGGTTTTTTCGCGTACCTGTCGAACTTTTCGAGGGAAGAATGCTCGAAGACACCATTGATTATCACATCAACCTCTATGGATCAATGAGTCTGCCTGGGACACGCAAGCTATTGCTGTTTTTGATAATGGTAATGGAACACCAGGATTCGTGTATACGAGAGGACTGACGCTCCCTACCGTTCTCCACGCTAATTACAGAGCCACTTACACGTAAACTTGAAATTGATGGCTTTTCATTCCACCAATCTTGGATACGAAAACACATAAATCTCAGTAACATATTACATATATATATACATACACCCATTGTTATCTGCTTATCTGCCTGTTTTTTAGACAATACCAGGAGAAACCTAGTTAGCCATTAATAACCAAATAAGCCCCAACAAACTATTACAAAGTAAATTATAGATCATAGGAATAACGACATTCTGATTATAAAATACTTACATCTCGAATAAAATCGATCCATTCCTTTAAACCAACAAATTACAAGCAAGCAAGCAAACAAGCAAGCAAGCAAACACTTACCAACTGATATTCATTCCTTTCAACAACACCACTGAAACAATCAAACGCTGAAATGACCGTTTCTGCTCCTATAGTTGCCAAGAACCAGGCGACCACACTTGCTCAGCACGCCGCAAGAAACGCCATGAATAAAAACACCCCCAGCGTCAATACTACTGCCCAAGAACCTTCTTCCTCCCATCTACAACGAGTTGTCCAGTCTGTAACAGACGCAACAAAGAGACTGTCACAGGCAGAATCCACCATGAGCACAAACACCAAGTCTTCAAAGAGGAAATCAAGAGAAACAATCGGTCCTTGGAAACTGGGCAAAACATTAGGTAAGGGTTCCTCCGGAAGAGTAAGACTAGCCAAGAATATAGAGACAGGTCAGCTGGCTGCGATCAAAATTGTCCCAAAGAAGAAGTATAAGCAGTCTGATAAAAACTCAAACTACACCCCATCACCAATGCAATCGTGCAATTCTTCTACTTCAAATTCCTCGATTGGACCAACTACTGCCTACACACCCCACCAGACCAACAAAGATATAAATAGCCCCATCAATCCATATGGTATCGAACGTGAGATTGTCATTATGAAACTGATATCACATTCAAACGTCATGGGACTATACGAGGTCTGGGAAAATAAATCAGAACTGTTTTTGGTGCTGGAATACGTAGATGGTGGTGAATTATTTGATTATCTAGTGTCAAGAGGCAAACTGCCCGAAAGAGAGGCTGTCCGTTACTTCAGACAGATCGTCGAGGGTGTCTCATACTGCCATTCATTCAATATATGCCATCGTGATTTAAAACCAGAAAATCTACTACTAGATAAGAAAAATAAGTCCATCAAGATCGCAGATTTTGGTATGGCTGCACTGGAGTTGCCAACAAAATTGTTAGAAACGTCTTGTGGTTCTCCTCACTATGCATCTCCAGAAATTGTCATGGGCAAACCTTATCATGGTGGGCCAAGTGATGTCTGGTCTTGTGGTATCATCTTATTTGCATTACTTACTGGCCACCTGCCTTTCAACGATAATAACATAAAGAAACTACTGCTGAAGGTCCAATCAGGTAGATACCAAATGCCACATAATATATCCAAAGAAGCCAGAGACTTGATTTCAAGGATCTTGGTAGTTAACCCAGAAAAGAGAATACAAACAAACGATATCCTAAATCACCCTCTACTTACAAAATACGAGAGAATGCCTTACAAGAATCCTAAGGCTAGTAAGAATGTAGGAAAAGGAAAATCTAACTCTAACTTACACGTTTTAGATTCAGTAAACCCTGCAGTGAGGAATTTACATTCAAGAAACGACATCGATGAATCTATTTTAAAGAATCTACAGATCCTATGGCATGGCACTTCTCGTGAAATAATTATTGCAAAGTTGTTACAGCAGCCAATGTCCGAGGAGAAACTATTTTATTCACTATTACTACAATATAAGCAAAGAACCACCGTTCCTTTGGTTAAGGAAATAACACAACAGCCAGGAGCTAAAATTGTTACTCCAAGTGCAGTGGTTTCACCTTCAATATATCAAAGTACAACTTCAAGCACAGACTCTACGACCACCCCAGAGCAAACGGATAATTCTTCCAAGGATGTATCAGAAGATCTAAATACACCAAGGCTCTTACAGAAGTCACAGTTCAGTATTCCTGGTATGGTTTCGAAGTCTACAGAAACTGAAATTCCATCTCTACCGCCTGCAGTGCCTGTTTTCCCAGCATCATCATCTAAGGTATTCAGAAAGAGTGGTTCAGCACTCTCAATTCAATCAAAGAGAACAATGGTATCATCTAAATCTAAACTCTCTATTCATAAATCTAGTTCTAAGAAATTCTTGAGTGCTTCTTCCTCAAAGGCATCACTGGTTGGTTCCACATCGAAAAAATCATTGCATAGCAAAACACCAACAGTTCCAAGAAGAACTCTACAGAATTCTGAATCGAAGAGATCGTTATACTCCTTACAGTCTATTTCTAAACGTTCCATAAACTTGAATGAATTTTTAATAAGCGACACACCAAATGCCGCCTTCCCTACATCTGGTCTACCTCCATTGCCTAAATTAGATTCTAATAATGAATTTGAAATATTATGTGAACAGATCCTCTTTGGAAACGCACTCGATAATATTCTGGAGGAGGAAGAGGAAGAATCAAAGTCTAGAAATATTGAAAAACAAGATGACACTTTTACTCGTGACGATGTAAGTGTCTCAACATTAATGAAGGAGAATACATCGTTTGAACATCCACAAATTAAATCTTCAGTCGAACCTGCTTTCCACTTCACAGGGCAGATCGATTCATTAAACGATGAAAATGCTATGGATTCCAGTGTTGAAGTTTCTGGGCATATCGAAGAATCTTATAGAGAACATCCTACAGGACCAGCCAGAACCCCGTTTAAAGATATAACAAACTCTTTTGCTAACCCTTCTAATGATTTCAGCTTTACTAAAAAAGAGATGCAAGAGGATAAATACACAGAGTTTTCTCAAAACCACGAAGCGATCACTGAAGCACCAAAACAAAGCAAAGCTCACCAGTATGGAACTCTTGCTACAAAGAAAGAACATATGCTAACAGATGAAGATGAAATGCGTATAACATCTGCTCCAGTCCTCCCACCGGCATCTTCTCTGTCATTAGACCCACGCCGGAACGTCTCCCAGCCGGGAGATGTGACCTTAACAAACTTATTGAGTAGTCTAAGTAAGAAGAACTCCAAATCTAAGTTGAAATCCAAGACCCCTCAAGCAAAGCAACTGCAAAGAGAATGGACTTATAAACGTGGTTCTCTGTTTAACGCAGTTTCTGGCGTAATGAACGCTCCTACTGCGACAGATGTGGCTAACAACCATAATAATTCACGCCCTTCTAGTGCGGTATATTCGGTTGGATCGGAAAATACGGACCCAAGTGTTTTAGCACACTCAAGCACCATTCAAAAGCCATTATTATCAGGACCATCTCCTGCACTAAACCAGACTGGTACATTCCGTAACTTAAGTAGTTACCTGGCCAATGATAGCGAAGAAGATCATGTACTAAACGACAAAAATCAGAGATATTCATACAGATCAACTCCATTACGTAAACAATCTACGAAGATCTCGTTAGCCCCTAAGTCAAATTTAACAACTGGTTTAAACAGTAAGCCTCATGGCAGTGTAAACTCATCTATGCTGAGTGATTACAATTTTGGTGACATTTCTGATATGACCTTCGCTATGGAAATCCCCACAAACACTTTCACTGCACAGGCTGTTCAAATATCAAATGGCAATCGTTTAGAACATGTAATCTCTGCTTCCACAAATATCCAAGAGATTCAATCGGAAAAGACTAACATCGCTGTCGAAGAACTTAGAGAAGTTAGCAGCAACTACACTCTTGAAGATAATAAAGCAAATGCATCTTCAATCTCGCATGCTGACAAAGTGAATATCTTTGAGGACGCAATAACAGATTCTACTTCTTACATGACTGCCTCTACTGGAGATTCCCAACCCAATGTTCATAAAAAGGCAATTTCCATAGATACCTTGAATACCACAAACATCATTACTCCAAATACAGATGTAAGAGTTAGTTTATACGTTAACAATAACAACAATGCTGGGGGTTCCAGTAAATCTATAAAACGTGAGACTACGGAAGAATTGATCTCAAGGTTCAAATTATCTCCAGAGAAGTCTACCAACCACCTGCTACAGAAGAGATTTTTGATGGGACCATCAAACAGACAATCTGACGGATTACATATGTCTCAGAGTATGATGTCTATGTTTAAGGACTTAGAAGAAGAACAAGATGAGAAAGAATCACAGGCTGATTTACTCAGCTCAGGTGTCAGTGCAAAAGACCCCGAGGAAAAAGGACAAACTAAACCAAATAGAGTCACCATGCTGTTTGATGATTTTGATGAACAAGAAATTATAGCACCAAAGAGCGTAACGCAGAAGGATATTCCTGAGATAACAAAAACAGAGGCTAGCTCTCCGATCGAAGCACAACACATTCCATCAGAAAAGCAAAACAATGAGCAAAAAGATACTGACGATTCCAACACAAAAGATGAGCCAAGACTCAATAGTACAAGCAAGAAAAATAAGTCTGACAATGCTGCTCCTGTTAAAGATAAGTCTGCAGACATTAAGTCGAAGAAAACTAATGAGCCGGAAGTGTTTGATGCTCATTCAACTAAGTCGACCTGGCTAAGCAAGTTATTCGGTGGATTCAAACCTCGTTCTAAAATTTCTAAACTCTCAGAAGATCACGTAACCTCTATCTCATTTGATGACCTGCATATGCTTACCTTAAATGCATTTGGTAAGGAAGGTATTGACTACCATCTTAAAGCCCTGGATAGAAGAGATGGAAGGGAAAGGGTGGAGTATGACTGTAAGTTTGTACAAGGGAACTTTAAATTTAAAATTAAGATTTCAAGTACAGCAAAATCATCTGTTATTACAATTAAAAAGAAGACCAGAGGTAACAGTAATGGGTCTGAGGCTAGTTTCCAGAAGTTCAACAATGATGTTTCCAAGCTCATCAAGGAAATAGAAGCTAAATAAACAAAGTATTTTTTGTTATAGATATAGATAAAATTATAATGTATATTTTTAATAATAACAGTGCAATAATGCATGATAAAATTACAACATCAAAGAAAAGTCCTTAGGCATACTAAATATATAGGATTGTCTCAGATGTCGGACGAATAATCCAAATCAAGGTCTTCCTCTGTTTGGTCTAATTCTGGATCGTCAACAAATGATAGTTGTATGTATTCGACATCATCGGCATCTACAACTAGCTCACCGTCATAACTGTCAACTTCCTCCATTAAATATTCTGAGTATGATTTTTCTATGTTTGTCTCATCACCGACAGATAGAGGAATGTATTCTGACTCGATGTAGGAGTAATGAAGATTCCAAAGGGCTTTCAACTCTCCATTAACAGCCGCTAGAGAAATGGTTGCCATTGTCATATACCCGATGATAATGTACAAAAAGTACTTATTATCAATACCGTAGGAGTTGCCTAGAGTTAATAACGTTGTTAAACTTATTAGATAAGCAGCCAGGGAGTTGAAGAAGTATTTGTTTGCGTACGACCAATTTAGGAAATGGAATTCCTCTTCTGGGTTATCTAAATGCCATTTCCAAATATCGAATTTATAGCACATCAAAATAATTGATCCAGGTAAGAAAGCATAGTCCATCCTTAGATCAATTGGGCATTCTCTACTGGTGAAACTGAAAGTAAAATATGATAATTCGTATGCCAATGGAATTTTTTTGGAAACCACCAATAAAATTTTGAATGTATTCCATGAAGTATATATAATGAAGCGTCCTAAACCAGAACCACACAAACTAACAATATAAAAGCCTGCTATGACATAGTTTGTTTTTATGATATTAATTATGATCAAACTATTGCAGTTATAATAATGATAGAAGTTAAGAACAGATGAGAGTAAAAGAGACAACAGAATTGTTAAAAGTTTTGCTTTGGATGGAAAGATAGATGGACGAGACTTTTTATTTGCTAAACGTATTCTCTCAGAAATAGACATACTTCCAAAGTCCTGGGTACTAGATTCTGATTTCTTTAAGAAGAAGATATTTCTTCTAAAGGAGGTTAATAGATAGGAGTAGACATATGTGCTGGCGACAAAGCTCGAGAGCAAATGGGTGACTACTAATATTTTTTGATGATCAATGGCGTATCCGCAAAGACTTTCTCTTGATGTGTTAAGTCCAAAGCCAATAAGAAGATAGACGATGCAAACCAATACCAAAATGGACCAAGTATTCACCTTCTTCTTTTCGTTTATACCTATTGTGTTTGAATTTTCGTCTATTTCCAAGTCAATACCTTTGTAAATTGTGGCATCTGATTCATCATATAAACAGTGGATTTCTGTTGGAGGAAGTGCAGTACTAGGAATTGAACTTATCGAGATGAAAACACCGGTAACCACAGCAAAGGTCACTGTAACTAGTAAACCCAAAGTGTTGACGTTGTTTTGTATTAAGGCAGAGATATTCTTCAAAGTGAATAGTCTAAGTAAATCCATGATGTCGAATCCCGAGAGTGTTGCTTCTTTCCTCAAATCATCATTGACTATATCATTGATCTTGGAAAAGACTTGTTCTAATGGTTCGATATCATCGGCACTGTTTTGCTTGCTAATTGCTCTTCCAAAGAAATCAAGTAGACTCTTTGGGACTAATTCAGAATAGGCATCCATTGTATTGTTATTTCAATAGTTTCTGATAGTTTGATGTGCCATATGTTTCTGGATCTGTGAATCCACTACTTCTTTTTTTCTCTTAGCTAATATATATAGCAGTTCATATGGATGAACCGATGCTAACGGATTTCGGACAAAATCCGCAAAGACATAGATTTTAGTTTTTTCTATTTTCCTAGGTATGTATGTGTATGCATTCATGTAATATCTGGCTGAGCATACACTCGCGGCTCTATTAGTATATAATTTACAGACGATTCGTGTTGATATGTAGATGTGATGTGCGATGTGCATGGATTGTATTCCGTGGGTAGCACAACGAGACAATGCAGTAATTTATTTGAAACATTGAGTTTCTTTGCTTAACGCTTACGTTGTTTCTTCCACTTGAACGACACCTTACCCTTGGCGTCAACGACTTTCTTCTTGGAGCCACTTTTCATCACCTCTCTCTGTATATCCATTCTTTGCTGGACCTCTTTCAGGTTCTTTTCTCTTTCTAAATGTTGTTTGACGATCTTGAATTTTTTCAGCTTCTTCTTGTCTAGAGACTCCTTTGGCATTACCTGGGCTGCTGACCCTACAGAGGCACTTGCCAGATTTGCAGTCAATTGATCGGTTGTCAGTCTATTTTCTCGTCTATTGAGCATCTCCGTTGTTGTATTGAAATAATTCTCTGCACTGAAGTTGTCTCTTTCCTCTTCGTCATCAACGAATACGGTGTGGGCACCAACCGCCTTGAACATTAACTGTTTGGAGCTTTTGTCGAGCTTCTTTAATTCTACTTGTCTTAAGGTTCTGACGTAATTGCTATCTTGGGTCTTCAGTAGTTTGACTTGGTCCATGGTCAGAGATGAGTCTTCGTCTTCGCCACGACGGGAAGTCATCAGAAGACCCTTCGCATCCACTTTCCTGGAGTGCATGGCATGGTAGTATTCATCTGGGTTTCTGTCCTTGGCCTTTTCCCTGAGTATTTTCAAAGTAGTTTGCTTCTTGTGGAAATCCTGGGCACGCTTTACATAATCTTTATGCTTCTCAAGGAACCCCAACCTCGCACGGCTGGTCACTTGAGAACGCTCTCTATGCTGTCTCTTTTGGACATCGTGGACAAGTTTAGCCATTCTGGTCTTATTGGTATGAGTTTTGGTTTACTTGCACTGGTGTTTATAATGGCTATTCTATAACTGCTGGTGGTGATGCATAAGCACTCATCTAATTTATTTTTTTTGCAAATTCGTTAAAATATATTTGAGATGAGCTTGAAAATTTTCCGCCTCTGGAAAAATGCATAGTTAAGAAAAATCACGTTCAACATGATAAAATGCGTGCATGTTTGTCTGTCAGTTCTGTAAGAAATCGATGTCCCCAGAGATATCATGCGAAGAACAGCGCAGCCACTCTAGCAGAGGGGAAGTGGCATTGGTATAGGTACTTATCCTGATTCTTAGTAAACAGAATAAACTGCAATCCGACAAGAAATATAGTCCTCAGACTGTGTCAGCGCAAAAATATATAACCAAATGGGAGTGCCTGATTTCGAAACATGTTTGAAGTATAGCGTAAAAGCAAGGAAGAGTTTCCTATGTATTGGCAAGAAGAAAACAGAGAAAGATGGGAAACGGGAGGTCTCCCTTGAAAGGGATGTTCTGCAAGCAGTGATAAATACAGTGACCGACATGCCTATTCAATGTTCCATACTCAGGGAGATAAATGAGGGCACGTTATCTAGCACAGCTGATTCGAGCATTGAATTGGAGATCAAGATCATTCCTGATATTAATTCATTGCCTAGAGAGCATCAGACTATGTTGGTCAAGAGTATGAGAGATAGTCGCGATGCTAAGGCAAAGTCTGACTCCGCAACGGTGTATATAGGGATTGTCACGTGGGAACCCACCGTGGATTCGAAGCCAACTGCCAATGCTTCAATACATCGTGAGATGCTGAAATCATGTATCCTAATTGATGGTTGGTTGAGACGGAAATTCTGGTTTGCGTGTTCCATGCCTGCCAGCAACACGATCACCGACACGTCGTTTTCAAGTGGGTATTCGAGTGAGAATGAAAGCTTGATGTCTGATAATAGCAAGGAAAAGGAGGTGATGACCAAGAAGAAGAGTAAGAAAAGTGCTAAGATTGTCTATTCCGATGTGCATATAGAAACATCTATACGGCGCTTTGTTCTTGATATAATGGTTCATTTGCGGATGCATAGGCTGGTGAACCATGGTAAAGGCGGTGGTGTCGGCACGTCTGCATTGGAGGACGTTCTCTTGCTATCCCAGTTCATGAGTGCAGACATGGGCAGTACATATGTGAGGCCCCAGGTCATCAAGGATGCGAGCAGGTGGTATTTCCCGATGCATCTAATTTTGATAAATGAGGCATCGTTTGATGGCAGTGTGCTCTACGGAAGCAAGACGAAGTTGGTTGAGGAATTCCTAGAAAGTGTGGCCAAGGTCAAAATGAAGAAGGTGGAAGAACTAAGTGACCCGTTGTTCTTGGAGGGTTTGGTTGTACAGAATGCACTAAGCAAAATTGTTCCTCCGATATAGAATCAACACATTAATGTAAGAATAAATGACGTCTGCTTTGCGATAGTGAGACGTAACATCTTAGTGTCTAGACCACGATTGGGTGGATCCATACATTCTCTGGATGGTCAAATAGGTGGTTTCTACATGTAAGATCCGGGAATTGGGTCGCCATCGGAACATCCTTATCTGAAGGAACCAGGATATGTGCATATCAGATTGGTATAACCACTGGGTATGCCCATTGAACTGTGTATTCCCGGATATGGTCTATCTAATACCGTCAAGCAGATTGTGTTTGGCATGAGCACTAGACTGCTCTCCAGCAGGTATATGTAGCATTTACAGTACACAAGTGTAATCCTTACGCAGCACCATATTTTGTATCAGCTGATTGCATTAAGCAAGATGTGTAGCTGGGCCCGGTCGGTAGCCTTTATGCAGGCAACCAAAACAGTGTTGTTTGTTTATAGTATGGGCGAATTGGTTGAAACACAAACAACAGCTGCAACATTTTTGGCGTCCTGATGCCACAGGCTGTTGCACCCGTGCATTCTGTTTCCGAATGAAGCAATTCTTTCCTGTTTCCTTGCATATCTGCTGTTCTTGGCCACTCTTACCCGACCGCAAAATGTGATTGCTGCATTTGTCGCATTGTGCCTCTCACGCCACAGAGGTGGTGCCACCGCCCCACATAGGGGAGACCGCGTTACAGGATACCCTGGTGCTGGTGACCGTGAAGTTTGCAACCACTGTATTCTATGGCCATTGCAGGGACCCTTACTTGCACGACCATAATACCCGAGATATTTTGCATTGGTCGGCCCTCTTCTCAGGCATGTCTATGTTCTGGAACCCTGCCGCGGCTCCCACAACAGCATCAATTACCCTTCCGGGCCAACGTGACTCCAAAAATTCCTGAGCGCGGATCCAATAGAGGAAAACTTGAACAAAAAGGGATCCCTTGCTTGAAACGGCCATCTTCCATGAGGCTTCCGATCGGACCGACAAAATCACTGCGCGCGTTTGTAAGGGCGGTCGGACACCGAAAAAAACAGAAAATCTTAAAAGTCACGACAACAACGCGGTAACATGCCTTTCAAGCCTACGATCTTTTTTTTCCCTCAGTAAGCTTATCCGTGGCGTCCAGTTCAGGAATCCCCCACTCTATGGTTGCTCTACAAACATGGAACAACTTAGAATTCTCTCTATTACAAGGAAGCAGCCGTTGTAAACAGACAACAGATTGCACAGATAAGACGTTCGATACACTTGCAACAAGAATGAGCAGGGAAAAAAAATGTATATAAGCAACAACCATTTTCGAATTTGATAGTGGCTCTTGTGTTTTCCCTTATTGCTTTTTAACATGTTTTTCTTCTGTTAAAACACAAAACATCAACACTCTACACTCGCTCACAATATATTAAAAATGCAATTCTCCGTCGCCTCCGTTATTTCTTTCGTCGCTTTAGCTAAGTACGCTGCCGCTGAAAAGGCTGCCATCTCTCAAATCACTGATGGTCAAATCCAAGCTACCACTGGTACTCCAGCTGCCCCAGCTACCCCAGCTGCTCCAGCCACCCCAGCTGCTACCACTCCAGCTGTCGAACACCAAACCGAAAACGGTGCCGCCAAGGCCGCTGCTGGTCTAGGTGCTGGTGCTCTAGCTGCTGCCGCTCTTCTATTATAAGTTTGATAGACTATTCTTAAAAAGAATTTAAAAAAAAGTTTATCTGTTTATAATAATTAGCCAAAGTTCTTTTACACAGTACTGTTAGATGTTCATCATGTTTATGATGTTTTGATACCCCACTTATTGTTTACAGTTGTAAGCAGTTTATACACCTACATACATTTTTAATATACTGTTCTTTTTTTCTTAAAAGGTTTTTTTTTTGTTTGTTTTTCTTGTTGTTGATGTGGGTCCCACCATTTTCGGAGTAGGAAAATCTTATTTCTCGTTCGGGAAAGTGAGGCATCAGTGCGGTTTCCGTACACGGAATAGCGGAGCCAAGAAACGAGGAAAGCTAACTGTTTATAGAGAGGTTACGCTCCAATGGGGGTACAGTACCTCCCGTTCTAGAACAATACTAAACACTGTATACTGTATACTGAATACACTAGGGCATTTCTTTTTTGTTCAAGCCCATACACACACCCTTTTTCCTTGTCTCTCCCTCTCTCTCTCTCTCTCCCTCTCTCTCTCTCTCCCTCTCTCCCTCTATTATTAGCTTGAGATCTGGTTAGTCGGGACTCGGGTGTTACAAGCTACATTCTTGCCACTTTCACCCAGCAATTCATCTATTCTTCTCGAGAAATAGATATCTGCATATCATGTGTTTTCTAAATCATGATCCATATGTTCTATAGATTTAATGAATCAAGGAGGGGGCTCTGTTGGCTGGTTCCCACCAGTCCGTCTATCAAATTAGTCAATCTAAATATAACATTCTATGTAGAATAGAGGGACTTTCCAAATAAAGCCATCATTGTAATTCGGTGCTGTGTCCGTACTTGCATAGGAAACCATTCGCTGGGCGAGTGACCACCAACGCCAAATAACAAATGCAGCACATATTGCTGGTTGTGGCCGGGGTGCGTGGGATAATTGTGTTTTTTTTTCGTCACGCCCTTCTGAATCAAGCGTTTACCTCTCTACACCAGCAGCGAAAATAATGGGTTTGTGCTGCGTGTTACGTGCCGCGTTGTTTGGGGGGCAAAAGAAACACGACGAAAAAAAAAGAAAATTGCTTTTCCCCGTTGTTTCAGTGCATCCACGAATGCGAAAATGTACTGCGTTTGTTGGGGTTGTTGTCCGCACAAACAAAAATCTATTTTTAATTTTCCCGATTAGGCGGACACGCTGTCCCAAACGGTAAAACACAAACACTTGCCACCAACAAAAAACAACGGGCGCCACGGTCGTCGTGCACAAACATAGCTCTCCACGTCATTTATCTCTACATAATTTGCAAAAAAGCAATACAATACCAGCAGGCTGGTAAGCACGGATCTGTGGAATCTTGTGGGGGGTTGTTGTGCAAACCACGCTAGGTCGTGTATTTACATAAACAATTAAGCGTGTAGAGGAATAACACAGCAAACCACAGAAGGAACATTAAGCAGCAATCTGTATGGTGTTGACACTTTTAATTTTGTGGGAAAAAAAAACATTTATAAAGGGCCCATATTTTCAGTAATAATAGTTTTCAATCTTCTTTCCTCAATTCATTTTTATTATATTCTATTCAATAATAAAAACATCATAGTATAACACTACAAATAATCAACACACACACACAATCAAAAATGCAATTCTCCGTTCCAGCCGCTATTTCTCTATTAGCCCTAGCTAAGATGGTCGTCGCCGACTCCGCTTCCTTCGGTATGATCAGTATCCACTCTGGTTCTCCACTACAATACTTATCCGTCAACGCTGTTAACGGTAAGCTAGCTCTAGTCTCTGGTGAAAACCACTTCCAAGGTACCGTCACTGACGCTGGTAAGCTAAAGCTATCCGACAGCAAGTTCGCTGTTGCTCAAGCTGATGGTACCTTCGCTGAAGGTTCCGAAGCCGATGCTACCACTGGTTTCGCCATCCAATCTGGTGACCTAACCTTGAACGGTTCCAGCAGTTTCTTCGGTGTCAAGTCCGGTGAAGAATACATTCTATCCACCAAGGACACCTCCGATGCCACTGGTATTCTATTAAACACCAAGTCCGCTTCCGGTTCTGATGTCGCTGACTTCACCCCAAAGAAGGAAGAAACCACCACCTCCTCCAAGGCTGTTGAATCTTCCAAGGCTGTTGAATCCACCACCACCAAGGCTGCTGAATCTTCCAAGGCCGCTGAATCCACCAAGGCTGCTACCACCACCTCCACCAAGGCTGCTGCCACCACCGCTGCTACCACCAAGAAGACTGTTGAAGCTATTTCTCAAATCACTGACGGTCAAATCCAAGCTACTGGTACCCACGCCGTTGAACACCAAACTGAAAACGGTGCTGCCAAGGCTGCTGCTGGTCTAGGTGCTGGTGCCTTAGCCGCTGCTGCTTTATTATTATAAGTAATCAATTGATTCTTATTTTTCAACCTTCTCTGTAAGACTATTAATCATTTAGAGCTTTGGATGTAACTATATTCATGTCGTTAGCTCGCGAGACCTTTTATAATATATAATTTAATGAAGTTTTAATCCTTTTTTCTTATTCAAGTTGTGAATTGGAGTTTTGTTACTCGTATGGTAAGATTCTCCCTATGCAAGTAAATCTATGTGTATGTATGTAATTTTCTCTGTTGTGTTGACAACTTTACATCTCACTACGTAGCAGGCTAGAGTTTCTACATGAGTATATCTGCAGAAAACACTTTTCTGTTTAGATTCATTATACATATCATTGTTAGAAACTCTTGTTGCTTATAAGGTCTATACGTTTTACATTTCTGCATTATGTAGTTTCCCATGTATCCTTCTTTGTTTTCCATCAAGTATGGCTTACTCCATGATTTTTTAGGCACATTGTAAATTTTATAGAAAAAAAAATATTGTGTGTAAAGACTGTCTTCGTAGAGGAGCATTGACAACAGAACACCCACATTGTAAAAGAAGTGTGCTCGTGTTAATATTGGTACTGTTACCATTATATGAAATTAATAGGATATACTGTCTTACGCTAGTTGAATATGTCTGAGAGAAAATCCATCAATAAATACTATCCGCCGGACTATAATCCGATAGAAGCTGAGAAGTCCGCTCGAAGACTGTCTAAAAAGTTGAAGACTGCCAATAAGGAGTCTACCTCTATTAGACTAATGACACCGTTTAGTCTGCAGTGTTCGAAGTGTTCAGAGTTTATACCCAGGAGCAGGAAATTCAATGGTAAGAAGGAGTTACTTCCTGGTCGCTACCTGGATAACATCAAGATTTACCGGTTGACTATCAGATGTCCCAGGTGTGCTAATTCGATTTCGTTTCGGACTGATCCGAAGAGTGCAGATTATGTGATGGAGGCTGGTGGAGTTAAAAATTACGTGAAGAAGTCTGAGGAGAGTGCGAAGGGCAAAAGCGAAACTGTCGATGAGACATTAGAAAGATTAGCAAAGCAGCAGGAGGAAGAGGAAGCAGCGAAGGAGAAAGAAGGGAATAAGAATTCTAAAAAGGACAATGGTGAGGACAAAATGTCCCTCCTAGAAGAACGACTGGCCAAATTGCAAAGGGAGCAAGAAAGTGCTGAGGAGATTGAAAAACTGAGAAAGCAAAATTTTGAAATAATGGAGAATGAGCAAAATCTATGGAGTACGGGGGGGAAGAAAGAGGATAAAGAAGGTGTTGAAAGACTTGAAGAACTTGATAAACTGGCTAATGAAGCGTTTGACAAGCATAATAATATGGGTGCAGTAGTTGACACTCCCACAACAGCATTATTGAACCATGAGCCAGCCATAGATTTAGAGGAACCAGTCAATGTGAAAGAATTGGTGATGGCCAAGAGTAAAATCAAGATCAAAAAGAAATTAAAGAGCAAGAGGAGTGCATTAGGAATCACCATCAAGAAAAAATAAGTAGTGTCTGTATTCTGTGGTGGGATATCATTGCTAGGTATTGTAGTATTTTTAGGAAGGTTATGTTGTAGTCATTTTATAGCAATGATATGTACTATCGAAATTTGAGAATAAATCATAGAGTAGTTCCCATTTATTCAAGATTTGTGAGGATATTAAAAAATATATTCAATTGGGGAGATGCAGCATAGTTAAAGTAGCCTTTGTCAAACTAAACAAAAAAATTCCTTTTTTTACTTTGTAATGTTTGGTGAACACACGGTGGTTCGAGATTGTTATAAATAGATGCAAGATGCATGTAACTTTACCTACTAGTACACTTAAGTATCCATTAATGTATTTCTACATTATAGTAGAATCTTTTATTGTTGTTGCCATTGCTGATTAGTGCCTGGTACTCTCTGTTTCCACGGAAGATAATCATTGATGATGCGGATCATTTTTCTGATCTTAGTATTTGCAGGATTGGAAAACGGGGAGGGTCAAGAAAACGAAAAAAAAGATATGTAGGCGGTGGCTGAATGTTCCTAAACGCCGAACAAGGTGTTCTTAATCAATAGGCGAATTTTATTAATGAAGCGTATGTGTATCTAAGTGTATTCATTGATATAAAAGAGCGACTGAATAATACATATAACGGTCAATTGATTGGTTTTGGGTATCAGAATCAAGTAAAAACAAACACAAACACAAACATAAAAAAAACTAAGAAAACATTGCACATATAAAAGATGGCAGTTGAGTATCCCTACAAACTAAAGACTGAGGAGCCTGAGCTAGAATATGAAGATTACGATGGTATTAAATTTGGCCACATGCTATGGCCTTCTTCCTTGAAGGATGCGGATGGGAATGTGCAGACCAAGGGGAGGGTATTGTTGGTTCATGGGTTTGGTGAATACACCAAGATCCAGTACAGGTTCATGGATTACTTGTCGCTGAACGGGTACGAATCGTTTACCTTTGACCAGCGTGGTGCGGGTGTGACGTCTCCAGGGAAACAAAAGGGTCTGACGAACGAGTACCATACGTTTAAAGATCTGGACCATTTTGTTGAAAGGAACCTGAAGGAATGCCGGGAGAAAAAGTTCCCATTGTACCTATGGGGCCATTCCATGGGTGGGGGTATCTGTTTAACGTACGGATGCAAAGGTAAGTACCGTGAGGAAGTGAGCGGGTACATTGCGTCTGGTCCGTTGATCATTCTACACCCCAAGACTGCTCCGAACAAGGTGACGCAGATTGCTGCACCCATGCTGGCGAAGGTTGCGCCCAACGTTCGTGTGGACACTGGGTTGGACCTTGAAGGGATCACGTCTGACGAGAGGTACCGAGAGTTTTTAGGCAACGATCCTATGAGTGTTCCGTTGTACGGGTCGTTCAGACAGATCCATGACTTCATGGAGCGTGGTAAGAAGCTATACTACAACAAGGGGGAGTATGTGCAGAAGAACTTTGTGAAGGACAAGCCTGTGCTTATCATGCACGGGGAGGATGACACTATCAACGACCCCAAGGGGTCTAAGCGGTTCATTGAGATATGTCCTGCGGAAGACAAGGAGTTGAAGCTTTATCCCGGGATGAGACACTCGATCTTCTCGCTGGAGACCGACGAGAAGGTTGACCAGGTGTTTGATGATCTGAAAAAGTGGCTTGATGCTCATAATTAGACGAATGAATCAGCCACAACATAAAATAAGAAAGAAAAAAGACATTGCAGAATAATATCGCTTGTAGCACCTGTTTCTGTGTACCTATTAGTCCCGGTAAATTGTGTCCGTGTGTCTGTGGATACGATAAGCCACGGTGATTGCTGACAAATACGAGAGTTTAATTTATTTTCTAATTGACTATATAATTATTGTGCTAATAATTTTTTAATAGCTCGGGCTGTCTCGTGAGTGCATATGTATCTATGTCCGATGGGAGGAAGGGAGGAAGGGAGGAAGGGAGGGCCAGTATGTGCCGATGATTTACAGTACAAATCTTGGAATCTATTGTTTGCTATCTTGTGCAGCGTTGTATACTTGTTGTTGCTAGATTACATAGGTCCGAGGTGCCCACGTCCCAGTTGTGGCTAAGGGTGCGACTGTGCGAGTATGTTTGACAATGACTACTGTGGCCCGTGGTTGCAACAGGGCAAAAGAGAGCAGCAGCGGCATGGGCTACCCACGCTGGGTGGGATGACTACCCGAAGCAGCAAAAACCGAGAGAGATGGGTTACCCGATGCGGCAGGGGAGCGGTGTGAGGGAAATGTGGGCGTGGCATGCTACGAACCGGTCCTGCAGCTGGAGTGATTATTGCCAGGGTAACTGCACCCACTTGCACTGCCTGGCCGCTGTATCCACCACAGACCTTCCCTTTAAAGAAAACTAGCAAGAGAGGAAAAAGCAATGGGCTGCTGCCGGGATGCTCTTTTTCTTTTTTTCTTCCCCCAAGCGGGCGGATCCCATAGCGATGCCGAATCAGGCCGAACCGGAGCTGCCGGCCTCCGTGATGCGGTCCGGGCTACGCAACCCGATGACGGACTTGGGAAGGTGGTGATAAAACCATACGGTAATGGTGGTGCAAGATGGAGAGAAGAGAGAGAGAGGGCGACAGAGAATGTCAACCTCACACAAGAAGAGGACACCATGTTGATGCAATTGCAATTGCAATTGCTAGTGGGACTGACAATGGAACTGACAGCCTGGGCGTGTGTAGCACATGGGCACTGCCACAACATCGGACAGCGAAGAAAAAGAAGGAAGGGGGGGGGATGTGCTGTTTGCCTGGGCCATGCACCTCTTCAGCAGCAACCTCTGCGGCGGCCTCTGGGGCAGCACCGGTGCACACCCGCCTGTGCCGGTGCCTGCGGCCACCTGCCACACCGGCACGGACACCGATAAAGTCGTGCTGGCAGGCCATTGGCTGCTGTAGAGGTGTGCGCGGTTGTTTGCGGTTGTGCGGTCGCGGCCCAGGAGTTCCTGCGGGATGATGTCATGCACATCTGCCTCGTCCGTCCCGAACTGTGCAGTGGGCCCGCTCACATCGCCAGTTGATACTCCACCCCACTGCCACTTCCTAAAATATACCTTCCGCCAGTCTCAGTTCCCCGTGGCTACAAATACTGGAAACCATAACCTAGTACCACAACTCCGGAGCCCTGTTGTCCCCGTACATATGCACCTTTAAAGATATGGATATATATACAGGTACATGTGTTCACATCTCTGTCTTCTTGATTCTTGAATTGACATCGTACGACTCTTGTCTTTCTTTTGTTAGTCAATTGCTAAATACTATTTTGATTGCATCCACTGCTTATACACACTAGCAATACCAACACACATACATAAACACATACACACACACGCACACATACATGGCAGAACAAATACACAACTTTGGTCTCTCTAGCACAATCACACATAACAATGCTCCACAGGACAGTAATACCGAAGAATCAGATTTGAAGAAGAGCATCTGCTGCCTCAACATGTTTGAGAGAGGCGTCCAGGACCCTTGCTCTTCAGGATGCGACTACGAAGACGACATATACTTCTCAAACATCGCACAGAACAACAACACAGCCACTACAACACCAGCATCCAATAAAATACAGAGAAACGTCCTCTTGAATTCCTCATACATCCCAGAAGGCCTGGACCCGCTAAAGGAAAACCCGCCTCAGAATGATGTCACTGGCACATCTCCGTTCAACCCTCAACACAACCAAAAATTAAACACATGCACAAACACATGCACAAACACATGCACACACATTGGTTCAAGTGCAAACGCAAGCTCTAGTTCTAGCTCTACCTCAACCTCAGACTCTAGCTCAGATGCCGGCACCCCAAAGGCAGAACTACTCACATCACCACAGGGTATGGACGCCCCAGTATGGAAGGACCCTTTCTCTAACGACAAGATATACATGGATGTAAGCAGACCAAAATACCTGAAAAAGGCACAAACTGCACCATACTTGTCTGTACCGTTCCCTACGATCAACAACATCAACACAAATAAGCATAACAGATCAAAGAAACTATCAATAGAGGCCAATGACAATGACAATTACAATGAAAACAACATCAACAACATATTGCTCCCACAAACACCAAGCTCACTAAGAAGAGCAAGGACAAACAGTAGCTGCTACATACACCAACTCTCAAGACAACCAACAAGACAATCAATCAAAAACAACAGCATATTCAGATTGCCAACGGAAATATACAACGACCCATACAACGATGCCTACTACAACAACACCACGGGCCCTTCCACTTCAACTACCACAAAACCTATCAATATCATCTCCAACCCAAACAACAATAACAGTAGCAACAGCAACAGCAATACCAACAGCAACAGCAACAGCAACAGCACAAACACTGCAAGCAGTCCATCTAGAACCAGAGAATTCTCACAGTCTTCTTGCTCATCTATCTTGACACACCTCTATGGCCTAGAAAAATACGTCACTTCAGACCTGGATGCACTATCTTCAGACGACAATGACGCTAGATCAAATCCGGATATTAACACCACCAACACCAACAACAACAATAATAGTGACCTCAACTTTGCCTTCAAAAGACATTCCCAACAATCTCTATTAAATCTCGACTCGTCTCTCGCAAGCTTCCAAAGAATACCAATCCTGACACAGAGCAATAACAACATCAACAACGAAAATGTACAGCCACGCGTATTGTACTCAAACCAGGACTCAAGCTCAGATCTAAGCTTGAAGAATTATTTCGCACCAGAACTGGCTGTGAGAAGACAGAGGAAGAAATCATTCATTGAAAAATCATTGTCAAACTCGTTTTCTCAAAACCATTAAGAATATCAATATTCATTCACTTCCATTAATACTAGTAACAGTCTTGTTAAGACATATTCCTTTCTTTTCTTCTTTTTGGCTTTCTTCCAAGGTTTTTGTTTCCTCCGTTCATCCTATTCATCACCCATCAACACATCAACACATCAACCACTAGCATTTTTAAACCAACCCAAAATTCCTTCTTACCAGCAAGGATAGCATACATGGAAAGATCCACATGCTGATCACTTCATCATCCATATACCTCCCAGTACCATACAACAAAAAAAATACCATTTATTCAACAAATATCCCAGTAATTATTTAATTTTATATACACACATATATTCCTTCTCTTAGTTTTTGTATTCTTTTTTTGTTTTATTTGAAAATATACATTCTTTTCTATTCAATATTAACAATATTAACAATAATAGTACAATCTTATCTTTTTCGACCTTACGTAAGTCCCTTTATACACATGCAAATATACACATACACATGCACAATTATAATACAAAGCCATCTCCTTCACTTGCTTTTCCTAAACCACCTGCCTAATCTACTAGAACCACCAATAGTATTACCACCGCCATCATTATTACTTTGACCATTACTAGTGTTGCCACTGGCTCCTCCCTTACCATCCGGGGATGATGTTCTACGTATCATACTGGATATCTTCGTAGAAGCTAGTCTCGTCAATCCCCTTGACGATTCAATTGTAGCAGCCTCTGCATTACTATTTCCATTCACAGTGCCATTCGCGGTACTGCGACTGCTAGCCACCTCTGGATTCCAAACATTACCAAACGAGGATACTGTTGGAGAAGATATGTCCTTCCGACTAAACTCAAATAACTTCCCATTGCACAAGGTATTACTACTTTCTTTCTCAAATAACTGGGCCATACCATTTCTCTTTCCTAGCATACCATGCTTGTCGATATAGATGGTTTTGTCTCTTGTGAAGTAGATACTCTTTGCCAATATCGCGGCATACTTCTCGCTTCCAATAATTATATCTGACGGACGTTCATAATCAGAAAGCTTCTTGATCAATCTATCTATCTTGATACACAGAAGTGAAATTTCCTGCAATAAGTGTTCCATCTTATATCCACCTGTCTTAGTCGAAGAGCCATTGGTCAATGATTTACCTTCGCTGTTTTTAGTATTGGTCTTGCCACTACCTTCTTCTTCCTCTTCCTCTTCATCATTGTCGTTCTCAAGGTATTGCATAAACTCATCCCCAAATACTTCGGTATTGTTTTCCGATATCTTTTCAAACTCTAACTCTCCAAGATCCATCTTGGCTGATTTTCTATTGCTATTCTTGTTTTGCTTGGTATTGAAATGGTTCAAGATCCGAATGAATTCAGTCTCACGAAGATATCTGTCAATCAAATATGGGTTCGAAGGTAGGTCTTTCAGTAATTCTTGGTTCATCACTAGTTTCGGTCTGGCTATATTTTGTCCTAGTCTCAACGATTTAACAGTAAAGTCTAGCTTCTTCCCTGTTATTTTGTCTACATAGTCCAATAATTCATCCCTATGTTCATCAATAAAGGAGTTAACATCAATCATCCACGGTTCTTTATTGCCAAACGCTGCTAAGATCGATAAATTCAGTAAGATCTTACTCAATAATGTCAATGTTCTTCTGGTAGTCTCGCTTAGATGATGTTCTGTGAACCCAAATAGTTTGGGGTTTAGGATAACTGGACAGAAGAAACGCAGAAAGAGAACCCCTGATACACATTGTAGTATTATTTGAATATTCTCACCAATACACATCTTTTCCAACTCTTTCCTAAATGTCTTCATTTGGTTTCTAATTTCTGCTGGTAGATCATTGCTCGTGGAATATACAGCCGACCACAATTTCTCTACCCATTTTATCAACCTCTTGTAGTTTTGCTTTATTATGACAGACTTGTCTTCATCCGATGCATCAATTCTAGCTGGATCTATTTCGCACGTTTCCTCACTACTAATAATATCACGAAGTATGTCACCGATCGACTTGTCCAAATATTCAGACCCAATTCTGAAAAAGTATTGTTCAGTCGATTTGGTTAAAATCGAATTACCTCGGAAGAGATTATTGTATATGTGCCTCGAAGTCATATTCTGGTTCGTATTCTTCAGTATTGAATTATTAATGTCAGACAATTCTCTATCAATCAGTGCCTGAAAGAATGCATCTTCTCTACCAATTGATTGAAATACATCCAGGAAAATCAATGAGATATCTTCCAGTTTTAAATCCAAAGTAGGATCGCTTGCGCAATTATAAATATATGGCACCAACTTAGAGAGATCCAACGCTAATAAAATCCTTTCCAGTTTTAAGAAGTTCACAGCTGGAAGCACAAATTTTAGGTTTGACTTGATTCTCATACATATAGTGCCGATCTGGAAATGCAAATTATCCGATGAATATAGCGGCAGTCTTGTTTCCTTCTGTAATTTGATGTCATTCAGCATACTCTGCCGTACTTCGACTGACCCAAGCAATTTCTGAACTGTATGTGCCCCTTCATTAACTTCCCTCATTACATCAATCCGCAGTGAACGGATATTTACAGCCTCGGAAAAGTCAAATTCCTCTCTCCAAAATGGTAAGTTTGTATCTTCAACAGCAGGCGTTTTGGCCCAAACACGGTTCCATATTGAGATCTCCGAATACAATTTTGAATTATTCAGTTCTAAAGCCTGCAAATCAGCCTCCAATATTGATATTTTAAATCTGTTTGATGCTCTTAATTCGTTTGATTTATCTGTTCCACTTACACCTAGACGCTCCGTTATAGAAAATGTCTTTAGTGTCACATACCAGTCCTCCATATCGATTCTTAGAGGAAAATGTATGATAATCTCTTGTCTATTATTTAACGGTCTTGGTTCATTTTTGAAAAACGATTGGCGGCTGGAAACCGCAAGTTCCTTTCTCAGCATGGGTAATATGCCTAAATACAAGCAATTCTCTTCTGACAATAAAGATGAATCTAGAATTCTAATTTCGGAACTAAGCAATACGGATATATCCATGGAGTAAATTATGGATCCGTCACTTTGAAGAAGCAGATCCAATGTCCCATCAGACTTTAAAACACCCATCGCAGGAAACCAGCCCCATTTATCAGTAGAATTATAAGGCTCAAAGAATGATGGCCATTTTAAATCTGTTAGTATTGTGATGTTCTTGTTTCGTGGTAATGGCCCAAATATGTTCAACTGACAAACCAACGAGTTAGTTGCATCCTTGTTCTTGTCGTCTGGAAGTGTGTTCTGAGACAACCTTATTTTGTTAAATATTCCAGAGGTCTTTAGTGCACTCCACCATGTCAACGAACAGAATAAATCTTGGAATCTCATCTCATCAGTTACTCTTAGATAGATTGCCATTGACGTTTTACTTCTCTGGGTTACCTTAATTGTTGGAATTTTCTCAGTTGTTCCAATTATTTGAAGTCCACATCCACATAAATTCGATATTACTGCATGTCTGGGTGAGATTTCATCTTCACCTAATACTGAAGTCAACAGTTTGTCAACCTCGCCGACCGCAATACTATTCCGGTTCACGGAATGAGTTAGCGCACCCTCCTTGGTAATCTCTAGATAGTGTGTTTTCCAGTCATTCAGCAGTATGTCACTGCACCATTGCACCTCACCTTTGAAAGTACCTTTCAAATCCTTAATTCGTTCTGTGTATTTTTGTAATGTGAAATCCTCAAAGGAACAGCTGGGCAATTTTGTTGCAGACATCTCTTCCTAAAAACTATTCTCCAAATGATATTAGTATTTCTTTGTTATTTAGGATATCTCAACAAATCTCACTATACTGATAGTTTGGTGTAATTGTATTGGATTTAGTGGCTTCTTCTTATGAATTGTAGTGTCTTCGTTTTCCCTGCACTGCTGCAGATATAAAACTTTATATCCCATTTTGTTTACTCATATGCTTGTCCGGTTTCTTTTTTTTTTTGCTAGCTAAAATATCCCGCCGTTCAAGGAAAAACTGGGAAGCATTAGTAGGAGGACCCTCGACAACAAAATAAGGGGGTTAGAAAAACATTGACAGAGACAACTCTACCATTTGCAACACAACGAGGAAACGACCTAGTTGGCAACTAAAGGCTTTGAAATCAGCGAAACCTTGATATCATTTTTGATAAAATCCTGCTTATCTTCAATGAAGTAAGGTATTTTTCATTTTGCCAAGCAACACCCTTACATTATCGATTCTTGCATTTCATTTCGACTATTTTTCCAGAGACTAAAAATGCAGATATGACAAAGCAGATTGCATATGCTATGTAAAGCAAGCAACTAATACAAAGTCTGTACAACCATAGCTTGAATAGCATATAGAGTAGAAAGGAACACATGGGGCAAAAGGGAAGTAAGATTAAAATCACAGAGACTGATAAAGCAGTCTTACAACTGAAACGGTCAAAAGATGAAATTCACAAATTCACAAGAAGAACAGACCAGCTTATAGGTACTGAAAAGGGGCAGCTTAAACAATTAATAAAGGAAAACCCCAGTAATTATAAGACTAATACAAAGGTGCGATTCCTGCTTAAGAAGATCCATTACCAGGAACATCTTCTTGAACAAGCTTCGGATCAATTGATAAATTTAGAGAATATGGTATCTACTCTGGAGTTTAAATTAATAGAGGCACAATTCTTTGAAGGGATTCAGCATGGTAATCAAATTTTGACGAAACTAAACAATGAATTTAAGAATGTAGATCAAGTTATGGATGATGTCCAAGAACAAATTGAGTATCAAAATGAAATTGACCAGGTACTTTCTCAAAGGGTAGCGGGTATCGATGATTATGAGGATGAGTTGGATAGAGAATTAGACATGTTGGATCAAGAAATCAATCCAGAAATTACTTTGAATATGCCGTCTACAGAGGGCTTATCAGAGTTGCAGAAAAATAATAATGATATTGCTGAAGAAGCACAACCACAACCTGAACAAACAAATAAAGAGAGAAGAGAACCGGCTCTACTATCTTAAATTCTGTTGCATAGTATAATCAATATTGTAATATATTACAATCAGTAATTATACTTTTTAGTATACTAAGTAATGATATCCATCATACGTATCATAAACGCATCTACACACTAATTATACAATTTAAAAAACATTAAATATTACTTCAAAGGCAACTTCCGTTAAGGAAAAATATATTCCATTTCTACACAGTATCACTTTTTGATAAGCCAAACACAGTATAGGGTAATTTATCTAAAAAATAAGTATTGTTACAATCATTCATGCTACAATAATCATGTGATTTAATATTTATTTTCAAATAGAAATTTATATATTTTTATTTTTATTTTGTTCGCGCTTACCGAACATAGAATAGTTTAATACTTTTAAAAATTTATATGTATAAAATTCAAACTGTGAATATAATTTTTTGACTATGTGATTTGTCAACTGCATAAATAGTTAAAACTTTATTCTTGTATTCTATACATATTCAAATTTAATTTGGTTTTGTTTGTCCTCCTGAATTTTTTGATACGTTGTTTAGGTTATTGTTCATTCTTTATACCTATAGTCAAAAAGTCTAGCATAATACAAGGATAAAAGCAGTATTAAGAAGAAGATAATTAGTTAAAGTTTCTATAATATAGTATTATAAGTTTGGTCTTAAAAGTCATGTTAGTTGAGCATATTCATAAAAAAAAATTTGTTGAGATGTATTAAGATGTCGTTATTTATACATACAAGATACTGCTGTAAAAAATAGGTTATGTTAATGCAAGTTTGAGATGGAAATAGATGTTGTTGTCTCAGCCATTTTATATTGATCAAGTTTATTTAATTATTTCGATATATTCTCTTTCTATTTTGTGCAAGAGAATTCATAAATAATATACATTCAAAAAAATACAATATGGCCATATTGTATGTTGTAAAGAATACTCTTGTTGTCAATGAATTGATATGCTGAACATTGTGTCAATAATACTCAATATGCTAAAGTCATTGGATTCGACTATTTATGAGTTATATTTGTATAAACCTTTAGTTTATATCACCGTATATCTCTAATTCATTTAGTAAAAAGCATTAAATTATCTACTATGAAGTATAGTAACTTACTATATATTAATCAAATTACAATATTTAAGTATTATAGAAAAATCAAGCTCTTTAATGTATAGTAAGTTACTA
>PPOD03000229.1:56678-86815 GCA_003708425.3 Jamesozyma rosinii
TAATTACAATATTTAAGTATTATAGAAAAATCAAGCTCTTTAATGTATTTCGGAGGTTCTACATTATTTTGAAACATTCTTCTTTTGTATTTTTCATAGTGATATTTTTTATAATTTGGTCTTTATTTGTATTAATATTTTGTTAAATCAGTGCATAAACGGAGATCATTTCAATAACAATAAAAACAGAAGTTTTCTACAAATATTATATAAATTTAATCATACTCAATATATGATTATTTCATCATTCATTTTGCAGAAGATTAGCTTTGTCAATATTAAAATAGGCAAGATCTCTTTAATATGTACAAATTGTTCAAATTCAAAAGTAATTAGAACTGTTAAAGAAAGTATTGATTAATAAAGATGTTATAGTTATATTCATGTATACACACTCTCTCAACTCTCTATACTCTCTCTTATTATTAGTTTACTAAACTTTATTATTAGATATTATTCTGACAATATTTGTTTAATAACATTGTTAATAACATCCCCGGTGTTTGGGTTTTCTACATGTATTCGTTCTCAATTCAAGAAATTCTCAGAAAACGAAAATTACCTTGGTTGAACAGTTCAACTAAAAACAGCAGTATTACCAAAAGAGAAGACATACAATTAAGAAAGTCAATAATATAAATACACACAGAGGGTTTAAGGCACAATGTTATATGAATTAGTTGGTATCGTGCGTACTCTAAACAAGACGGCTCCTGCTGCAGAAGCTAAGGAACTGCTAACCACCGTGGGGAAGCTAGTTTTAAACAATAGAGGTGTTATAAGGAAGATTGTTCCAATAGGACAAAGACAATTGCCCTTCATAATGAAGAAGGATCAAGAACAACATATTAATGGGTATCATTTCTTGATGTTATTCGATTCATCTGCAGCTGTTCAGTCTGAAATCTTAAGAACGTTGAAGAAAGATCCAAGAATGATTAGATCCTGCATTGTGAAGGTAGATATGGACAAAAGATTGAATACACCCTCTTCGTTACACAAAGCTATGGGCTATGACTCTGTTGTCGAATATAAACATTAGTTCATGGAAGATAGGGAAACCAAGGACAACGAAGATTAATTGTTTAAATAAGAGCCTAGCAAGTTGACTCTATTTCTTGAAAATACTAATAGATTACTTCGTTTATGTATTTATGCATGTATATAATGGAACTTTCACCATTCTTTTAAAGAAAATATTCGAGTTTATATATTATAATTATCGTAGGAAAAACATTCCTAAATAATGAGAAGAAAGAATCTATATATCTATATTATACAGTTTGTTATATTGTGTATTGCTATCCTAGGCCAGGACAACAAAATCTAGAATTGATAGTAATAGGATGCAGAGTATGTGTGTTTTAAACCACTTTCGTTTGTCTGTTTATTTTAATCAATTCTAGCCTTTGTTTGCCTTGCTGTTGTCTCACCTTGGAGTTCAATTGAGGTATTCGAGGTTGCAGAGGAGTTGCTAGGGCCGTCAAAAATATATGGGCTCTGGCTGCGGGATCCTTGATCGGCAGTCTCACGAACAACAGTGTTACTCTTTGAATATTCCATTGTTTGCAAAGGAACATTTTCAATATCATCTGCATCTGCATTCAAAGGATCTGATTCATTGATGTTGTATTTGTCAACTGAGCCATACGACCATCTACAGAATAAGCTGGTGTCAACCTGAGGTAAAATGTGGTATTTGGTATATTCAAATATAACAAAAGAAAGTACCGATCCTGCCATTAAGTCGACGAAGTAATGATGGGTGAGGTACATTGTAGACCACCATAACCAACAAACATAACCAACAAAGAGAGGAGTTAGGAAAGGGAAACAGTAGGAAAAGAATAAAGCTTCCATTGTAGCACATCCTGAATGTAACGAAGGAAATGCACCAAAGATAACTGACGAGTTTGTGAACCCCTGAGTGTAAATGTTGATATGCAACAGTTGGTCAATTCTTGCCAAACCACCTGGGGAACCATGCATGCTGTAATTAGCAGGGTTAAGTTCATTACGGATCTTGTACCATGGTGGTGCTGCAGGGAAAACATTTTGAATAATAACACCGATCAGGTTCATGTAACCAAATGCAAAAGCGTAGCCTTGAAGGATTGTAGGTGGACCAAAAATAAATAAAATTGCGGCAACTACAAACGGAGCACCAAAATGGAAGATACCATAGGGTATCCAAGCCAGGATATCCAGAAATGAATTTGTAGAGGTAGCCAGAATATCACTCAGATTATCACCATATAAAATCGTTTCGATAGCTGGAAGGACTTTGACAGTAATCGGTGGTCTTGAACTGCCAGGAAAGTATGACGAAGTAAAGTATAAGGCCAGCCAGGTAAAGATTGGTAATGCATTGAAAAAAAACTGAGAAGTTAGAGGGATCATGAAAAGTAGAATGAACAATGAGTAGACCAAAAATTTTAGAATGTAGGGTGCTGGAAAAGACACAAACACGAATAGTAGCACAGAGGACATAATACCATAATGGAAATACTCCTTTACAGTTAACCTGTGACCTCTAAGTCTATGCAAGGTTAGTTTTGGGTTTAGACTTGTTTCCAGTTCCGAGACTTTACTGTTTGCCGGCCTTTGTGAAAGAAACCATCTTTGAAAGAAATTAGCCATCAGATATTTATTTGGAAATATGTTATGAATCAAATAGGATATAGTAGATGATTTATGAAGTGAAGAAATGAATGATGAACACTCTAAAATCAAAAATACTAGATGTGAATTTTAATATATTATCTGTGTATATGTAATGAAAACTAGGGAGGTACCAACTGCTTTTCTTTTATTAATTATTAAAATATATTATTATAATTATTATCTTTAGTATCCTTTAGGTGAATGTAGGTAATTTGAGCAAACTTCAGTTATCTATAGTCTCTATAGCATTACGTGAAATATTTGTTTATATATAGCAGATGTGGGAGATTCAAGATGTGTTAAAGGAACTCCAGCACGCCCGGTGTGTTTTTGTTTTCTTTTTTTCTTTGTTTTCATTTCTGTATAATCATGGCCTAGTCGTGTGTAGTGACTGCGGCTGCTAGTGCAACTCCGTGAGAGTATTTTCTGGTGAGGAAGAAACTGCCACTCCTGGGAGGCAACAGAGGAGCTTGGCATAAGGTGACTGGGTCATTGTGTTACAGTTAGGCATATGTGATTTGACATATAGAAATAGGACAACCTAGAGAGCTATGTTATTGCTGTGTGGAAGTCATGCTTCTGGCTGCATATATACTATACGGGGTGGCGCTACACACTTGAAATATCCGGGTAATATTATATTTTTTCTTCAAGAAAGTTGTTGGAGTGGCTGGAAAATCATACTTTACTTCAGTGTGTTTGAAACAATAACATAGGTGAGAAACACTTGACACTCAGATACGATTCACACCCACCTTTGCAAGTTGGCATTCCACAAATAAGGAGGACTCAAGATCGTATCGACATACTCATTTTTGGTTTAAAAGATCCATAGACGAGTGACATTCTATTAGCCCATCTCCGTTGAACAAAATTCTCTCTGTGCTAACCTAACCACATTTCTCTGTGTCTTTCTAACTCTCTGTATATATATAGTTAAATACTCAGATACAACTCAATCATATCAAAGTTCTTGAATATCTCAGTTTCCTAACATATCCAACAGTTGCATTGAAAAAACATGTCGGTAAGAACGTCCAGACGGTCCAATAAAGGCAAGAACAAGTATTTAGAATCTCTACTGAAAGAAGAGGAGGAAGATAAGTCCCAGCAGATTAAAAAAAACAACAAACCCAGAAAGACTAATAAGAAAACTAAGACAGTTGAAATAGTTGAGGAAACTAGTGTAAGATGCCCCGTCTGTAAGGCAACTGATGCAAATTACAATGAAGAAACCGATGAACACGGTGACATGATTCAATGTGACAGTTGTGATACTTGGCAGCATATCACATGCATGACAAGTGGATCTAGTGACATTAAGCCATTTTTATCCAAGGATGATAAATATTTCTGTGAAAGATGTGATCCATCAAAGTATCAACACATTTTGAAGAATACAGACATCGAGGAGGAAGCTGGTGAAGAAGTCGAAGAAGAACCAGAAGCTGAAGAAGAAGTAGAAGAAGTAGTCGAAGATATAATCGAAGAAGAATACATTAATGATGATATAGACAATGATTATGAAGAAAAGGACATCCATATCAAAGACAATGATGATGATTTTATTGAAGATGATGATTTTGAAAATGATCACGTCAATAAAAAGAAGCGTAAAGCAGTTCCTAAAACAAAGGAGACCGCCACTAAGAAAAAGAAAGGGAAACAAACAACCAATTCCAAGAAGACTGAACCAAAACAAATCCCTACTCCTGTCTCAAGAGACGAGAGGATGAGACAGAATGCATCGAAAATGTTCCTTGATCTTTTCACAAAGTTTATCATACCGGATACGTCCAAAGCCAATACGTTTAGCATTCCAGAAGACCAAGATGTCACTTCGCTAGCTGATCAATTGGCAAAGTCGTTAGAAGATGAATTATACAAAGCATCGTTTGATAAGGAGACCAAAACATTAAGTAAATTTTATGCTGAAAAAGTTAGAAGTTTGTATTCAAATCTCAAGGATGAAAAGAACCTAACATTGAAATCTCATGTCATGAATAAAACCATCAGCTTTGAAAAATTGGTGGGAATGAATGTGTCTGAACTAGCTAATCCTGATCTACAGGAATATAAAGAGAAACTTGATTCGCAGTTGCTAACTCAATTGATAGTTGAAAGACCAGAAATACCAAGATATATCAAAACACATAGAGGCGATGAAATAGTTGAGGATAATGAAAACTTCCAGTCCCAAGATGATGTTATTTATGCAAGAGATACCTTAACATCTCATAACTACAATGTCGATGATCCAAAAGAAGATGACCAAACAACATCGACAAGTACCGATGAAAACAGTAATGCGCTCCCGAAGCTGGATAATCTAGTGCCACTAAAAAAGGTCACACTGTCCTACACTGAGACGGCAACTGAATTTTCAGGATACTTGAAATATATTGCTTCTTCAAAAAATATGGACAAGAAGTTCTACAGAAAAGCCTTCTCAGATGGTAATTTAGTGGTCGAAGGGCGTCTATCAACGGCAAAGGCATTTCAATATCTAGAGGAGGTCAAATCAGCAAGAGATATTGTAACGTTTCAATTCATCAAACCGATAAGTGATAACTCTAAGGACCAGATAGACTCCATGACCGACTCATTGTTAAATGCCGAAAAGGTACTCGGCATTAAACCGAAATATCCCTTCCAGAAGAATATCTATCTGGTGGCCTCAGAAAATAACGAATTGCCACCTATCTTGAAGGATATATATGAAAACAACACAAACGAGATTTCTGAAATAGAACCATCTGACAAGACACTATTTGTTTTAGTTGTTATAAAACCTGAATCTGCATTTTAAAGTAGATAGTAAAAATAGAGGCTATTGTTTCTAAGGGGTTCAATTGACAACCATTTGTCTCCGGGAATCCAAAATATGCTTCATATGCGTATATTGTAATAATAGATGGGAGGAGCCCATTACTCAGCTGCCCTGACTTGCGTGCATATTTCATACATATCAGTATTGGAAGCAAATGCGTATCTGTGCATGCATTTCATTCATTATTTTCTTCAAGGCTTATCCAGAAAATACTCATATATAATGTGTTTATTTTAATAACGTTTTTTAGAGAATTTGATATATGATTTTATTAAGATACAAAAATCGAACAATTTTATAATAATATATTAAATACGATACTATATAATTAATATGCCATACACTTAAGCCTTAGCTAAAGCCTTCTTGACAGTGTATCTCTTTTGCTTTCTTAGAACCATAACTTGGAATCTTTCGAAATCGGTTAAAGCGGCTCTTCTTTCACGTTGAGCAATCTTCTTAGCCCAGGAAGTAGTAGCCCACTTTTCAGTGACACCGGCAGCAGCCCATTTCTTAGAGACAGTGGAAGTCTTAGCACCTCTTGGTAGAGCGAAGGTTAATGGAGTTAAGACGACTTGACCTAAGTGGATAGCTTGACGTGGAACACCAGCTTCTGGACCGTCAATTAAAGCCTATAAAAAATAAAAGAATTCATGAAGAATTATTAATTGTTAGTAACTTATGATTCGGGGGGTGCACAGATAATAATATGATAATGCTGATTTAAGAATATGCAAGCAATCTGGTGGACGACAGAGAATAGACATTGCTGTATTTGAAGTTCGGATATAAATTTGATAATAATGTACACTGAAAATCAGAGTATAACACTATTTGCTCTCCTGGAAATTCATATATGGGTAACAATTAGAAAACTGTTCCTTGGTTATCAGATCCATAGAGTTGTATCAATCGATATCTTATTTTTCAATAACAGGATGTTCACTTCTCTCAAAACTAGGCCTATCCAGATATTCTTCACATATCCCAATTACATGTCATATAAATCATGGTTCTTTCTCAATAACAACATACCTTCTTTTGGTCAATAATTTCAACAATGGTAGCTAGTTTGCCGGCGGATGGACCTTTCTTGATCAAAACAACACGACCAACTTCAACTAATCTCCAGTTAGAGGCCTTAACAATAGAATCAGAGGACATTTTTTGTATATATTTGTTCGATTTTGGGTCTTGAAATAACAGCAATAATACTATGCTAAACAGTTGCACTCTTTCATATACGCATTTTTCATGTTGTAGTTCTTACAAAACGACCAAAAGTCGGTCTAACGTTGGAAGTCCCTCTACCCCAGCCAAACGGAAGGGCTACCAAGCAGATTCGCTCCAGACTGTGATTGCATTTCTTGCGATGCTTGGGGAAATTCGCGTTGCATGCGTTGTAAAGTGTGCCAGCGTGCGGCTCTTTCTGTTCGATTTCCAACAAAATACTTGTTTCCGTATTTATTTTCATGAAAAGTTGTTCACAACTTTCAGTAATACTGTGTGGTGTTTGGATGGTATAAACAAAATAGATGCATGGGTGTATACTAGTCACATATAATACCATATGGTAAAATTTTCACTCTTTTCTTGTGGTTGAAAGAAAAGCAACTATATAAGGTGGGGAGGAAGCCAATAGAGTATGTTCCAACTACAACTGCATGGTATGGTAAAAGAAGAAATACAGGTAACTCGAAAGCAGTATATTTCTAAGTTACTGTTGCCTGCAAGGGATAAACCTCTCAATTTGTTATAGCTAAATGTTTTTATGAGAATAATATCAACAAGAAACACTATCAGGTGATAGAATTGCTATATATCAAGGTCTTATCATATGCAATTAATAGTTACTCTTTTGTAGAGTTCGATATTTGTTTTAGGGATCCCTGTTTAAATGATGATATAATTTGCGATCTAGGACAAAACTACCTGGGACATGCCTAGTTCCATATGGGTATTTTGTGGCATGCGAACAACTTCTATTCTGATACTTGTAAAACAGAACGAACATAATACGAATATCGATACTACACCCTTAAAAATAACAATCCAATGTTTGTAGGACCTCCAATCTTGCAAGAGTGTTCTACTGAGCATGCTCTGTCTTACTACCTGACTTTACGGACCTTATTGTAAGGCTGAACAGTTCTGTTAAATATTCGTCTCAGTGTTGTTCTGAACGAGCTCTGAATGTATTCCGGGTAATGGAATTTTCACCACAGTGTTTTGCTAGAAGCCAACAAATATAATGGCCGGACTACGTATGCTGTTATTAGCAGTAAACACAACTAACAGACAACTTAACCATTGATCTGAAGACTATTTTAGAATTAGAATAAAGTGAGATTGGCTGACTTTATATCATTCATCCTATTGATTAAAAATGTCAAATTCCAGGTACGCACAAGTCGAAAATGATGTATGTTAAATTTTTGTGATGAATTGCCTCCTAGCTATTACCAAGCTAATACTCTGTGTGACTTATTACTAACATATCCTCGCAATGAGATAATTTGTAGAATGACCAAAAACTTAATACTCTAGCAAACAAACTTGCTACTTTTAGAAATATAAACCAAGACATAAATGACCAGGCAGTTAATGACAGTTCTTTCCTTGACCAAGTATCCAACTCCTTTGATGCCCTTTCGAACAACATCAGGAATTCATCAAGCCAGTTTGCAAGAACTCTAAAGGCTGGGAATGGTATATGGCGAATGGCTGGTTTAGCATTACTAATATTCTTTATTGTGTACAATCTATTTAAGTTTTTTTAGGCATAGGGAACGCCTACGATGCTCCCTTTAAATAATATAGATATAAAAATAATATATTAGATACTTTTATGCATGCATTTAAGAAATATCAATATTTGAGTTCATATGCATCATTTCTAATAAAAATACTACTCATTTGTTCTTATAGAGCACCTTGGGCTGCATCTTTACCCAATCTATAGTTACCAATAGCTTTACCCCAGTTAACCTTCGACCTTGTGATTGGTAATCTTCTTCTCAGAGCTTTAAATTTCTTTTCATTTAGGTCAGTAAATTGGATGTCTAGATTCATTTCGAATTCCTTTTCTATTTCAGAAATAGAATCTACCACGTCCTTAACATTTCCTACTTCAACACTTTTCTTCGATTTGAAACTCACGTTTCCATCTTCATAGTAATGGACTTGTACGTCAATTTGACCAGTTAAAGATCCCTGAGCTGGGTCGTAAATGTATTCAGACTTCCAATCACCATTCCAGAAGTTAGAAGGGTTGTTCTTAGTACTTACTACAACAATCGCAATCTTTTTAGTTTGCTCACCGTTTTCCATGACTGGAAATACACCAAATGTAATATCACCAGGGAAATTATCGGTGGCATACTTTTCTAGAGCAGAATACACAGCCTTCTGCTCTCCATCTAACTGTATATCGTTGAATGGTTCAACGTCGAAACCTTTGTGATTCAAGTGATCTACAGAGAAAACGACCCCGTTGACAGGGTCGTAGAATCTGTTATTATTACCATTTTGATTATATTGAGATATGATCACTTTCTTTCCTTCAACTGCGACAGGAATGGTGTTCTTAATATTGTATTGCTGGATGATGTCGAGAAGGGTGTCCTTGGAGTTTTCACCGACGATAGTTAGCAAGGAGTCATATACTTCTTTTATTTCTCCTGCTGGACTATCAAATATGATTTCCGAAATGATTGATTCAAAATCTCTAGAGGACATGGTGCAATGATTGGTTGTATTGATTCCTGTTGGCTTCTACTCTGCAAAAGGGGTTCTTATTGAAATTCGGCTTTTAATCGGTTTCTTTAGTCTAAGTTTTTGTTTTTCATGTACGCTGTATTTTCTCAGTATCTAACAAAATAATCATATCAGGAGGATGGTAGTTGTCGTAGTGGGTAGTACAAATATAAAACGTGACATACTACCCATGAATGTGACCATTGATATGGTTTGCTTATACCTTAAACTATATACGATATCTATTAGACTGCATAACATTTTTCATTTGGTATTCATATCACCATAATCAGATGTTTGGTTACTTATTGGTATGGTGCAAATTGACCTTGAGGAGGAATTTGCTGCTGTGATTGAGGATGCTGCGAATACTGCCGAGGATCCTGTTGTGCTGGAATTCCAGTCTGTGGTTGTACTTGTGGTGGAACTTGTGTTTGGGGTGCATTAGAAGTCCGGTATGCTTGGCTTGGAGAAGCATATGGCATCTGGTTTGGCGGGTATTGACCTTGTTGCTGAGGTTGCTGCTGATACTGCGGTTGCTGCACAAATTGACCAGGCAGTGAATTACCACTTACTTGCCCATAAGGAGAGTTATGCATTGTATTTGGTGGTTGAGCCATGCTCATCTGTGCAGGTGGCTTATATGCATTTGCAGCCTGATCCAGAAGCTGGCTGTACGCTTGTTCCGCATTAGCAAGAACTTGACGGACAGACGTGAGATCTTCTTTCTCCCTAGCATATTTTCCAATCATCTTGGTGATCTGCGGTCTTAAAGGTGTAACTGAACCATATAGATTATTGACTTGTGGGTTTTGGGTTAGATCCATAGCTTCTTGATTATTTGTAACAGATTTCAATGAATAGTGGAGTTGATCTACATTTTCCTTTTGTGCAAAAACATTGTCTTCTTTCTCCTTTTCCATTTGTAGTTCCTCCTGAGTGGGCTCTGCTATAGGGGTGACATAGTTTAGTGGGAAAATACCAATTTTCCCACGAAGGGAGCCTCTCCACCAATCCCTATAGACTTGCTCTAACACGATGATAATATCACCTTTATGAAATGATAATTCATCAGCTTCAGTAGTTGATAAATCATACATTGCTCTTACTTTATTAACAACGCTGGGAGTCTGTTGTGTCTGTGTCTGTGTCTGTTGTTGCTGTGCTACTATATTCTGTTGAGATTCCGGTTGCTGCTGCTGCTGCTGTCCTTGTGTTTCATATTCCTGCAGTGATAACCTCAATGCTTCCTCCAGTTCCTTGTCCTCATTAATTTTAGTTTCATTACTTAACTTGTGCTTTACAGGCTTGCTTGGCTGCTCGAATAAGTAGGATGCATTTCTTTTTATCTTTTTATTCAAGTCACCCATGGAACGCAATGATGGGTCGTCCTTGAATGAACTTGACAATTGCTTTACCACTTTGGCCAATTCTTTCTTTACAGTTATATGAACATTTGGGTTTTCAACCAGAGAGTACAGTATATTCGTGAAATGCTTTGAACTAATTTCCTGTTTTAAACGTGAGCCACAGTTTTCAGCCAGGGAGACTATCAGCGAAAGTGACCTCAAAATAACGTTTGCATCGTGTTGTTCAAATCTAGCCTCTATCAGTTTCATGACAATTGGACCATTGTCTTCAGGGTCCTGCTTTACAATATCACATACGGCGATAATATACTGCCAGTTATCCGACCGCAATTTCGGATCGGTTGCTTTTGTTATTGCTTTACCCAGAGCTACAGACATGATAAATGTGCAATACGGCTATATGCAGTCCAGTTGGTATATCTTTTTTGTTGTTATCCCTGTCTGAGCCTTGCTGTTCCACTTCAAGGCGCCACCCACCGTACTTACTCCTATATAGATTTGAAGGGCAGTTACTCTCGTGCTTCGGAGAACCCACCCACCAAAATAGGGTTTCATTTTCAAGAATTAGGGCTTGCGAGGATGCAAATAAATCGTTTCACACGAACCGTCAAAAATTCCGGTCAGAAATAAATCTGACCTTCCGAAATTTATTTCCACGGAAGCGAAAATAAACTTTGCATGAGTCCAGACGGTTCCTGTGTTCCTGTGGAAAAAGAAAAGAAAAGAGAAGAGCAGAGACGAGAAAAGTGGGAAATTCTCACTTGTGTCTGAGCAAAAACAGGGCTTTGAAGTCCCATTAGAAGGTGGGTGAAATAGGAGACGGTGAGTGGATGCAACCAACCGAGTAAACGGCCTGCGTGGTTGTGTCCTATCTCAACTGGGGGTCCCTTGCGTGCCTGAAGGCCCTCTGTGGTAGAGCAGCTTACTGTACACTTTGCCCGTCGGTGTTTGTTTCTGCACGCGAAATTTTTCAGTTGTGGTTTCCTGAGCGACATTGAAGGCTCAATGCGCTGCAAAATTCCGCTTACACGACAGAGCGTACCTGGCTTGCCTTGATCTCTGTGATGCCCAATCCAGAAGATTTTTACCATATCTGTTTTCTCACGTAATCCACCATCGTGATCAATGTAACCATCATGAAAAACTAGATACCAGAACTAGACTTGTGTAAACAAATAAAATACCGTGGTTTCTTTCCTTGCACATATATATATATATATATATTAAGAAAAGTTTTTTTTGATTCTTAGAATCTTATCAATCCATCTGCAAGGGGACCTAATACTATCATCACAGTGACAAACTCTACACCGATTTGCTTCTCCAAATCACACCCTCTAGTTCTTCCAATTACACTGTCCACTTTTGTATTAGCCATTGCTTTAGTAAGCTGAAACAGTACTATTAATTTGCACACTAAACACGAGCACCATCATCTCACGACCTCCCCCATCACATATCTAACGACAAATAAATATAACAACATTAGCATAATGTCAACTTCATATCATAAACCAGGACCATCGACGAAGTCCACCTTCAAATCAAGAGCAAGACGTGCCTCTTCGGTTGGTAGAATTGATCTGGGTGATACAGTGTCAGGTCTGGGCACAATGTATACAACCAGGCAATCTAAGGATGCTGCCGCAAAACGTCTTCTGGAACTATCAGCATCCTCTGAAAATGACAAGGACCTGCTGATAAAGTTTTGGCTATCATTCAGAGAAATGAACTACCGCCATACTTGGATAACACCCTTAGTTATAATGATTATTATCTACAGCGCATACTTCACATCCGGTAATCTCACCAGCTCGAACCCATTACACATGTTTGTTGCTATATCATACCAGAATGGGAACACCAACTCATATGGAAAAGGTATAAAAGATCTTTGCTTTATATTTTACTACATGATCTTTTTCACTTTTCTACGTGAATTTCTATTAGATATTATCATCCGCCCAATACCTGCGTACTTCAATGTCACATCCCAACACAGCCGTAAAAGAATCATGGAGCAGACGTTTTACATCATTTACTATGGATTCTCAAGTCCCTTTGGCCTTTATGTCATGTACAATTCCGATTTATGGCTGTTCAGAACTGATACCATGTACAAAACGTACCCAGACCTAACAAACCCATTCTTATTCAAATTGTTCTATTTGGGACAGGCTGCATTCTGGGCACAACAAGCCTGTGTCCTTGTTTTACAACTAGAAAAGCCAAGAAAAGACCACATGGAAATGATATTCCACCACATCGTCACATTACTGCTCATCTGGTCATCGTACGTTTTCCATTTTACCAAGATTGGCCTCGCTGTCTACGTAACCATGGATTTGTCTGACTTCTTACTTTCATTTTCGAAGACATTGAACTATCTGGACTCTCCCTTCACACCACCATGCTTCTTTGTGTTTGTTGCCTCTTGGATTTACTTACGCCATTTTGTTAACATGAGGATTCTATGGTCAGTATTAACAGAGTTCAAAACAGAGGGTAATTATGTCCTGAATTTTGCTACACAACAATACAAATGCTGGATCTCACTACCAATTGTCTTTGTTTTGATTGCTGCGTTGCAGGTGGTTAATTTATACTGGCTATTCCTAATCTTCAGAATTCTTTACAGAATGATCTGGCAAGGTATTGTGGAAGATACCAGAAGTGACATCGAATCTGATTCTTCTGAAAGTTCAACCGACTTTTCCAGTACAGAAAATAAAGAACAAAACTGAAATGCAATTTCCGTCAACACTTCAAACCAGAACGAAATTGCAGTTATTTTAAACACTATATAACCATATCCATCTCAACAGGTTTCCACTTATAAAAACACCACACATGGAAATCATTTATATTTATATTTGCACAAGGTGTATATGATATATACTGTATATTTTTAGACATAAAAATATTTGATGATCTATAAAAATACAGTCTTTTAACTGTTACCATACTATTGATTGAAGCGATCAGTTCAAACTCTTAGAGTATATCCAATTTGACCTTTGAAGCTGCTTCCTTAAAACCAGTTTGTGAAACATTTTCATTCTTTATTGGCTTGAAACAACATAGTAGATCGTTTCCCCTAAAACAAAATCCAGGTGTTAGAACCTTTAATTAGTTTTTAAACCCGTCTTCCAATAAGAAAGCATATGCAGTTGCCGAATTAGCACGATCTAGACGCAATACATAACAGTAAATATATAGTTTCCCTTTGATAAACCTAATCCTATACTTTTGAAATAAATGACTGGGTTGCAGACGAATCTCGGCTCTGCGGTGACCTTTAAATTTCAAAATGCAATGGTGTAATTTTATGCCCGTAAAAAATAAGCGCACTTGCCGTAGACTAAGTCAATTATTGTATCTTGCCATCTTGATTTCACTTCTGACACCATATAGGTAATACACTTGATAAGAACATCATTAATACCTATTAACTCCCCAATTACACCATCCAATCTTAAAAGGTGATATAGAGAAATACACACATATAGGCACTATCTTAATTAACCGATTATAGCATATTACTTTCACAGATAGTTTAACACCTACTCAACCTCTTTACTCTATTAACTCCAACTCTCCCATATTTTCCTTAGACCCACAAAATAAAGAAAATAAATAAAAGCCAAAGAGTCGTCAAATATTTCAAATCACTTGCTCACTTGTTTGCATTTCCAATTAAATCAATAGCACAACAACGACATACCAGATAAATACCTGACTTCCCACAATGAGTGATTCTGATGGATACGAATACAACGATAGCAGCGACTACAATATGAATGAGGAACATGAAGAGTTTAATTCTAACCACAATCATGAGCATGACAGTGAAGATAATGATTCATATTACTATGCAGATGAACATAGTGACGAAGTGAATGAAGAACATGGAGATGAAGATGACAACGAAGAGGAACACACTGACCATTTCCAGATTGACAATGAGATAAGAAGAGGACTTGACTCAAGTACGCTTTTACGCCATTTAGCTAACGCATCCCCAAATGGAGATGGGACTGATCGTGGAAACTTGGCTCATGTGTTACCAGAGTTATTATCCATGCTAAATGGAAGAAGAACAACTGGAGGAAATTTTGGTAGTGAAAGAGACATAAGAATTTCGAAATTAGTAGATAATGTCACTCATGCTACAGAAGACCCTTATATTGCAATGGAAAGTTTATCTGAATTGTCACAAAACATGCTAATGATGAATCAAGTTATTGTCGACAGAGTTATTCCGGTTGATAGACTGTTGAACGGACTAATCTCTGTATTATCAACCCCTTCTTTACAAGAGGAACTGGAGCTGCAACTACAGACGTGTAGATGCTTATATAATCTATTCGAAGTTCATCCAGAAAGTATAACATCAGCTGTCCATAAAGACATTATTCCAATTCTGAAGTCGAAAGTAACAGAAATAAGCTACATTGATTTGGCAGAACAGATATTCGAAACATTGGAGCTTATTTCAAGGTTACATAGTAAGGATATCTTAACTTCTGGAGAGCTGTCATCGTATTTGCAATACTTTGACTTTTTCACTATCCATGCCCAAAGAAAAGCCATCGCAATTGTATCAAACGCTTGTGCGCGTGTGACTGAGGCCAACTTCACCACAGTACAGGATGTTTTTGTTATCCTTGATACAATTATTCAAAACGTGAATGATGAGAATATATTAATGAGAATACTAAATATACTATATGGGGCATGTGGTTGTCTACGATCTGATACGATGCTGGATGCTTTGTTTTCGTTAAGCTTGATCCAACGCATTTTCAAGCTCATCTCATCCCGTGATACTTCTACAGAAGGTAAATTGAAATGCTTGGAGATTTTATCCGTTTTGGTAGAAACAAGCTCCAAATTGTCTAATGAGATAATTGGACTTTCAGAAATTCCAAAGCATCTAACAGAATGCTTGAATAGTTACAACACTGGCACGAATTCGGCCTTGAATGAAGTTTTAATGAGTGTCCCAAAAGGAATTCTAAACAATATATCTAGATTCTTAGCCTTGCTATTCCCTACCGAAAAAGAACAGATACTCTCATGTGACAAGCCTAAGCAATCATATGACTTGGAACAAAATGAGAAAGTTCATCAATTAAGCATTAATTTGATACCTTTACTATCTGAAATATACATGAATACCGTGGACTTTGGAATAAAGGAGTATGCTTTAATCGCATTAGTCAGGGCAGTTCCGTTTGCATGCAATAATGATACCATTGCCATTAACTCTGAGATCATTCGAGTAATCGGATCAACGTTAGCTCAGAATAAACTGGTCCTGAAAGACGAAAAGGTATACCATTTGAACAGAGGAATTTTATTAATCGGCGTGCTATCATTGTGTAACGTACTAATGGATTTGCTAAAAGAAAATGCTTTATCCTCCTTGAAGAGGGAGGGTATATTCTTCTTTGTCAAATCTCTACAGACTATCTTCTACAATCAAATCGAAGCACGTAAAAATTCAGATGCTAAGAGTGTGGATGGTATTAATATTATTGAGGGAAATCGCCGTGGATCCTTTGACGAATCATATGATGATTCGGATGGGCCAGATTACGATATAATAACTGGCGAATTAGATTTTCCTGATAGAGTGAATCCAAAGAAGATAAAGTTCAAAATTTTCAGAGATCTAAATTGTGATGATGTATTAGGTGACATTTCACGGTTATGTGACACAATTTTGTCTGCCTCAGACCAGACATACGAATCTGACAGTGGTCAATTGCAAAAGGCTCATGATAATGTTGAAGAGTTAAAGAAAATGGATATATCATATGCAAAATCCCACGACATGCTGCCATTCTTCTGGAATCTGGTTAAGGAATGTATATTTCAGGAGCAATTTACAATGTCCGGATTTGAACTTGTCTCCACCGGCTTACTATCCACGTTAGCTAACCATATCGAGCACCTGGACCATTCAGATCCAAAAATAAAAAGTGCTATATACGATGCCTTCGGCGATAGGCTAAATGAGTTCTTAAGCATTTTACAGTCCTCTTTAACAAGACTAGAACACTTTAATATTAATCAATGTGGATTGACTGGTGACGAGGCTGGCTTGGCCTCATTAGGAAAACTCATTAATATTGAACTAAGCTATGCTGAACCCAAAGAGGTGTCTTTGGAAGATTTTGGGCGCCTTAGTGTAACAGTTCATTGTTTGGCACCAATTAACGGGATTGCCAAGTTTTTAAAAATGCACACGGGTAAGACGGAAGTTCTTTCCTCATTATGCGCAGACACCTCATCAACTTCAAACGGCTCCCGCTTAAAAGAAAAAATCCAAAGCTTGGATGAGTCTAGCCTACAGTTTTCCATTGATAATCATCAAATCAATTCTGATGACACACTATTTTCTGCGTTGTATAAGATATACAGCAAGGAGAAAAAAGATATAAAGGACATATGGACTGATACACATTTTATTAAATTCAAAATAGTTATGAATTCGAATGAAGCTGAAGCTGAGAGAGATTCTTCTGAAAGGAAGGATTCCATAAAGGAAAAGAATATTAATGAGGACGAGGATGTGTTAATGCAATCACAAACACACAGCTCAGACAAAGAAGAGTCTGCCAAAACAAATTATGCAGACAATGTCCTAAGTATCCTAAAATACTTGAGAAATTATATCGATGATGACGATGCCTTTATTAACTCCAAATTAGCTGCTAAGTTATCAAGACAGCTTGATGAACCGTTGATCGTTGCTAGTGGATCCTTGCCAGAATGGTCTTTAACTTTAACAAAAAATTACCCATTTCTATTTTCTTTCGAAACAAGAAAGCACTTTATGGAATGCACCTCCTTTGGCCAAGGTAGACTAATTGAGCTATGGAAGAAGAAACTAAATGCTAGTGATGAAGCATCAAGCGAACATACACAATCAGAATTGGGCCGTCTGCTAAAACTTCGGTTACGTGTTTCAAGATATGATATGTTTTTCACTGCCTTGAGGATTCTGAGACAGCATGGTTCCTCTACGAAAGTTTTTGAGATTGAGTACCAGGATGAACACGGTACTGGTTTAGGCCCAACATTGGAATTCTATGCCATGATATCCAAGGAATTTAGTAGACAGAATTTAGACATGTGGCGAATTGACAGTTACTCTGATAGTAAGGACTCAACAGAGGAGAATAACAACTATGTATCACAGGGTTTATTCCCTATGCCGATAGTCGACAGCTTTGCCAATGCCTCAAGAAAATTCAAAATCGTGGAACTATTCCGGTACCTAGGAATGTTTGTTGCTAGGGCAACGATTGATAGCAGGATTCTGGACTTTAATTTCAACCCAGTGTTTTTTGAATTGCTACATGCAATCTCTAAGAACAAGAGACTGCCAGATTACAGGAGCAATGTGCTGGAAGCTATATCAGTGATCAATAAAGTCGATGCACAAATAGCCAAGTCATTGCTCTATATCTTTGAGAACAGAAAGAATAAGAGTAACTTAGAAGCTTTAAGCCTAACGGTTGTTGAACCAGGATCAGACACTGAACTAATCTCGGAGGGAGCATCCACATATGTCAATATTGATAATGTTGACAGGTACATTGAACTCATCATTCAAAATATAATCGGTGATGGTATAAAATCCCAACTAGAAGCCTTTATCGATGGGGTCACAACAGTCTTTCCGTATTCGAACCTGCTGGTTCTAACACCGAATGAGTTGAGTGATATGTTTGGAACGCACGAAGAAGACTGGACAGTGGAGACACTTTACAACTCGATCACTGTTGCACATGGCTACAATATGGACTCTCCCATTATCCATGACCTAATCTCGATAATGGCTGGTTTCAACTCCAAAGAGAGACGCTTGTTTACTCAGTTTCTGACGGGTGCACCGAAACTCCCAATCGGTGGGTTTGCTGCGTTGTGCCCTAAGTTCACGGTTGTCTTGAAGCACTCTGAGGACAACTTGACTCCTGATCAATATCTGCCAAGTGTGATGACCTGTGCCAACTATTTCAAGCTACCGAAATACAGTGACAAACAAGTTATGCGGGAACGTATTCTACAGGCGGTCGAGCAAGGTGCGGGGGCCTTCCTCTTATCGTAGAGGCCATGACACGGAGGATTTCCATTTCCACCTAGATGCAGCGATACGCATAAATATGCAGCTTATGTATTAACTGTGTGTAATAAGAAAAGACGTATGCTTCTTTTTGCTCTTTGCAATGCACCGACCCGGTTGGTATTACCCAATAGACCACGGCATTGTTTTACAATTGTTTCAGGCTGTTGCAGTGTTCCCCAGACACGCGCGCAGCGGTTCTCGGCACAGAAGCCGATTGGTGTTGGCCTCAGACCTGTTTTGTCTTCACAGAGAAAACCGCGCAGCGCCTGTTTTTCGTTAGTGGGAAGGTTAGCCACGCCTGGTGCTGTTTTCTGTGGGTGCCCCGCTCAGCTTCTGCAGCAAAACAAAGGTGCTCTCTTTGGCTGTAACAAATTCCGAGAATACCGCATTTGGCCCCATCTGATGCAATGTGGGTAACTTACTGAAATATTAGATAATTAAACAGCAGGTAAGCACCGGAGTGCATATATGAAGACACTTCTGGCTCTCGCCACGACTTCAGACTCCCTAACTTGGGAGTGAACTTAATAGTAGTGCTGCATAGAAGTATATAAACACAACAAGAGGGAAAAAAAAACAGACCCAGCTAGCGATAAACACTCACAACAGAAAATACCTCTGTACATTCTTCAACTAGGAAACTTTTCACAGAACATAATGCCAGCTGAAACTAGTCTGGAATATTTCACTTTTGATGACATTCATAATACCCATAGCATTCATAAATCTTTAGATGACCCTGTACGACTTACCAGGATATCGTCCTCCTCCATGACAAGCGACAACTTTTCTCTCGAGAGCTCTGATACCTCAGCGTCTGATGTGTTTAAGTTCGCCGATAGAGAAACCACCACCACACACAACAACAACTATATCACATCTAATACAGTTGCCACAACTTCACATACAGACAAAATCTGCACTACGATAGCAGGTGATATCACAAACCACACTAGTCACAATTCTCATACTGATACGAACAATACAACGCTATCAGTAACAACCCCTACAACACCTAGCAGCAGCTATTTCGATACTTTCAACACAACTATATCGTCTCGCAACAAGAAACACCCCGCCATATTGCTACCTCCACTTTCAAAACCAGCCACAACAACCGCCACTGTAGATTCACCTTTGATCCTAGGTACAAGATCGCCATCAAAACCGCTAACTAATCCAATTAACGAATCCCCAGCTTCACATATACCACTGCCAATCATATCAGCATCAGTGACCCCAAGCGACAAGAATGAGGTGTGTCCAAAAAAGAAGAAGAATTCAAGAGCCACACTAAAAGGTGTATTTTCCTCAATCGTTCAGAATATTAAAAAGAGCCCACAAAAAGACATACCAAACAGATTATCAAACGATAACTCACTTAAAATTTCAAGCCCATACAACCCACAACACATCCACCATGTCGGACTAGACAACGAAACAGGCGATTATACCGGTCTCCCAGAGGAATGGAAGTTATTATTGAAGTCGAATGGAATCTCCCAGCTGGAACAGGAGGAAAACATGCAGACTGTAATGGATATCGTACAGTTTTACCAAGATGTCACGGATACGAATTTCAATGAGAAAATACTCGAAACATTCGTTGACCCAAGTGGCGGCACCTTACACGCGACTAACAATGGTAAGCAGAACCATATCCATACAGGAAACAACCATTTTAACTCTACTGCATTTAATAACCGCAATAGTGATTTTATTCCGTCACGAGCAGCCCCTAAACCACCTAAAAACACGCATACTCCAGAAATTCTAGCTAGCACACAACCAGAATCACTGATCTCCGAACCAAGAGTATCATATATCTCATTAAATGAATCAGACACACTAAATGACCGACTCCCATTGACAGAATCGAACGTAGAACTGAATGTGATAAGAGAATACACCTCAGATAGCGGCAAGCAGGTAACCTCAGATCAAGAGACAAAGAACAAAAGGACATCTCTTGAAAACTTACCCACACATCAACTAAGAATAGCCTCAGAAACAGATGAACTACAAAAACAATTGATTCTCAAGGAAAAACAATTCCGTAGAAAACAATTCATCAGGAAGGTTTCGTCTGTCTGTGCTAAAGGTGACCCAACAAAGCTATACAAAAACCTGATAAAAATAGGCCAAGGCGCTTCTGGTGGTGTATTCATCGCATACGAGGTTGGTACCAACGTATCTGTTGCCATAAAAGAGATGAACTTGGACAAACAGCCGAAGAAGAACTTGATTATGAATGAATTACTAGTTATGAAAGATAGTAATCATAAAAATATCGTCAATTTCAGGGATGCGTATCTGACAAACAACAACCTATGGATCATCATGGAGTATATGGAGGGTGGATCGTTAACTGATGTGGTAACTAGTTGCTATTTGACAGAGGGGCAAATTGGTGCCGTGTGTAGGGAGACATTACAGGGACTAAAGTTCTTACATGATAAATCAGTTTTGCACAGAGATATCAAATCGGATAACGTTCTACTGTCTATGAGAGGCGATATCAAACTGACTGATTTTGGATTTTGTGCCCAATTGAACGACTTGGACTTGAAAAGAACTACAATGGTTGGAACACCATACTGGATGGCACCTGAAGTCATTTCTAAAAACGGATATGGGCCAAAGGTCGATATCTGGTCATTAGGTATCATGATTATTGAAATGATCGAAGGCGAACCACCATATCTGAATGAAACCACATTGAGAGCATTGTATCTAATTGCAACCAATGGTACTCCAAACCTAAAAGAGCCAGAAAAATTAAGCGATACATTCAACTCATTCCTGAATAAATGTTTAATGGTCAATCCTGAAGAAAGAGCTACCTGCATAGAATTGCTGGAAGATCCTTTTATTACAGAATTCGCAGACGATAACAGCTCATTATCTCCTTTAGTCAAAATTGCAATTGCAAATAAATGCAACACCAATACTATTGAAAACCAATAGGCAAATCATACCCATACAACTCTCAATATTCTTTTATATCCCCAGGTAATTATTTATTCTTCAAATTACAGTCTATATTCATGCATACATTGTATATTTATATTCATCTCTAGATGGAATTATTGTTTATTTATATAACTACATTGCAGCTCTGATATAATGGGATGGGTAGTGACAACAATAGTACCTACTTGAACCATCAACTTCATAGCCTGTTAACGTTCCACATATTCACTGCAACCAGATACGAGCCCTATGAAGAGTTCTTATTCATCTACGATATTAGAAGAATCCCTTTCATCCACAAATAGACGTTTTGATTCAGCAGTACCCATCGAAAACTTTGTTTTGCTATTTATGTGTTTAGACTTCAAATTGAGTATACTATCAGAATCAGAATCAGATGAATCAGTGTCTGAATCGCTCACACTATTTGCAATTCTGTTATCGGTTTGTGAATCAAAGTTTTCGGGCACAGTCACCTGTACAAAGAATAACTTAGCCTCGTCGTTTCCCTTGTTAACAAATGAGTATTGGTTAAACGGTAGTACCTGGAAAGAACACCCTTCTGTCACTACAAAATCGTTTTTGGCTACTGTCACTTCCACAATTCCTTGTATAACATAAAATGTAATGAGTGCATTGTGAGAGTCTGTCAAATTTCTGTTACCGCCAAACTGCAGTTTCAATAGTCCACTCGCAGAAAGATCTTTGTGTTTGTCAAACATGACTGCCAGGGAATACTTTTCATCCTTGGTAATTTTTGTCCTCTCTGCCTGGGAAACTTCTGGAGCATATGCAATGATTTCTGAACCTTCTTTTTCACGAGACGAATTTATAATACCCTTGTACATACCATCTTTCAGCCAATCTGCCTTGGATACTTGACCATTTTTTATCTTGTATAATATATTAGCGTTCGGGTTATTGAATATTAAATCACTCCTGGTGTTATTGTTAGGACCTGGTCCAGCTTTCCTAGGTCTACCTACGGGCCTTTTAAGTTGGTTTATACTTGAGCCTACGTTATTATTTATAGTTTGGGCTAATCTTCTGCCTACCTTCGCCTTCTTTCTAACAACTTCTATATCTTCATCATGATCTGGTTCATGTGTAATAATCTTATCAATATCCAAAGCTGGTCTTTCTGTTTTTCGTTTGTATACTATTTTTTCATTTCTCCAATACTCTAGAGGTGGAATTTTAACTCTACTGGATTTACGAACCCCTCGTATTGTTGGAGATTGAGAGCCCCTCAATTGTGAAGGGATATATTCCTCATCGTCATCAGATGATAGATAGCCAAATTCATCGCCTAAGCTATCCGGTCTTAATTGACTGCTAAGCCTTGCTTCCTCCGCACTCTTTTCCTCTTGATCAGATGGAATATATGTATCATCGACATCACTGTATTCACTATTCTCGGAGCTGGAATCACCATCATTTTCTATATCTGAAGAGCTTTCGTTGAAACTATAATTGTTATCTTCTTCGTTGCTCTCAATTCCATATTCAGATAATTCATCTTCTAGTATTGCATTTTCCGAAGTGTTAAAAGATGTATTGTCAACTGTAGTATCTGCATCATGAACTAATTCGGGAACTTCTGTGTATGGATTATAATCCAATTCGTCTATATTTAATTTTGAATTTTGATTTGTATCGTCTTTCAGCTGTCTAGATCTATCTAGACCATAAGTAGTCCTATAGTTATCAATGGAAATATCTCTACTTTGGACGTCATCTTCTTCTGGCTCCTCCTCAATAATATCCAGGATGGGAGAAGGTAAGTTTTCATCGTAGGGTATAAGATTGTTGGCTCTTATTGAAGGAGACTGATCTAGGTTGCTGTTCAGCAAAGATGATCTTGTATTTTCTATGGCTGGAGAGAATATGTGGGGGGATGTTAACTGTGAAATATCAATGTGTGTCTGTATAATATCCTTAAATTGAGGCAATAAAGACGATTTTCTACTTTTGCTTCTCTTTCTGAAGGTTATCATACCAGCATCATCGTCTGTAAAGAACTCATCGACATTTTCCATATTGTATTCATCCTTCTTGATGCCCTCTTTCACACGAAGACCTGTCTTACGGGATTCTACACCCAAATCCATATAATTCATTGTACTATTCTTGGTGTCTATCTGTTATCCTTTGTAGCTGATGGCTAGCTGTATTCCTTGCATTGCCATTAAATACGTATATGCTATTTACATATTTACATATTTGCCAATTGGTATTTCAAAGCGCTGTGTCAAAAATGCTCGCGTAACGCGAAATGATAAAGTTAAGATACAATGCAATTCTATGGTGATAGTATACATACAAGCACATAGTAGAGCAGTACCTATCGTGCTATTTACCTGGTTTTCTTCCCAATAACGACAAAGAGTGAAGGTTCCTCGTCAAATATAAAGTTTCTGTCCTTTAGAAGTTTCTTGACACTGATTCTAATTTTGGAAACACCGCCGACAGAATGGATGCCCCTTCCAGTAACAACAGTCAAAGGTGAGACACAGCAAACTTTGGTCATGCCTAATTTTTTCCGATTCAATTCCCTTTGTTGGATCTCTTCAGCCCACCATACGGTCAAAGCCTTGTTCAGTATTCTTAACGCATCTTCAACCAGGAAACCATGGAAATCTAGTCTATAAGTATTAAACAGGTCATGAAACTGACCATCTTGTTTTACGTTGCTGGTACTTCTTTTAGGCCCACTTCTATCACTGTAGTTGGAACTGGGTTTACTATAAAGGTTATTTCTTATTGTCTGTGGTTTAATCTTGCTGATATATGATGGCTGAAGTAGCATACTGCTGCTGCGGTTTTTCGTCGGAAGGAATGTGTATTTCATTGCATCTTTTGTTGCAAGTAATATAAACAAGTTTATAACCTTCTCTAAGTTCCCATTGTAATATTTCAATGCATCCGTAGCGAAGATTGGATTTATCGCCTTAAATGAGGCACTTGTTGATAGGTGTGATTCAAGTTCAATAGCTTCTTGTGAAGTTTTTGAATATATGTACGGTTTCTGTGATATTGGCTTTACTATTGTATGGTCTGTTGGTGTTCTTGTATGTGGGTGACTGAAACCTGTGTTCGACTGAACACGGCCAGTCTGAACTGATGGTTTGGGCTTGCTTATAGTTTTAGTTGTAGGAGATTTAATCTGTTCTTGTATTAGAGTTATTATTGTAATTATAGGATTGGAGAAGCTTTTGTAATAGTATTCTTTTGCTACTGACTCATTAACATCAGTGTATTCTAAGATAATATCAATGCAATCCTTTAGTCCATTCCATAAATTGGATTTGTTTGACTTCTCCACTCTATTCAAGTTGGTTTCTAACTTTCGTTGTTCATTCGCATCTTCCATTGATAAAAGTTCGAAGTTCAGAAGATCAGAGACCACATTTGACACTGGACCATTGTTTGAGTTGTAGCAATTATCAATTATCTCTTGGTCTATTTCTGGGAACATATGATACAATTCATCGATTTCACCAACTTCATGATTTTCCTCATCATCTCCTGTTGATTCATCAACCAAGCTAGCATGATCGCTTAGAAGGATTGATGTGGCTAGCTCCAGATCGTTTGAGGAACTTTTCAAAGCCATTTTTATCCTAGCTAATGGTTTCTCAGGAAATATTTCAATCAGCTGGCATAGTGGAGAATCATCTTCTATGCCATTATTATCCTCTTTCTCGGCCATTCTTGATTAACCGTTGGTCATTAAAACTTGGAAATGCTCTAAATTATATAATAAGTAGGTCACTGTGGTTTCTTATGTCACCTTTGCAATCGGTTGTGTGTAGTCATTTTTTGTTTATCCATTCATTCATCGATGCCTGTTTGTTTACTAAAATGAAAAATTAATTTGATTATATATAACAAAAGAGCCAAATAAGTTAAGAGTGCAAAAATATTTAATAACCAATTAGCGAGACACAAACAACGAATACATGACTAAATAGCTGGTATATTCATATTACGGTTCGATATATTGTTTAAAATAGTTTGAACAAATAGAATATAGTGGATGTTTTGGGGGTATTTATGTAACTTTATATAATTATATATTTCTTGTGATGTAATGTAATCTATAAGAAGCAATGCTTCTATCCGTTCATTGTCCACACATATATTGAAATCAATATGCATCTATCTGGTTAGTTGTTTCAATTGTCATCGACTGATTTTTGGACGATCGTATCGATTAAGCTTTTTGGATAGGCCGCACCATGACCATGGCACATTTCGTTACCCTTCAAATTTTGCATTATATAGCTGATATCAAAATCATAATTATCTGATAAACTACTGAGATATTCCCAAGTTGCAGGTATCGTTAATAATTTGTTGCCTGAATCATCTTGATATTGTGTGTTCTCTTTTATTGGTGGATGGCCTGTGTTGTGATTTTCAATCATATTGGAAAAGAATTCATCTTCAGTTGGGAAAGAGAACTTAGTATTATCTGAGCACTCACCTATTCTATTGAAATTGGTGTTAGTGTTGTTCGGATTGCCATGTTCATTAAAATTGTTAACCTGATTATCAGATGACTGCAGCAGTGTTCTATTTTCTTGATGAATTTCCATATTTAGCTTTCTCAACGTTTCGACTTCTTTTAGTAATGACTCCCTATTGGATTCACTGGCATTCAACTTTGTTTCCAACTCCTTTAACTTTGCCTCTTTTCTTTCTCTGAAAGCCTTTTGAGCAGCTCTGTTTTGAGCTTTCTTCTTTTCTTTTGATTCTCCTTTCTCATCACTATGCTCACTCGTAAGTTCATTACTTGAACTATGGGCATTGCTTGACTGTTTGTCGGTATCTGGTGTGATAGGAGAAAACGGGTATGCTGAAACATTGTCGGTAATGGTATTTATATTTGTATCCTCATTTATCAAGTTTGTATTTGAGAATGTAATGGAACCATTGGGGCTTAACTTTGGTTGAGTTACAAACTCTGGAAGTTGGCTATATTTAGGTTGGTTGTTGGCATTCTGAAAAGAATTTGAATAATTGAATTGGTTACTGTTGTCAACAGAATCATTTAAGCATGGTATACCATCAAATGTATCCTTCGCCAAAGCAATATCACAATCATTATGAATACCTGTAGTATTTATATCAGTTGTCTGGTTATGTTGCTGATTATAAGCACCTAGTGTAATGTTATTGTCTTGATCATTCAGCAAATCTGATCCAGTCTGTTGTGTCGATGGCTGCTGCTGCTGTAAGAAGGTGAGTAGGTCTAATGAGTTATCGTTATTTGGATCCATTTTTTGTAATATCGCAGGCGTTCTGGCTTGTATTACTATCTTGTTTCACCTCTATTTAAGTTTAATGTGTCGACTTGATAAGTGTGATTTGCAATGCTTTGGAGGTAAAATTGCTGTTAATAGACGGATAAGTAATTTTTTCGTTGAGTGGAGAAGCTTATGTAAGGTGTTACTAACTTTAAGAAGGTACTGGTTGCGAGTGTAGTATTGAGTGTAATTTGATTATTAGATAGTCAGTCGATTTTTAATTTGTATAGCAAAAAGAATTAATAAATATCTAGAATCGTTGAGAGTATGTCTCACGGCTTAGCTTAGCCATTACTAATACATCTCGTGCTACATTTTCCTCTGAAATGGAAAAAAATCTGATTTCGCCCAGGATCGAACTGGGGACGTTCTGCGTGTTAAGCAGATGCCATAACCGACTAGACCACGAAACCATATTAATTTATAAATTTAAGTTTTGAAATCCCTTTAAGTATAGGATTTTTTCTCTTATTCAGAATTTCTTAAAATGTAGTTTTGTGACTGACTGAAGAAGCAAATAGCCTCAAACAAGTGTTTTTTAGCTCTTTATGTACTAGCGCACATCATATGGTGAAGTTTAAAGTTTTCGGTTTTGAGTTGGGTGAGTAATGAGGCAATCAGAGGTTTTGACTCTCCCACGCATATAATTAATTGGTATTCAATTCAATGGTGTCTTTACTTCCCAAGATGTATTTATATATCAATGGGAATGCAGATGATTGTATTAGTATATATTGTGAAACTATTTGTAAATACTGTTATAGGGATTGAGACGATGATTGCTGTATGTATTATTGAAGAGAGAACAAAGAACGATGGATATCCCGGATTCTACATTCAAAGCACGTTATCTGTTGGTGCAAGACTTGGCAAGAACACATTCATTGTTACTCTTGGTATATTAGCAATAGTACATTCTCATTTTATGTAAATGTAACAGCATGGTCGATATAAAACTGAACAAATTTGAACGGTCAACAGCTGTCTTAATTAATATTAGTAAATAATACTTTTTTAACTAGTATTCTAAACGCCTAGGTTAATAAAGTCATTCTCGGTTTCTAGTTTAGCATGATCTAATGGGTTAGGAGCACTCTCGTATACAGTCATCAAAGGTACAGTGTTTTCTTTATTCAATTTATTAACGAACTCTCCTCTGAATTCCAAGTAATAAATCCTACATAGGTTATCTTCGTCGTCGGACCAATTATTCTCAATAAATATCGTTATTGAGCTACAGTCATTAAACCCTTTATTTGGTAAATGATGTTCAACAAGACTGGTTTCGTCCAAGTCAAACTCTTCTGTGGATGTTGGATCGACACCTGCCTCTTCAGGTTGTTCAAATGTAAAATCAGGTTTGACACTATTATTGCTTAATGTATCGAAGTCCAAGTTCATAGTCTGTTTGAAGTTTTTAAATATTTTTATATTCTTTGGAGCATCGAACTCATCTGAGATGTTGGGCTTGCTAGCTCTTAAAATTATGGACTGTATTTTACACACTCCAGTGAACGGTATTTGTAAAATTAGTTGGCAGTCTGAATTAGATTGCAGGCATGAATCTATCCTTAATTTATTGTCTTGCGTCTTTATAAATGATTTCGCCTTATCTACTGTAGAAGATGGCACTGCAACGCCATTTAGAATCTTTATCTTGGTGGTGTCGATATATTGGAACAACGACTGATTTGCATTTGTCAGAGTAGGAGGTGAGTGGTCATGGCCATGATCATGATCATGGTCGGAGCCGTGGCTATGGCTATGCCGGGTGGTATTGCTGTAATTTTCGCTTTCACAATTGTGAGACATCAGGTTCTGAGTGGTGGTTGTGATATTCTGGACACTAGTGTATCTCTCGTTATGGCTATATACTTGAGAATCGACTGTGGTTTAATGTGTATAGATCAGTTGCGCTCATATCATTTACAGTTACCCGTGCTTGCAGTGTGGAATTTTTTGCTCCCTCTTGGAGCGGCGTCTCCCAGATAATTTTAGTTCCCAGTAAAATAAAAGAATACAGGGGAGGGTGTCCATGAACAGAACTGAGTGCTTGTGCAATCAAGATAGGTTAGAAGATCAAGAGCTAGTGTACACTTTTCAGGAACATATATCAAACTCAACGACTATTTTTACTTATCCTTTCTTCGATTTGATTAGACAATGAGTTTATTCGAATGGATGTTTGGAAAGAGTTTGACACCTCAAGAGAGGTTGAAAAAAGTATGTTAAGACTCGCACAAGGATTGCTATATGTTGTTTACTTTCTACTAACTATTACACCTAAATTTTAGAACCAAAGAGCTTTGGAAAGAACTCAGAGGGAGTTGGAAAGAGAGAAGCGGAAGCTGGAGGCCCAAGAGAAGAAACTGATCCTTGATATTAAGAAATCTGCAAAGAACAATCAAATCAATGCAGCCAAGATCCAGGCTAAGGACCTTGTTAGAACTAGGGGCTACGTTACAAAATTTAACAACATGCAGACACAATTGCAAGCTATATCCTTGAGGATTCAAGCTGTTAGAAGCAGTGACCAAATGACCAGGTCTATGAGGGAAGCGACTGGTTTACTAGCTGGTATGAACAGGTCCATGAATCTTCCACAGTTACAAAAGATTTCAATGGAATTTGAGAAGCAAAATGATCTAATGGATCAAAGACAGGAATTCATGGATGAGGCCATTGACAATGTAATGGAAGACGACGAATACAATGAAGATGAAGAGGCAGATGAAATTGTAAATAAGGTATTAGATGAAATTGGAGTGGATCTGAACCAAGAGTTGGCGAATACTCCAAGTGATATTCTTACGTCACAGACAGAAACTGGGGTTTCCAACGATGCCGTGAAAGCACCACTCATGGCAGAGGGCGGTGGCCCATCTAGTTCAGACCCTGACAGTGACCTACAGGCACGTTTGAATAGTTTAAAAAGGCAATAGGTTTACGTGCTCTTAATTTTAAATAAATAGAAAATTCATTTTGTATAATACTGGATAAATACTGATACTTTTATTAGATGGTCTTCAAAAGAGGTGAGGTTCTTTAGCCAAACTATATAACCTTTTCTCTTAATAAATATTGGAGACGAT
>PPOD03000230.1:5692-49455 GCA_003708425.3 Jamesozyma rosinii
TATAGAGATGGTATCTTCGTTAGTAATTCTATTACAAGTAAATTCAAACCACTAAGTATGTCTATATTTGTTGATCCATATTTGTTAGAGAGTGGCCTGTTTTCGTAATAGAAGTCATTTTAGTGAAGTATTTCGATATCTTCTCATTCTATTTAATAAAATGAGAAGTTATATATAATCTACATACTAATTTACATACAAGGTGGGATATTTATATTGTACAACATATTTTCATGGTCCTTGCATTACCATACTGGACACTTTATCATTATCGTCCAATATTACAGAGAATGTCTAATTTGACTAATCATCTCTTAGATATTGCTCGTCTAAGGGACTCCTTTTTGTCATGTAGCTCTTACTATTTTGAATGATATTATAGGTTTATTGGATCTTGAATATAGTAGCTTGGCTTATATTCAACAATATTTCTTAATTATAATGTCAGAATATCAACAAAGAAATTGAATTTTTTTTTTTTTTCGTTTTTTCATGTTTTGTTTCTTGTTTTTATCGAAATGAATGTATAACATAATTATGAAAATTGACTAAAAATTGTAAACAAAAAACCTTTACAGTAAAAAACCGTTGAAACAAAGTTAAGGTCGAAAAAGAAGAGAGTTGTTGAGATCATATATATACTATGTCTTAGTAAAATATTTCGATGTCTTCTCTTTCTATATTGGATAAGAAGAGATGACTTATACAATTTACAAAATATTATACATAGACGATAGACTCTTTTCAAGTTGTAAAACGTATGTTCATAGCGCAAAATTGACTATATTTGATCCCTCGCCATATACCCCTAATTCGTTAAATAAATGATATCGGTTTACTGACTCTGAAACACCTTAACTTGTCCTGCAATCTCCAGAACCAATTCCCAGCTTCATGGGCATTGAAAATGTAAACAATTTGACTTTAAGAGGATGACTTTCTCATCGCTGCATTATGAAATTACAATAAACTATCTCCCATCGAAGCTTAGGTAATATGCAGCACACACAAACACTTTATACATATGTTATACTGTCAATATCTTCAATGATCAGTTGCTGAAGTAGCAAAGATTCGCAAGCAAATATCTTTGTGATTCTAGGAACTCTAGTAATCCCATACGCGTCATGCTGCATTACTTCACCCATTGTCATAAGCGACTTCCTACCGTTAAGTCCCGATTTGAGGGAATATAGGTAGGAAGTGAAATGTGCAACGATAAACGGCGTAGCATCCTTATTTCTAGGTAGTTTTCTTTTTGCCATTTTTATCTCTTTTGGGTCCAATGGACTTGTCTGTTCGGGTCGTAACATTTTGAGTTTATATTGATTAGCCAGATGTCTCAAAGATGCTTGCCAAACAAGATCTCTTTGATAGACTCTAGTATACAGTGTCAGCAGTCCCAGCGACAGCATTTCAATAGTGTTTTCTGTATTATCTTCTGTATTATCTTCAAAAGAAAATTTAAAACCTACTTTAGTAAATTTAGTATCTCTGGAAACACTGCAGAACAAGTATTTGTATAGTTTGAAGCCGGGGTTTTCACAAACAACAATACTCGTCTCTGAATACGGAGGTGGATCATCAGCTTTCTTTAATTCATAGATATAAATCTCATATCGTATCCTTACACTCAAGAGTAAGAAACCCATTTTCATTATAGGTATCAGGTGTAACAGTGGAAGGCCCACACCATCATCATTGGAGATAACAAACTTTCTCTCATTGTTTTCAAACATGTCATACGAATGCTCAGATGGGAATATAAAGAAGCCTTTTGATCCACTCACAGATGCGATGGGCATATGTCGTTCGTTTGTGAACTGGAAGCATTCGGGAATGCTCTTGTCTTTACTCATTGTTACTTTAGGACTCTCATCCTTATTAACCTTACCATGATTCTTTCTAAATAAAGCCATAGGCTATTTTATCTTGTAGTGCTGAGGTTCTCTTAGATTTCCATTCCAAAAAGAGCATGCTTCTGCAAGTTAAAAGTGCATTTCTATATTACTCTAGCTATTATCTTATCTAAAATTTTAAAGTTATTCAGAGTATTGTTTTGTTTTGAAGGCCATTATTTATTGTGCCCCTTTAGCCCCGAAGACAAACAAAACAAAACAAAACTCTGAAAAACAGTACTCTGCAAAACTCTAATAAGGACTCGTTAGCTTAAATAAGAGAATACATAAGTTAGAGAGACCTAGAGTACATAAGTTAGTGAGACCTAGAATACTTGTTGTGCATCTACAATAACCTCTCGACTGTTTTAGCTTAAGTGAAATCCAGGATTGAAAAGCTAACATTTTAGACTCCAGTCCAAGAATAGAGGTGATATATCAATGAGTTAGAGATAAATACTTCTTCAAATTATAATAGTGCTCTCTTTTCATTAGAATACCATGAAACCTGACCATTGAATATGTTCCAGGAGTGACACATGGGAAATTGCAATATCATAGAACAGACGGAATATTTTCAAGTAGAGCAAGCAGAGTAAGTAGGCGAGGTAAGTCTACTTCTTTTCAGTGCCATGATAGATTAGTAGCTGATAATGCCGTTTGGGATTACCAAGCTTCGTAGTTGGGATGGTTTGCGAGTCGGAGCATCTTGGATAACCGACTACCTGGACGATGCCCTGTCTGAGACCTGACTGGAAAAACATATTTATTTAATATCAATGCATGTAGAAGAATGGGGGCTGTCTCTAGTCGTCAGTAGCTCTTGATACCAAGATTATATTTGTATTCACAATCAATGACACACGTCCAACTCTGTGCTGGATGGTTGAAACTGATATCACATTAATGCATGCTATGACAGCAGTGGACAACTTGTTTACAAACTATATGCACATTTATCCATTTATGACTATACACAACAACAGCCTACAAATTCTCTTGAGACCTAGCTGTTTCTTTTCCAATGAGATAGATAAACCTCGACTAGTTAATCATCTTGTGATGTCTTATCAATCTTGAAACTATAATAAGTGAACTCCCCATCTCTTGGAAAGGCAAAACTGCAAACTACATAAGTGAAATTGTAAAGAAATTATTTTTTAACGTAAATATTCATAAGGTCATTGATATAAAAAGTTCTTTGATGCATAAGCACCAAAAATTAAAATTAACATTATTGAGTAGGAAGAGAGTCTCGGGAGACAAGCCTATTACTTCTTTTGTCTGTTCATCTGCTTGTACCAAGGTCTGGTATCATGTTCTAGAGCTTCAGCGTTGTAAGAGGCGTCTCTCTTACTGGATGGGACCCATGAGGTTGACTTCCATGGTAAGACACCGTCTAGCCACATTTCGTTACAGTCTTCTAAACTCAAACCCTTTGTTTCTGGAATGAAGAAGAAGGTGAAGAAGAAGGCGAAAAGCATACAGCCCATGAAGACGTAACCGTAGTAGAAGTTAATGGCACCTGTGATGAATGGGGTGAAGAAACCGATTAAGAAATTCCAGAACCAGTTACAACCGTTAGCTAGAGCCATACCCTTTGGCTTAATCTTGATAGGGAAGGTCTCTGCGACGACGATCCAGGTGATTGGGGCCCATGTAGCGGAGAAACAGAATAAGAAGAAACAGGAGAAGACAATCATACAGTTACCAGCACCCTCTGAGGAGTAGCCCTTTGGATGACCGTGAGGATGTAATCTTGTGACACCGACGGAGGCGTAGACGACGTAGCAGCAGACCATACCAGCGGCACCCCACATTAGACAGTCACGACGACCGAATCTATCGGTGGTGTAGAATGAGACGAAAGTGGAGACGAAGTTGACTAGACCGAAGATGACAGCGGTTTCGAAGGAGTCTTCTAGACCGACGGCCTTGAAGACAGTGGTACCGTAGTATAAGAAGTAGTTAGCACCGGACAATTGTTGTAGGGAACCGACGACACAACACATGAATAATCTGTGGATGATCTTACCCTTGAAGGAGAACAGTTCTGCCCATGTGGCGTTACCTGCGGCTCTTTCTTGTTCGATGGCGGCTTGGATGATGTCACATTCAGCTTCGACGGCTGGGTCGTCGACAGACAGCTTGTTGGAAATAGCGATGGATCTCTTTGCTTCTTCGATCTTTCCTCTACCGACTAGGTATAGTGGGGATTCTGGGACCAGAGTCATACCGAAGATCATAAACAGGGCCCATGCGAAACCTAGACCTAGAGGGACTCTCCATTGGACGGAGTTCTTGTAGGTCTTGGTACCGTAATTGGTACAGTCACCCAAGAAGATACCGATGGTAACCATCAGTTGGTACATGGAACCCAGGGTACCTCTCAAGTGCTTTGGTGAGACTTCGGTTAGTAGCATTGGACAGAAGATGGAGATGGAGCCTGCACCCATACCGGAGATGATTCTGCCGATGAAGTATTGGTACCACTTGTTGATGGAGGCGATCTGGATGATGATACCGACGATGTAGACGATGACGACGATGACCAGGGCCATTCTACGGCCGACTTGGTTTGCCAAGTTACCCAAGAATAGACAGCCCAGCAGACCACCGATGTTGAAGATGGCGACGACCAGACCTGTTCTGACGTTGGAGAAGTAGTGTGTACCGTCTGCACGCTTTTGACCGAACCTTCTTAAGAAGTCACTGTGGTTGGTGAAACCACCGATGGTACCAGTATCCCAACCGTTGATGAAACCACCGAACCCGATCATACAGCAGAAGATGATGATGGTGGTGTATGCTGATAATGGTTTCTTTGGGATTTCTGGGATGTCTCCTTCGTGGTCGTTATTGTTCATGTCCTTTAGGTCTTCGTCAGTGACCTTGCTGTTGGTGGAGGCATCTGAGTTAGGGTTTGAGACTGTTGCGTTCAGTTCTGAGCCTGCAGCGGAGTCATGTTCTGGAGCTGCATCTTCGGCAGCTGCATCATGATCTTTATGGAGTCCAAACATTATAGAGTTTGTTTGATGTTGTTGTTGTAGTAAATAGTAGTTAGATTGTAATTGAGCGTTATAGTTGTTGCTGTTATCACTAGAGTAAGGTTGAAACTATACTGCTCGTTGGTTACATAGTGTAAGAGAGAAAAGAACAAAGAAAAAGAAAGATTCTTCATTTATAAATCTTAGAGAAGAGATAAGAATAAAAGTATAAGAAACAGATTAACTAACGGAAAGTTGTGAATTAGAACTATATCCTGACAGCTTATATACAAAATAAAATATGGGAAATGGTATTCTCGAGGCCAACAGACGCTGGCCATCGCTTATGCAATCTACAAGTGAACTCTTTCACTCGTGGTACCGGGTAAGCAGGGTCATTGGGCATCGAGGGCTCCGGAATTCCTGCAGGTAATTAATTGTGGGGGCCTCTCGGAAAAAAAACACCTCATTGTGTGCTGTGCAGATGATTCTGGGGGGAGAACGGGGAAGAGAACGCGCTGTGTTCCGGGCCGCCTGTGTGGAAAATCGGTTTCTCCGGCTGGCGCACAAATGTGCAGAAATGACGAGTGGCCGGGGCAGACAATGCACAGAAACAAGCGCAGAGGGAAAGAACAAAGAGAGCAGCGAATAATGGGTACGGGGGGCGCTGGGGGCGCTGGGGGCGCTGGGCGGGAGTGTTCTGCCGGGGTTGTGGGGCCGAGCGAGATTATTGTGTGTGCGGCACTGATGCCCGGGAGTCATCCGTACAGGCCGTGCTGCGGGTGTTTTAGAGAGGGTATTGTTCCAGGGCCGTATGGCAGTGCCCCGGACGAATCCGGCGGGCGGTGCGTCCCGAAGCAGCGAACGCCCGCTGGAACGGGGAATTGGCCTGGCGGAGGAGGGGGCTTCGGGGCTGGAAGGGCTGGGGTCCCAGGGGGAGTCGCTGGGGTCGCCAGTGGTTTCAGCCGCAGACGGATAATCGCTATCGCGGATTCGGTCCAGGGGGAGTACTCCCCTAAAAGTGGGGAAGCTGAGTCCGGGGCGTTGGTGCCTGCCCAGTTGCTGTTTGTGGTTCTGAGTGGCCACAAACAGCACAGCAGCCGTTGCTGGCACTGGAGCGTAATTAGCTCAGGCCCCGGTTGGTAACCTCGAGAGTACGCGATCCGGCCCCTTTTCCGTTGGCATGGATTGGTATCCTTGTTGTGTAGTCTGTTGTTGGTGCTTTGGGAATTCGACTTCGAGGAGTCGTATTTCGTTCGAGGGATGGTGATGGTGATGGTGATGGTGATGTAACAAGCGTGAGATCCCTGGGACACTCTTCCCCTAGTCCGAAAGTGCCTCCCCCATACACACGAAGAGATGGTAGTCAGGTTATACGGGCGCTATGTTCAAGAACATATTTAATATCTCAAGTGGAACAATGGTAGATTGTAACTTTGATCCCCCCTTGTTCGTATTGCATTGTATTGTACTGTATTGTATCGTTTCTCCATTTCTCACAAGGGGAGAGAATGGTCCAGACTGCTGACGTTGATGCTGATTCTGACCCTGGAGTAATCGCATATCGTGTATGTGTGTGCGATAACACTAGGCAACGGCTCATCCCTGTATTGTTTCTGCTGAAATAAGCGCAAATGTTTTCTACCGCGCCCGTCCAGATCAGGATCGACCGGAGTCCTTCCCGGATCTGGCATCTCCACACGCTCCCCTCCCTCCCTTGAACGTCCTATTGCTTATCGTACACATTAATGCACTCAACATGATCTGGTCACACGCCACGAACCGTACGCGTCTTGGAACTCTTCACTTGGCACCATGGCATATATATTAACAAATGTTCTGGCACAGATGACACTCTCACTCTCACTCTCACCTCCACCATGCATACACATCCCCAATTGCACCATTCACCATACTCTATGGACTGTATCGAATAGTTGCACGTGCATCGCGCAGCAACTCCGGCCCCGGCTGAAAACATCTGAAAAATATCGAAATACTCCTGCTATCGCCAGATAAAGACTGCCTCTGATACGATAACAGCATACACTATATATACACACACATCGCAATCGATACACATGCCAATTGGCACGGGGGTACACCCACGTTTATCAATGTCACCATCCCCGTGCTCGATCATTCACCCACGTATATAAACAGACCCCAGGTCGCACTGTAACAGTTCTTATAGCACTCTCTCTTATGTATTATGCATCACCTCTTACCACCCTCCCAAGACAAATCACCATGGAAGACAAAACACCCACTTCGGTCCTCGAGGTCCCTCCCAAAAACCCAAGACTCATCACCTACGACGCAGAAAGACGTGCCACTCGTACCCTCGCAACCAGAACCGAGAAGCGCAAGAACATCATCACCATCATCGCATCCGGGTTCGCTCTCATCAGTGACGGCTACGTCAACGGATCAATGAGCATGCTGAACCAGGTCTTCGCACTGGAGTACGGTACCGACGACTACAGCTCCACAGTCTCCACAAGAGTCTCCAACGCATCCCTCGTCGGCATCATCTTCGGCCAGTTCGGCATGGGCATCGCTGCTGACTACTACAGCAGGAAAGCTTGCATCCTCGTCGCAACAACAATCCTCGTCCTCGGCAGCGCCCTCTGCGCAGCATCTCACGGCACTACAGTATACGGCATGTTCTGGATGCTCACAGTCATGAGGGGCCTCGTTGGCATTGGCGTCGGCGCAGAGTACCCGACAAGCACCCTGAGCGCCAACGAGTCCGCCAACGAGTACACAACAAAGAACAGGGGCGGCATCCTCGTGATGGTCACCAACCTCCCTCTCTCGTTCGGCGGACCCTTCGCTTCCATCATCTTCCTCATCGTCTACGAGATCTGCCACGGCAAGAGACACCTCGAGGCCATATGGCGCACAGTCTTCGCCATCGGCTGCTTCTGGCCCCTCAGTGTCTTCTACTTCCGCTGGAAGACCGCAACCACCGAGGTATACGAGCAAGGCAGGATCAAGAGGAACATCCCCTACGTCCTCGCATTCAAGTTCTACTGGAGGAGACTCCTCGGAACGTGTGGCACATGGTTCATGTACGACTTCGTCACGTTCCCCAACGGCATATTCAGCTCCACCATCATCAGCTCGGTGATCAAGGACAAGACAGACCTCAAGAGAATCGCAGAATGGAACCTGCTGCTCGGAGTCCTCGCCGTCCTGGGCGTCCCCATCGGCGCATACCTGTCAGACCGCATTGGCCGCAGAAACACCTTGATCTTTGGGTTTGCCGGGTATATCGTCTTCGGATTAATCATCGGATGCGCGTACGACAGAATCTCGAAGATCACCCCACTGTTTATCATCTTCTATGCGTTCATGAACATGCTGGGCAACGCCGGGCCCGGCGATATGCTGGGGGTCCTCAGCAGCGAACTGCCTGCTACCGCCGTGAGGGGTGTCTTCTACGGCATCTCCGCTGTCGTGGGCAAGATCGGCTCCGTCGTCGGAGTCGAGTGTTTCCAGCCCATCAGGGACCATCTGGGGGCCAAGTGGACTTTTATCATCGCGGCGATATGTGGCCTGCTGGGTATTCTAATCACAGTTGTCTGCATCCCCGCAAATATCGACAGCGACCTCATGAAACAGGATGTGGAGTTCCACAACTATCTAGTGATGAACGGCTGGAACGGCAAGATGGGGTTCGACGAGTGTGACGAGACATTGGCCGTGGGGGACGAGCTGCTGCTGACGGAAGACGAAGAGATGGACCAAAATGTGGGGTCAGACTCCAGCAAGAAGGATGTCAATGTAGTTTCCATCAAGGAAGTCGAGAGTGGGTAGAGTGGGTTGTGTTGATGTATCGACTTGTGTGTTCGTGCGTGATTTTCTAAGGGCCGGCTCTTGGCAATCGCATGCCTAACAATTCTATTCATGTGTTTTTTTCTATTGATGCGCTCTGAGATGAGCTCTGCAAAAATTACATAGCTGTATGATAAACAAATATATATACTACTCTAAATCAGCAACTACACGAGACCAGTTATCAAAGGAAGGATTGCCGTACTGGATGTCGCTGATCCACTTGGCGACAGTCTTGGTCAATTCGCCGGTCTGTTCACCCGGGAGCAGCGGTACTTGGATATCCTTGTTGTTCCAACCGATCTCCTTAATGGGCGAGACGATAGCTGCAGTCCCGGAGCCGAATGCCTCTACGAGCTCGCCTTTGTCTGCCCTCTGGGCGACCTCGTCGATGGTGAAGTAGCGCTCGTTGATGTCCCATTTGGCTGGGTCGAGGTGGTGTCTTGCCAGGGACAAGACGGAGTCTCTTGTGACACCCTCTAGGATTGTGCCGTCGAGTGGTGCAGTGACCAGCTCGTTCTTGCCGGTCTCGGAGTCCCTGAACACGAAGAATGCGTTCATAGTGCCGACTTCTGTGATATGGTGTTTGGGTCCGAAGAGCCACAGGTTTTGCTGGTACCCTCTCTTTGTTGCCAGCAGCTGCGGGAGGACGCATGGAGCGTAGTTAGCTCCCAGTTTCTTGTCGCCTACACCTCCCGGCCAAGCCCTGGTGGCGTAGTCTGTTGCCTCTAGTTTGACCGCCTTGAACCCAGTCTTGTAGTATGGTCCTACAGGGGAGCATATGACGTACAGAAGTGCTTTTGTCGGCTCTGCTACACCGAGCCCGTGGGAGGTCCCGATCATAGTGGGTCTGATGTAAAGCGAGTAACCGGGACCGTGCGGTACCAGGTGTTTGTCCTGTTCTATCAGTTTACCGATGAGTGTGATGAGTTGCTCCTCATCAAAGTTTGGGAGACATATCCTTGCGGCAGACTTGTTCATGCGCTGCATGTTCCTGTCTGGCCTGAACAGGCTGATCTTGTTATCGGCGGTCTTGTACGCCTTCATACCTTCAAACAGCTCAAACGCATAGTGAAACACGTTGGCAGATGGGTCTAAAGACAAGTTCCCATACGGTTTGATCTCAGGGGTGCCCCACCCGTGCTCTGCTGTCCATTCGATGGTCAGCATGTGGTCTGTGAAAGTCTTGCCAAAGACCAGTTCATCGTTTGGAACACGTTGGGAGGGTGTATCAGTTGGAGTAATGTGCAGTTTCGTAGAGTCCAATTGAGCAGACATTGGGGAGGGGAGGGGATAATACAGTACATGTATTGAGAAAGAGACTGACCAACAAGAAAGAACTGGGTGCCAAGACACAACAACAACAAGACACAAGCCTTTTATATACAGTGCAATGCAATCCCAATTGGAGTCACAACACGGCACTTCCACATATGTCAACACACGGCAGAGTCGATATAGCCCTTTTTGACATGTGATCGCAGTTGGAGTCACCGCCAGTGGGTTCTTGTGCTTCCAGGGCGACTGTGGGTCCCAAAGATTGCAGATGCCCTCTTGTTGATGTTTGGATCTCTGCACGAGTCAGAGCGCACCATAACGTGCGACGGACAGCCGGAAATGCCGCGCTGCGGTTCCGTCCGTGCGGTATTCTGTGACTGCAACACCCAGACACACGCAAACACCCGTGCATTCAAAGTTTTGTATTTTTCCTAGATGAAAATATTTTGAAAATATTTGAAAAATTGTAAATTCGCAAAATGGACGCACAAACGCACCGACGCACATTTGCCCACCTGCCTCTGTGTTGGTTTCCCCCACGGACAAACATCTCTCTCCGCCAGTGCCAGGCTGAGTCCCCTGGGGTAAAGCCCCCTAGGCTCCTGCTAGAACCATATTCTCCCTGCCCAACAGTCACCAACCCTGGTACTGCCCCTGCCCGGGTTTCCCCACTGGACTTTGTACCAGGCTCCCCCGGCACAACACCAGAGGAAACCAGGAATACGAATCCCATGTTTGGCTCTCTAATCGTACCAACCACACACGATGGTACGCAATTGCATCCGTAATAGTTGGTGATATATATCGATTTGTATTAAAACACCATCTATCTTAGCACACTCTATATATTAACCATTTTGTATTTTTGATATATACCACGCAAATACCACACAAATCAATCATTAAAGAAAGATGGGTAGAGGACCGTATGTTAACTGCTACACCACTGCAATCAGATGAGGATAGAATGGAATTTTTTTTAATACAGAGAGGGATGGTGCATATGTATAGGAGCATCCACAGATATACTATTAGTAGCTTAATGCACTTCCACTCGAGAAAAAAGCACACGTACGCACCATGTTATACCAATCCAGAACGAATAAAAAAGCACACGCACTCATGATCTCCCAGGTACAGCTACACTTTAAATGTTAAACATCTCCACATCATACTCTCGTTATTTTTTAATTCTTTCCCTCCCTCATTGATCACACACCGATCTATTTTCCCCTTTATACTAACAATTCACGATATTACTATAATATCACCATATTCATTACAGAAAGAAGCATCTAAAAAGATTAGCAGCTCCACACCATTGGTTATTGGACAAGCTATCTGGCTGTTACGCCCCAAGACCATCTGCTGGTCCACACAAATTGCGTGAATCCTTACCTTTGATCGTTTTCTTAAGAAACAGATTAAAGTACGCCTTAAATGGTCGTGAAGTCAAGGCCATCATGATGCAACGTCATGTCAAGGTCGACGGTAAGGTCAGAACCGACACCACTTACCCAGCTGGTTTCATGGACGTCATCTCCCTAGAAGCCACCAACGAACACTTCAGATTGGTCTACGACGTCAAGGGTAGATTCGCCGTCCACAGAATCTCCGACGAAGAAGCTTCCTACAAGCTAGGTAAGGTCAAGAAGGTCCAACTAGGTAAGAAGGGTGTTCCATACGTTGTCACACACGACGGTAGAACCATCAGATACCCAGACCCAAGCGTCAAGGTCAACGACACTGTCAAGATCGACTTGGCCTCCGGTAAGATCACCGACTTCATCAAGTTCGATGCTGGTAAGCTAGTTTACGTTACCGGTGGTCGTAACATGGGTAGAATCGGTACCATCGTCCACAAGGAAAGACACGATGGTGGTTTCGACTTAGTTCACATCAAGGATTCCTTAGACAACACTTTCGTTACCAGATTGTCCAACGTCTTCATCATTGGTGAACAAGGTAAGCCATACATCTCTCTACCAAAGGGTAAGGGTATTAAGTTGTCTATTGCTGAAGAACGTGACAGAAGAAGAGCCCAACAATGATTTTTCTCAAGTCTCTCTTGAAAATATCATTTCTATAGCAATCTTCTCTCTATATCAATATATAATATATATTTAATAACCAAATTTACAATAAAAACTTCCCTTTATTAGTCCATACTAGGGAGTCACCCAAGCAAAGCAAACGTTGCCATGCAGGCTTTACTATTGAAACAGAAGCATGTGCAATGCCCAAGAAACTCTACACATAAGATAGCCCCTCCACCAAGATACTACAAAACATCCCGCAAGTGCCCACTTTCACTACTTCAATCGCCTTCTATCCAATGTAACTAGCGTATCCTTTCATACCCGGTTGGCACATAAATAGACCAGTACATAACTTTTTTTTCAGTTGCCCCGCTGTCCAAACCGGATTTTTTGAGAACACGTAACAATGAAATTTTATTTCATGTTTTGATTTGTATTATAAGAGACACATTACAAGATCTCACATTTTGCAAATTCAGCCTCAACCACACTTCAGATCGGTGACAATCACATCGAGTGACAAACAGACTATCATGGCTACTATGAAAAAACGTAACGGCAAATCCAAAGCCGTTGATGTAGACGAGCCGGAGTTCAAATACACAAAGGGCGTCTATAAAATCGAGCAAATCGCTGAAAACTGGCTGCTAAGAAGCAAACCAGACTCAGAATCAACATACAACTTCTGGCTATGCCTTGTAACCGCTTTTGCTTTTATGCTGAGATTTTACAAGATCTGGTACCCTAAGGAAGTCGTCTTTGATGAAGTCCATTTCGGTAAATTCGCATCTTACTACCTGCAAAGAACCTTCTTCTTCGATGTCCATCCTCCTTTTGCAAAGATGATGATCGCCTTTGTTGGTTGGTTATGCAACTACGACGGTAGCTTCAAGTTCGAGGAAATTGGTATGAGCTACGAGAAGTACCCTGCCCCTTATTTAGCTTACCGTTCCTTCAATGCCATCCTAGGTACCCTAACAATCCCAATCATCTTCAACACACTAAAAGAATTAAACTTTAAGGCCGTTTCATGTGCCTTTGGTGCATTCATGATTGCTGCCGACAACGCCCATGTCATTGAAACCAGATTAATCCTGCTAGATGCAATTCTACTTATTTCCGTTGCCGCAGTATTTTACTGTTACGTTCGTTTTTACAAGGAACAATTAAAGGCCCCATTTACTCTAACATGGTACCTATGGCTATACCTAACTGGTGTCTCTTTATCATTTGTCATCTCTACAAAGTATATCGGTGTCATGACCTATGCTGCTATTGGGATCGCTGTTGCTGTCAACCTATGGCAATTACTTGATTTCCGCGCCGGTCTAACTTTGAGAAACTTCATGAAACACTTCTCAAGAAGATTAAACGGTTTAATTCTAGTTCCATTCGTCATCTACCTATTCTGGTTCTGGGTTCATTTCTCTATCCTAAACCTTTCAGGTCCAGGTGACGCTCACATGTCTGCCGAGTTCCAAGAAACCCTGGGCGACTCTCCATTGACCATCGATGCTAGACAAGTTAATTATCACGATATCATTACCTTTAAACATATCGAGACCAACGCCTTTTTACATTCCCATCTATACAACTACCCATTGCGTTATGAAGATGGCCGTGTCTCTTCTGCCGGTCAACAAGTTACAGGCTACATTCACGAAGATACTTATAACCATTGGGAAATTTTGCCAACAAAGCAACTAACCAAGAATGAAGGCCAACCAGTCCTATTAGACGATGTGATTAGATTGAGACACGTTGAAACAAACACATATCTGTTAGCACACGATGTCGCCTCTCCACTATTTCCAACTAACGAGGAAGTCACAACTGTCAGCGAGGAAGATGCCAACGGTAAAAACTACAAAGAAACCACTTTCAAGTTACAGGCAATCAAGAAGAATGATGCAGGCCATATTATTAAATCAAAGGTAGTTTCATTCCGTATCTTACATGTTGACACATCTGTTGCGGTTTGGACCCACAATGACGAACTACTTCCAGAATGGGGTTTTGAACAACAAGAAGTCAACGGTAACAAAAAGATTTCTGATTCAAGCAACAACTGGAATATTGACACCATTGTCAATTTAAGTGAAGATAGAAAAGCTTACACACCAAAGGTTGTAAAGAAGATGCCATTCTTCACTAAGTGGATAGAATTACAAAAGTCCATGTTTGAGAGCAACAATAAACTGTCTGCCGACCATCCATCTGCTTCCCAACCACAGGCATGGCCAGGTAGTTTGAGTGGTGTCTCATTCTGGACTAGTCCAACTGAGAAGAGACAAATCTTTTTCACAGGTAACATCATTGGTTTCTGGATCCAACTGATTTCATTATTCGTATATCTTGGTATTATTGTGGCTGATATGGTAACCAGACAACGTGGTTATTATGCCCTAAACAAGATCACAAGAGAAAAAATATATGGACCATTAGCATTCTTCTTTGTCGCCTGGGGATGTCATTACTTCCCATTCTTCTTAATGGCTCGTCAAAAGTTTTTACATCATTACTTACCAGCCCATATAATTGCATCACTATTCACCCCAGCCTTATGGGAAACTATTTTTAGTGACTGCAAATCTTCAAACCCATCAAAGAATGAAGAAGACCCTGAAGTTCCTTACAACAAAAACCCAACAGTTTTCATCTCAGCTTTGTCCATTTTCTATTTGGTCGCTGCGATTGCTATGTTTAGTTTCTTCGTCTACTTTGCACCAATTGTCTACGGTGATGTTACATTATTAGAAACAGATGCTGCAAAAAGACAATGGCTAGATATTAAGCTAAATTTTGTTGGTAGAAGTAAATAGTTATTTAATTTTTTATCACCCTAGAACGTAAAGATTTTTATATTTATATTATTATTGCTTATTCTTAAGTTTAAGTATTGCTTCATTATTAAACTTGCAAACTGACCCTGTAAACAAATTAAAAGGAATGCACACCATTTATTAAATTGCTAGTTTCTGGTCGGAAAAGGCAGTTTCCTGTGCATTCTTGTTACCAGGGCTAGATAATTTGGTTCATTTTCTGGAGTAATATAGCCATGTCTTACTAGAAAGTCTACAGTTACCAAACCACAGTTTGGCTTAAATTCTTTATTCTGAAGTGCGTCTATGGTTTGCTGTAAACTGAATAAACTGAAACTTTCTACTTCGCCATCATTAGGTTTGGGTGTAACATTCAATGGTAGTTTCAGATCGTAAATGTACTCAACCTCACCAACTATATAGCTTGATTCGTTGTTGAAATTGTCAACCATATAGTCTCCCTGGTAATATAAATACGAGAGAACACCTGCTGACTTTATGTTTTGTTCAATTATGGACTTTTCCAAATTAGCTTCTTCCAAGGCCTCCTTAAGAACTGTTTCATAGATCCCATAAGGGTAGCCAAGCCCCCCAGCAATGATATTATCTAGCATCAGAGGCCATGTCTGTTTCGTCGCCGACCGTCTTGGAATCCACAATTTTAGTTCATTAGTATTTGGGTCAATTACATATCCGTTAATATGTGTTCCATAAGTAATAATCCCCAATAGCCCAGCCATTGCTCGCTCAACCAAAACATAAGGCTTCTTATCAACCCATGTCGCGTATTTTTCATTTCTCCACCCCTTAACTTCTTTGATGCTCGAGTTATTATACAACTCAAGGCCTATCGTATCTAATTGACTATTTCTGGTTTCAAAATCTTGAGATATGAACTTTATCTCCTTGTTTTCATGTGAAATACTAAACACAGTATGCATTGCCTCTGCAGCTAGTTTAATCATTTCTTCTAGCACAAATTTTGGGACAAAACCAATTCTGACCCCAGTGTGAGATGTTAAATAGTAAACATTCTCTTTAAAACTATCCAATTCAGCGTAATTGTCTGGGAATATGTCGACACGATCAACGACATCTAGAAACGTGAAATCGAGGTCATCATCTTCTTGAGTCCTCACGAGAGTTTGCACGCCTTCTGAATCAGTAACAACAGCAACCATATATATTGACTTTATGTAGTTCACAACTATAGCTTGCGTAGATGAGAATGCAAAAGATACTCTACTTTTGTAGATAAAACTGTTGCTTCACCCTATTCCGTCCAATGATTACAATATTCAATTTATTGAATAATTTTTCAGATGGATGACTAAAACAAAAATTCTCGAGGATTTAGAGGCCTTGAAATTGGTCAATCATGATTTCATGGACGCTAAAAATATTGATAAATGCGCATTCAAAGAGATATATTTAATATAAACAAGTACATACCCATGTATATATATGATACATCATCGTCTATCCATCTTAAGGCCACTTGATTTACTGCTTGAAAGAATCACCGAGCTCGGCAAAGCCCACCAGCCAGGCCCCAAATTTATCAGCAACACCGGGCAATAGCTTATTGCTTACGTCCAACTCTTTCATAAGTTCCACAAATGGCTGCTCATGTGCAATGTATTCTTCAATATTCTGTTGTTTTCGTATAAGATTAATTTGATCTATGTCTTTGGTGTACATTATTTTCATTGCATTAGGCATATGAACTCCACCTGTTAATATAACTGTGACTCCTACAGAAAATAACCACAGAAGGATATCTGTCCCTTGGAACTTAACCAGCACATATCTACATGATTGACTTTTTGCATAATCTAAAAGTTGCAACAATATGGCATCGGCTGGATTGAACAAGTCTGTCTTACCAGTACCATTATGGCCTTGATACGCTAGCTCTAGTCTCCATTTATATATTTTGTAAAGGTTGTCAGAGGTCAATTCGCCTAAGCTTTCCATGCAATGCTTACAGAGAATGGTCCCTTCAGCAATAGTAACTTGTTCCTTGATTGTTTCCAGATTTGTCAAAAAGTAAGAGCCACTTATTAATATCTCATTTATAGACGGCTTTAATGAATTGTACATCGTAGAATAGTCGTTTTGAATATTTGAACTATCGCTAATAATATCAGGCTTATGACAGTGCCAATAATCCATCATCTCCTTCCAATACTCAGATGGCATATCATTAAGCCTATTGCAGTTTATTGGCGAGATTATGCTTAATTTACAATGTACACACTGTAAAGTAAAAGGCTTTATTCTGTTTAGTTCCTTCTTAGACCATTTCCCCTCATCTTCCATTTCCATTAAGGAATTGGTTGATAAAACTGATTGTCTCTTACTTGGCTCTGCGAGTAAACGCAGCGTATATTCATTTTGCTTTCCTTTTATGAAAGTGGCATTCCCCAATGCTGCTTGAACATATTCTGGAAGTGATAGAACTGCAGTCTTGAGAGTCGACTCATCATCCACACTGTTTTCTTTCTCACGATATGATATGGTTAGTTTATATGACTGCAAACTTACAACTTCCACATCATTAACCCCATCAACGACAACGGAGATACAGTGAATTCGGGCCAAATACTCTACTAGATATTTCATATGTGTTGATTCCATTGTCTACTCCACTCGTCTTGAATTTGTTAAAATATTCAATTCAGTGTCTCTAATGGTGTGAAATATAATGATCTTGAACTTATAACACCTTCAAATACTTTGAATCTATACTAAAAATGCACGAATGTTTTTAATGCTTATAAATGTGTAAGTGTAAACAGTTAAAGTGGTATATTAATATTTCCTTAACACCCTTTTATTTGAGTTTACTGCTTTTTTATTAGTTATTATCTCAGGATATCCAATGCAAAATATTAGAGTGCAAGGTGGAACAATAATGGACTGGGGCTATCGTCTAATAAATTTCTTGTAACAACGTATCAAACCAAATGTTTGCTACTACAATCTCACTATGTGTAACACTCATGGGATCATATCTATTAGACGTCGTATCAGTTGGTCTGCGTACTGTAGTTACACGAATGGCTTGCTCATGCTATTTACCTTTTTGTTGTGCATCAGGAGCGAGCATCAACAAACAAATATGATAGAACTACATTTTTCACAAATGCAACACCACTTTTAACATTCAGGTTATACGCACAAATAGAGTCTAAGCAAGACCATCGATAATAGTATAGGTGACTATTGTTGGACTATTACCAAATGTCCTCTTTTAATGCGATTAATTTGTCTCCTCAAGACGAGCAGGTCGAAGCAGACGAACATTCAAGGGAACTACAAATAGAGGAAGGCTTTAAAGTCTTTCAAGAGGCATTGATATCTCTCAATGACAAGAAGTTTGAAGAAGCAGACCAAAAATTCCAAGAATTGTTTAGTTTAGATGTGGTTAAGCCAGATAAATGGGGCGTGTATAGATACTCTTCTCCCACACTGGATCGTCTTAGATATCTAGCATACCGTAACAGAGGGATGTATTATTATCTATACCTGCTAGAAAATTACAAACCTGCAGATTCAGGAGCAATCGTCAACGACATACTAAAAGTGATTGAGAATTTACTAGAAGCTATGCAACACGCTGAGCCAGATTCAGCGGTGTCTGAATTGTTAATCCAAATATTTTGCTCGTTCAAATCAAAGAAACTAGAAAGAATACTGCTGGAAGTCGAGCTAGCCGATAGCAACAACCAGGCATTTTTAATGGGCCGTAAACGAGGTGCCCTTCTACCCCAACTAAATAAGATTGCACAGCGGTACAAGTCGTTACTTGCCGATATAGATGATCAAACTCCATTAAATCGAATATTTTCGAAGATTGCATCAGAAATGAAACCCATAGACAAGGAACAGCAGAAAATAAGCCCAATACTTGATAAAATATATGATATGAAAACTGAAGATGAACATCTAATGAAAGAAATTGATATATTCGAAATCAACATAGATACAATGAGTTGGGATGCCATAGCGAAAGGTTTAAAGGACATTTTACCATACTCAAAAACTTCAAACCTCTTGGGTAAAAATTCAGATCCTTACAACGAAGTCGAAGATCCTATCGAAGGGTTGAGGTTCGTTATCAAAGAAGCATCTAAGGAGAAAGAGGAAAAAGGAGATGAGGAGACTACTGTAGAGGCAGCAAAGGAATCATCATCGCAAACTGGTGATAACCCTGAACTTAAAAATAGCACAGTGACTAGTCAAAATAATGATGAAATTGACACTATAACTGAAGATGCAAAGTCGCTGAAAAGAGCAGCAGATACCACAGTAGTACAGACGAGAAATACAAAGAGGACAAGCAAAAGATTTAAAGATAAAGAAAGTACAGAGCAAGCTGATAATACACATTCCTTAAGAATACACGAGGATTTTATGTTGGAACTAAAACATTTACTACAATCCATTGGATATGATATTCCAGTTAAACTAGAAGACTTGTCTTTGGAATCAGTCTCATTGGACGAAAAATCAATGGTATATAACGATCTTTACTATTGTTTGGGTCATTGGTCCTCTTGGAGTTCGGATATTTTTACTCAAAATAGCACAAAGCAAAAACCCCATAATTCAGAAGACTACCAGGATATGTCTCAACTAAATTCACTATTAAAGTCCAATATCTTAGAAGATAAAACCAATGCACCTATTCAAGCCGAAAAAATTCCCAAAAAAGAAATAGAATTATTCTTAGCAACTGTGAATGATAGAAACCCACATTTCCACGAGGTTCGTTTTAAATTAATAGAAACTCTTTTAAACGGAAAATCCGATGAAAGGTTTTTGACCAACTATATGTGGTCTTCTGATTTATTTCAGTCAATCGTGTGGCTAGCGTTGGGAATTGAATCAAATTTGTACGAATATGTCTCAAATAATTTGCATGAATATTGGTTTTTGGGCATGTCTATGCTAGAAATACTGATTAATCTACTTGGAGACATCATTGAAGAGCTATCTAGTAGATCCTTACTTGGCAGTAAAGTAAGTGATTTGAAATCACAACGGAATAAACTAAGGAGAAAGATTGACAAGTGGATATTCTTATTGAGATCACAAACAGATAAAACCGAGACAGATAATTTATATCAAGAAGTGTATTTCAATTGGGCACTTTACTGCTACAAACAATTAACGGGCGACATTACAAATAGTGAATTGACAGGATCTTTAAATGTGATAACAGAAATAATTAAAAAACTAGACGAAAAGAACTTTAATGTAATATATCCTAATTACAAACATATCCCCTCGTTAAACACGGCCGCAGTCCAATCTCAATTGAGTAAAATAAACATTATCAGAAATATTTCAATAGTGAATCTTGATGACTCCGATGATGCAACTAAACAAGAATCAAAAAAATTAGAAAACCTAAAGCATCTAAGTCTACTCCGCAGTATTCTTCTTAAAAGTCTTTATCCTGAAAATAAGGAATTAGAAGAGGCTGACCAAGAGATGGTAGAGTTTGTCATACACGCACCATTTTTATTAAAAATAAAGCTTTGGGGGGTTTTATTTTCATATCACTCGAGACAGGATGATACTCAGGCTACCTTGGAAGTATATTTTCATATTTTGCATCTGCTTTTGGGAACTTTATTCTCCTCTACATATAATGAGATGGAAAATGAAGCACGTAAGCATCTGCTGCTAACTGTCTTGGCGGCAATAGGACAATTCACATCCGATATTTTATTTATAATTAGAAAGAATGGCTGGCAATCGAAGGGAATATCTTTTAAAAAGAAACAAATAGAATTACTATACCGTGCATTCTTTCTCTTTTTCCCAGTGCTGTATTTCGAAACTTTAACTGGAATGGATTCCTCTTTGAAATCATTTTTCAGAAAAGCTACAAAATCATCAGCAAAAATGAAGGACTACCTTTTGGGTCTAGCAACCCTAATACTCTATTTCTTCCATATCGAGTGCATAGATATATTACCGAACCAACTAGGCGAATCAATTACTACATTAATTTGGTGTTTCCACACACTTGTAGGGGAGTTTTCTTTTTGTGATGCAGCTAATGGATATTTTCTTATGCTATCTGAGAAATTACTGTGCAACTTCGTTAATGAAAACTCATATGCCCAACTGAAGCAAGTCCTGCAATGCAGATATCATTATGTAATCAGTGGCGACAGTTATAGTCTAGAACAGCATAAAACCAAAGCTATGGATAAAGATAAGACGAATTCATTACCACTTGGTATATATTTGATGAAGCTGCACTACAAAGATACCAACCCATTATTAGCAACAAGCAGTAAGACATCATTAAAACAAGTCCTGGACAATATAATTGATACAGTCGGGGATCCATCATTAGCTGACAATTACATAATCGCAAGAAACAAATACTTATATGAAGAATATTTGAGCAAACCAATCACAGCACAACTGTTTAAGAATGCATTTTCCGGGAATAACACATTAACTTTTACGACTCCCAATGACGATTTACAGGAGGGAATGAACGCAGGAATATTTTTTGTTTCCAGTGTACAGTCACTGAACTCATATCGGATACGTAAAAAGTCGATGCAGGCAAGACCATCAGAATTGGATTCAATTATTATGACCTTGAAAAATGATATCTTCTATAATACAAACAGATTTGAGAGTTGGTATATGCTAGGTGAATGTTTCTCATACATTGTAGAAGATGATCTAATCTGGACATCTGATAAATTAACGGTTATTGAAAAGAAAAGAGCGACAGCATTAACTCAAAGAAAAGTCATTTTATCCTACTTAATGTCATTGGCTATCTACCATTCAAAAGAAAATAGATCTGATCAAGAACAAAGAATCATCAAGCAGACTTTAGAAGCACTAGGAAAAGAATTAATAAGCGGATACTATAAGCCAATGGATAAACTTTGTTTTGCGTGGAGACGTGCAGAAACAGTTTTAAAGTTTTCTGAAGAAGGTAATGTCACAGAGGAAGTTTCTAAACAAGTATTAACAATTTCAAATTTCAATATAGAACAGGCCATTCTGCTTTGCTTTAGAAAAAGTAATGAACTAACAGAAAATCCTTTATTAAAGGATCATAGCAATTCGTTAGATTGGCCTAATTACTACTATATCGCTAAGCTATTGTTCAAGATTGACAGACAGCAGTATGCAAAACAGGCATATGAAAATATTTTGAAATCGTGCTTACTTGCAAATAAGCATTCCATGCCTAAAGACTCTATTGTAGAACCACATTACATGTTATTAAATATGTGCTATAAAATGGCGAAGGCTGATATTATAACCCCCCAAAAGGCCATGGAACTTGTTGCTGAAGATAAAGAATTCTTTGATCAAGAGCCTAGTTTCTGGGTACTAGATTCAGGGTCGGATGAACCAGGACCAAAAAAAGAATTTTATGCAAAAGTAATTGATCTATTAAGATATTTAATAGTCGCAGATAAGAAGAAATGGCATCATAGACCTCATTTCCGCATTGCAAAAATTATGTTTGAAGAGTTTAATGATGTGGAGAGGGCTCTAAAAGAGATGGATTCTGTGATATCTATTAAAAATACTAAAAATTTAGTTAATATCTGGAAGCCTGATTTTGAAAGGCCAGGAAAACATTTTGTTTACACATATGAGTACGTTATATTCTATGTCAGACTGTTGATAGAAGTAGGAGACTTTAATTCAATTGCCCTGGTGATTAAAAAGATAAGAAGATTTGGTGCTGGGATGGCATACGTTAATGAAGCGACTGAATATGCTATTGCTAGTTACAGTGATTGTGTTAACAAGAAGCTTAATATCGACGATAAGAAGTATGTGGAAAATCTGCTTCCTACTTTGAATTACCAGCAATTCTTACGGGTCAGCGACGAGCTATACAAGACATTTAAGACAGAAGATTACTCTGACATATACTTGGATGGTCTGAGATATGCATACCAACTTAAGAAGGGAAACAACGGTATTGCGTTCGATGGGGTATGCCTATCCTTATACTTTAAGTATTTCTATCTTCCCAAATTAGACAAATGCACTCCAGAGGAACCTGAATCCAAAAATGATACCGAGACGGATAACAACATGGCGTTGCTGCCAACCCAAGCCAGTCCATCAAAGTCGAATACACCAAATTCAGTTCTAATGAAACAAGCTTTATTAAGGAAACGAGTTAGCAAAAAAGAGGCATTTGATAGAGTTAAAGCATTAGTGGATAAATTCCCATGAATTATGTAATACATTATTTATAAAGTACAGAACCTGAATTTATAGAACAAACAAACAGAAAACATTATTACATATACATATCAACTAATTCATTAAAACTCATCCAGATTATGTGTAAGTAACCATTTTTCTTTAATATCTAAGAATATATTCCTCAATTTTTCATAATCCGTGCATGTTGCTCTAAAGTTTGTCATTATGATTTGAGAATCGAATGTATGCTTCGTGGATGGATGATACTTTCCATTAACATTCCCTGGCGTGACCCTAGAAATATGGATGTTATTTGGGGCCAAGAATAAATCACCATTCTCCCTGATTTCTGCAATATATGCACCTGAATTATGAATATATTGTGCATATTTAAACTGAGGCTTTCCCCAGGAGTACACCATTTCGAAATTCACTACATTCTCTTGCAAAAATTTCGATGCTCTATTATCAAGTAGAAACCCTGAGGATTTCAATAATTGGATATGATAATAAAATTTATTTCCAGCAAATAAATCGGCATCAGCAAACTCAGGATCCTTCCATGGATCGATTGCCAAAGAAATTTCCACGAAAGAATGGAATGGATTCATCGAGGGAATGCAGCATAATTCTTCCCAAGGTAATTCTATTAGTTTCAGGCCATATCGCTCACACATCCGTGACCAGTTACCAATTAAATTATCAATTAATTTTGGTGTTGTTGCCAGCCACTCTAATCTAATATGGAAACAATGATCTGGGTTATGAACTCTATCGTAATGAACTGTACAACTCTCCTGTCTATATGATTTCCCAAGGGGATCTACGTCAATAAGAACAGAATTACTCAACACTACAACTGGCAGCTTTGCTTCAGCCGCATCAATCGAGACTCCTGAATTAGCACTCGTCATCAATATTGTTTGGGGCAATGTGGATATTGTTCCTACCGAGGATTTCCTTATCTTGGGTTTCTTGTCTGAATTAGATGTGTTATTTGAATTGCTTTTTTCCAACGCCTGTGGATCAGTTTGGTATCCGTGAGTAAATTGGTAGAAATAATGACCATCCAGGAAACTGTGTCTGTTGTTCACATGCTCAAAGAGCCCTTTATTCATTAGGTGCTGTCCGTATTCTATAGCATCATCTCTTGTCTCGACGTCTGAAAAATTGCTGATTAACCAGGTCACAAATTCAGAACCGATAAAGCAATTTTTGTGTATTTTCCAATGCCAATCTCTATTCACTAGCGTTAATTTGTTATCCCCATTCTGTAGTTCATCAGCTAGCTTGTACAGTTCGATACTTCTGTTGAAGAATCTGGTAGGTTGCACAAAAGGGGAATTTTTAAACTCTTGATTTAATTTTTTTAGAGAATCCTCGTGCTCATTCATGAAATTAAATAATGATCCTGTGTAAAATGTCACCTCTGGTTGAATTTCATCTTTCTTTGATGACTTGGATAATTTTTCCTTTTCAGTTCTTAATCTGGCTCTATTTATGGAGCCGATCAGACGGCGTAAACCTTCCACACGCAATTCCTCCGGTGTTAGCACTTCAGTCTTCCCATTGATTATTATTGAGTAACTCTTTGGAGGGACTGTTGAAGGTAGAACAACAAATTTAGATCTGAACCCATGCCATTTTCTATCGATTATATAATCACCGTACCCAGCAAGTACCTGATCAACTTGGTTCCAATTCAACGAGGAACGTTCCACATGGATTGGATCGATCATCGACTTTCGATAATTTGTTTCGTAACGAGTTTTTATTAGGGGCGTGTAACTGGACACCTGACCAAAAGGATCTGTTTCGTTCCTTCTGAGATATCTTTGGACTTCTATAGATCCATTTTGACCACATGATATTCTATGAATTTCTGAATCAATCATCATGTAGACCTTAATATTTTTCCAATTTCTATTGTCTATGTATTTTGCCACAGGTAAATCCTGCTCTGTATTTTCCCGTAGGCGTTCTACTTTTTCAACTTGGCTGCCAACACATATTTGCATACCCGCTACAAGTCTCATGTAAATCATATTCCTTAAAAGATCTCTGTATGTCTGATTGTATGATTCTTGGTCGATATTGAGAGTCACTGAATGGTTTCTAAAAATGAAGTTCTTTTCAAAATCATCTTTTGTTGGGAATGATGGAACTGTTATCGGCAGTTCAGCAGGGGTCGTGAATGAGCGCCATTTACTGTACTTTTTGGCAACATAGAGCGGCCATACATCCTTCCAACGAACAGGCAAGAGCTTGTTTGCCATTTCATTATTTACCGGAACTGATGGGTTTTTGATTTCAATCCATGTTTCATTCGTCATATAAGTATTAAGGTTATTAAACTTAATATTGGTTCCATCGCTAGCAAATGACTTTCTGTTTCTGAGTATAGTGGCAGTCTTGGTATCTGTCGATGGTGAATGGATTAGATTTTTAATGTTTTGCCCGCTGCTACTGTTCTTGTTTGAAATAGAGTTTTTTGCTGAAGAGTGTTGCGATAAAGCAGTTTCTCCAAACGAGTTTTGTTCAACTGGAGACATACTGAAGTTACGCGTAGTGGGCGAACTGTTAAAGATCGACAAGTTTTTTTTTATGATTAAGTTTTGATCTGATGCATCTCTTTTTAATTTGATATTAATTTCTTTCGAAGAATTGACAGTCTTATTAGAGGTGTTCCTGGTTTGTTTGTTATCTTGACCCTTTGTGCCTGCTGGATTGGTTGTAGGGTTATTCGATTTGCTCCTGTGTATATCATCTTCGCTGTTGACTACATCTTCAGTATTACTGGTGTTTCCAAAATTACCGCTGCTAAACCTTGTCATGAATCGCTTTGTCAGTTCCTTAATTGAGCTTTTCTTGGACAAGTACTTTAGGGAGTTCAGTGCAGGTGAATCATTCGTGTTTCTTGTGGAGCTTAAGTCAGCAGAAGTGCTTGTGTCTGAATTATTCTTTGTGCTACTTCTTGATGTATGCATGCTATTTTTTGTGTTGTCAATTTCAGGCTCGACTGAATTTTCCATAATTATCGTATTTGGGACAGTGGCGTTATCCACAGAGACATTTAACTTTGGGTTTGAATCGTTTTTAGAATATGTATTTGCGATGACATCAAATCTGAGAGCACTTTCGATCACTGGTTCGGAGTATGTCGGCCTTTTCCAGACCAAATTGGGCTGTGCAGTGAAAGGTGATGCGGTATTGATTTCTTTGTTTAATAACCGTCCTGTTTTTGACAAGTATTTCGAAGCATTGTTATTGCCATCTTGGATTTGAGGCATGTCTTGGTATTTCGGGTATTTGAATAGATTCTGGTCCATGCTATCCATTAATTGCGATACTGATTCCGTCTTTTTGACATCAGGTTGCAAAAATGGTATTTCTGGCTGTTCTGTTATTTCATTTTCTGTGAGTCCCATCATTTGGAGATCATATATTTTGCATCGCGGGTGCCACTCTTCTGTGTCCTTTGTCGAATCGTTCCAAAAGAAAATGCTTAGCCAGTTGGGGATACAGTGGTGTAAGTTATCTTCGTAGTCCAGATATCTGAATAACGGGACAATATGTAGCGGTGCTCTGGAGAGACAAATTAGGTCCATTGTCATCTCAAGAGACAGTAGTTTCTTGCCGGTTAAATTGAGGAGGTCGTAATCCACATCATAGAGGCCTGACCCTGGTGAAATAACCATGACTTGTGTAGTTGTGTGTCTCAGGTCGACCTGTCTGAATGGATCTACAAGTAATGTTGTCGCAAAGTTGATTAGTTCGAGGAAGTTAGATTTTATTACTGGGGCAAATTTCCCCTTTATTATGGTAAATCCCTTTTCTGTCATGACATTAAGCAGGTCATTTTTTATATTTATGAATTCGATCTTAAGCGTTTCCATGATTTCCACCCAGTGGATGATGTTGACCTGATCAACGACGATGCGGAAGTGGTCTGTTGGGTTTTTCATTCGCTCACCGGGCTTTAAATCATTGAGTGAGGAGTCTGACATATCCATTGAGATGGCAAACGCTATTGTTATTGAGTGGTGTGTGTCTATGTCTTTCCATTTTTTAAAGATCTTAGGCAGCAATGAGTTGACCATCTTGTGGAATAGTTTTTCGCCTGTCTCTTCGAAGAACCACATCTCCTGTGTGATTTGAATTATAAATATTAGTTTGGCTGACTCAGAACGGAAGACAATACGGGTCTTCTCACCTATATATCCGGACAATACTTTCTTGCCATCTCTATATATTCCGTTGACTGTTCCTCGTATGGAGTCGAAGAAGAGGATCTTTTGTCCCGTGAACACACAAGTGTTCAGAAGTTGGGAAGAGAGTCCCCACATGTCGCCCCTGTTGATTGAACAGTCCTTGATATTGATTTCTATGAGATCCGACTCATATTGTGTCTTATCTTTTACTTTTATCCAAACCTTTTCCCTTGGGGATAGGTCTATTAGTGTTTGTAGCTGTCCCGATAGAATGGAAACTGTGTTTAGTTTTGGTCTTGGTCTTGCCCGTATAGACTTTGTGCTTGTATTTACATTGGGTATGAGGTCATTGTTTGCTGTGGTTGATGTGTTGTTTGGTGTAAATGATAGGTCATGGGTGTTGGCATTGGTATTGAAGTTATCGTATATCCTCAGATCATTGGCAGATTTTTTAGAGTTGCATCTACCAACACTAGTATTGGTGTTGTTCTTTGCGATGAAATATATTTTCTTTCTGTTGTTCCTCCTGTCTTGGTTTGTTGAGCAATGCTTGTGGTGGCCGGAGTACGTTTTCAATTCACAGAGATCATCCTGTGCGATGTCACTGAACTGGCTCAAATCTAGCATGACCAACTCATTCGATAACCGTGATTCATGGAATGTAATTTCTACTTGGCGCGAACTACTTTTCTTGGGGTCCACCTCCTCATTGTTAGTGTCGTCTATCTCAAATGCGCCTGTATCTCTTATCGCGTCCTCCAGGAGGGCTTGGTCCGGGACCGCCTGTGGGTCAGTCGTGCTAGTATTCTTTGCAAACCCCGAGGTGGCCTTATTGGCGCCTAGAATCAGGTTACCGTCGGCCAGCGATAGGCAGTTCGCATGTGTAGTGTTGGTAGATCTCGGGTTGCTCGATAAGATCACATTGGGGAGCTGTTTGACCTGGTTCTTCTTATTTGCTCGCAGTTTATTGAACATGGCAGTCTTTTTCTCTCCAGGGTTTGTTGTTGTGTTGAACATTGAGTGTTAGAGATAAACCTCGCGAGTATTAACTGAACATCCACGTTTCAAGCGGCGAATAGTAATCTTAGGGTCTCTGAAAAGCTGAACGAACCGGCGGGCAGCGTTATCTATTGTCTCTGGTACCTTTAGTCCTTGTAAACTAGTGCCGTAACCTGTGCTGGGTGTCTCTTTCCTCTTCTTCTTGTTCATCCCCCACCGTCTGATACCACATTCCTCTGTGATTGAATGCTCTATTTCTGCCGCCGCCCTAAGAAATCTCTTCGGATATTTATGATCACGTGTTGAGAATATCACGTGATATTCTCACAATGCATTGCACGTGACGTTCCGCACAGTGGAATCTGCTGCTGCCACAGTTCACAGGGCCAGAAGCAAGAAAGAGGCTGTTTGGGGTTTGTGATTGTGAATGCATATGTAGTCATCTCTGTTGTTCTGCTCTGGGTTGTTGTGTTTGGCAGAGATATAGTCCTCCCAAAGGGCTATTCCCAACACAGTTTGCCCGTCGGTGAGTCGTGGTTGTTCGTGAACCTGTCACAATCATGACATGGATGGTTCAGCTGCACTAACCGTATTTAAGCAAAAGAATTTTCCAGATGTTGGAATGATCGAACTTTCAATCTAGCCGTTTACTACAACTGATTAACTAAGTTCCCTATCAATTGTGCTTGTGCGTGTGTTTCTTACCTTCAAATATAAGAACAAAAAGCAAAAAAAGCAACAAGGATTAACTAAGCTTGATAATCATCACAGGACAGCAGAATTGAAACCGCTGCACTATACTCCGGATAACGCTATAGAACAATATCTCCCAGACCATGTCATTGACTTCGAATGTGCCTCTGTCATTACAGGAGGCCCTGTTTCAACTCGCCCAGGCTAGTCCTGATGCTCTAGTCTTCTACACATCGGTTTCCAAGGAGGACTCATCAGGCCCTGCCGTTGGAACCCGTCTCTTAAAGAATAACGACCCGTTTGCTACTATCATCGAGGATCTACCAAGGGATAGATTGACTACAGTGTTTGTTGATGAAACAACCCTCCTCGAGGCTTTGCCCCATCTGTACCAATTAAAGGGATACCCTGTCATCGTCAATGTCAGTTTAGATCTGCAGGATTACTCTATTATTCCCACTCTGAAGGATCTAGGGTTTGCCAGTCTGGTATCTAATGAGTGTGGCCTTGCAGTTAGCAATGCCCAGCTGGCTCTTCAGATTGCAACCAAGCTGGTCTCTCCTGTGTTCCACTATATCAACTACAAGCAAGCTGAAAAATATCCATTTGAGCAGCAAGACCTGGACTTGCTTCAATACAAGATCAACGATCAGCAGGAGGAAACACTACCTGATCTGCTGTCAAATGCAACTTTCTTCCACACATATCCTTCCCCATCAGCAACCCCGACGGTCTTATTGGTCAATCTGTCACCATACAACCAAGAATTTGCCAAAAATTTACCAGAAAATACAACCTTGGTCAACATCAACATCTATAGGCCATGGACATTTGACTCTTTCCTAGAGACTATCCCATCCTCTATCACCAAGATAATCGTTATCCAAGGGGCCTGTAGGGATGATTCCACCGCGGCACATGGCTTCGAACCTCTATTATTAGACTTCTTTTCAGATTTCAACAAACTAGTGGAAAGACACATTGACCAACTGGTCCTAACAAAAGTTGGTACTCTTTTAGAAGACTCCATCAGGGATACTCTCGAGATCATGGTTAACAATGTGCAGAAGCAAGTTCCCGCACAGAACCTATTTCTGGGTAAATCAATCAAGTCTAACATCAAAGAACAATACATAGACCTGCTACACTCCTCTATTAAGAGTGTCCTCAATCTAGAAGCCGCGTATCTAAAAGTTCTAAACCAATTGTTCTCTTCTAACCTTCACATTCTGAATGAGTACTCAGGTGACACAGTCAACGCCAATTCTCCTGAGTTTGGGTATGGTTACTACTTGGCCCATAAGCAACGTCGCGACCTTTTAATTAACTTTGCAAAGGAATCGTTAGATACATCTTTGTATACAGGATTCTCAAATGGTACAGACGCAACCACTTTTGTCCAGTTGCTCTCCAAATGGATCAGCTACAACGATAATCTGCAACTTGCTGGCTCTAACCAAGATTCACAATTAGAGGAAGCCAGCAATGTCGGTAAGCAAATATTCAGTATCTTACAACAAAACCAAAACTCCCAAACAAGCTTAAAGTTTCTAGAACTAGCACCCACAGAAGAATATTTCGATTTCAAGTCACATTGGTTAATAGGTTCAGATGCATGGTCCTACGACCTAGGAAACTCTGGTATCCATCAGGTACTCTCCTCGGGTGAAAACATCAATATTCTGTTAATCGATTCTGAACCACACTCAGCCTCAAGAGAGACAAAGAGACAACACAAGAAGAATGTCGGTTTGTACGCTATGAATTTCCACAATGTCTACGTTGCTTCAGTTGCAGTATATGCCTCATACACCCAGCTCTTGGCGGCAATAATTGAGGCTGCGAAGTTTAATGGGCCTTCTGTCGTCTTAGCGTACTTACCCTATAACTCAGAAAAGGACACGCCTATAGAAGTGTTAAAAGAAACTAAGTCAGCTGTGGAATCTGGTTATTGGCCACTGTACAGATACGACCCATCAGTTGCTGATGAATCTGAATCATTCAAATTGGATTCTTCTGCAATTAAGAAGGAGTTGCAAGATTTCCTAGACCGTGAAAATAAGCTGACCCTGTTAACGAAGAGGTATCCAGTACTCGCAAATAACTTGGAACTCTCTGCCAGCGATGCTATAACAAGAAAGCATGCCAAGAGAAACCAGGAAGCTTTTGATCAACTATTAGAGGGTCTTTCCGGGCCTCCTCTACATATTTACTATGCTTCAGATGGTGGTAATGCTTCGGGTTTGGCTAAACGTCTTTCTGGTCGTGCTACAGCCAGAACATTGAAGGCCACTTGTCTTTCTATGGATGATATTATTGTTGATGAGTTACCAGGAGAAGGAAATGTCGTATTTATCACTTCAACAGCAGGTCAAGGTGAATTCCCACAAGATGGTAAAGCATTCTGGGAGGAATTAAAGTCTAATGCTGGTCTGGACTTTAATGGTTTGAAATTTTCCGTATTTGGACTGGGTGATTCTCATTATTGGCCACGTAAAGAGGACGCACGTTATTATAACAAGCCTTCCAAGGATCTTTTCAATAAGTTGGAACTGCTGGGCGCTGAACCATTGATACCATTGGGACTAGGTGACGATCAAGATGCTGATGAATATCAAACTGGTTACCAAGAATGGGAAAAGCTACTGTGGGAAACACTCAATGTGGCAAATGCTAACGTGACTGACGAGCCAAAGGAGTTAACCGCAGAGGATGTTAAACTTCAATCAAATTTCCTAAGAGGTACTTTAGCAAATGGATTGGTTGATGAAAGCACGGGAAATATCACTGCAGAAGATACGGCAATTGCCAAGTTCCATGGGTTATACATGCAAGATGATCGTGACGTTAGAGAAATTCGTAAACAGCAAGGTTTGGAACCACTTTATGCATTCATGGCTAGACTGAGAACACCTCATGGTATTGCAACACCAGAGCAATGGTTAATACTTGACAGATTATCTGATGAAACTGGTAATGGTACCATTAAAATAACAAACAGAGCCACATTCCAACTCCATGGTGTTTTGAAGAAGAATATAAAGCATTCTATTAGAACTATGAACTCTTTATTGATGGATACATTAGCTGGTTCGGGTGATGTGAATAGAGATGTTATGATATCTGCGATTCCACACAATACCAAAGTTCATGATCAGCTGGTAACTGTCGCCAAGGAAATTTCAGAATATTTCTTACCAAAGACTACCGCCTATCATGAAATTTGGTTAGAAGGTATCGACAAAGATGATTACAACCCCAACTGGTCCTCGATTTTTGAAAATAGAAAAGGTGGCCCAAGAAAGAAGAAGACCATGGTCAGTGGTGATGTCTTGGTAGATGTTGAGCCGATCTACAGTCCTGTATATCTACCTAGAAAGTTCAAGGTCAATATTACTGTTCCACCGTATAATGATGTTGATGTTTGGTCAAGCGATGTTGGTTTAGTGACGATTCTTAACCCAGAGACAGAGATCATAGATGGTTTCAATTTATTAGCTGGTGGTGGTATGGGTACCACGCATAACAACAACAAGACCTGGCCTGATACAGGTAAAGTACTGGGGTTCGTTAAACCTGAAGATGTTATCAAGGCCATTGAAGGTGTCATTATCTTCCAAAGAGATCACGGTGATCGTACCAATCGTAAGCATGCTCGTTTGAGATACACTATTGATACTATTGGATTTGACAAATTTAAGTCAATGGTTGAGGACAACTGGGGTGGAAAGTTCGAACCTGCTAGGCCATTTGAAATCAAGTCTAACATCGATTACTTCGGTTGGGTTAAGGATGAGACTAATTTGAACCATTTTACCGCCTTTGTAGAAAACGGTAGAGTGTCTGACACTGTTGGTTTCATGCAGAAAACAGGTCTAAAGAAGATTGCTGAATACATGCAGAAGAATAACTCTGGTAATTTCAGATTAACCGGTAACCAGCATGTGATCATAAGTAACATCGAAGACAAGCATCTGGATGATATCAAAGGCTTGTTGGCGAAATATCAGCTGGATAACATCAAACTAACCGGGCTAAGACTCTCATCATCGTCATGTGTTGGCTTGCCAACCTGTGGGTTAGCCATGGCAGAATCAGAAAGATATTTCCCTATTATCGTCACCGAGATTGAAAATGTATTGGAAGAATATGGTTTACGCCATGATTCCATTGTGTTGAGAATTACCGGCTGTCCAAACGGTTGTGCCCGTCCTTTCTTAGCAGAGGTTGCACTAGTTGGTAAAGCAATGAACACATATAACATTATGTTAGGGGGTGGCTATTATGGACAAAGATTGAACAAATTATACAGATCTTCTGTTAAGGACGATGATATTGTTGGTATCTTAAGGCCATTATTCAAGAGATGGGCTCTAGAAAGAGAAGATGGGGAGCATTTCGGCGACTTCTTGATAAGATCTGATATTATAAAGCCTACCCTAGAGGGTAGATACATCCACGATGATGTTTCTCAAGAAGCATTCTAGACAGGTGTCTCTTCTTCCCTTGTTTATTTATATATATATTCCTATTTATTTAATGTAAATTATTCTATTTATTATGTGTTTTTTTTCTGCACTGGGAATTTTTAAATGGTTACAGAGCCAAAAATGAGAAGCACCAGAGAAATTAGCCACACAAGATACAAGGACAGCATAACATTCAGGATAGCGTCAATTCCAGTGACTTTATGAATTAATGCCATACGGATAATAATGGATTTGGATGTACTTGAATCGTTTATTGATGAGTGTGGCAAAGTGAATGATCCCAGAGTACTATCCTTTGGCAGATTAGAAGATGTGATCTCAAAGCTGGCATCTATAAGCACTAATGGTGATCACAGTATCCCAAAGGAAATGAAATTCAATTTAATAAAGTGTATCTCGCTCTATAGTTTTAATGGTGGAAGAGTTGAGCAAGAGTCGGTTAAGGCGGCTATAAGCTCATTGATGCCTATCGATAACTCTCAAAGAGATGAAATTTTATATTGTCTCATCAGTGATTTAAGACCTTTATTATTGAAACGAGGGACTAATCAGAGCAGACAGAACGGTGGATTGAACCCAAAGCTTGGGTTTTCTTTCAAAGAGGACGAGCTTATTCGCAAATGGAAAACGGAGGGTGGCTTGAAGAGTATACCATTGTTCTATGTGATACTCAATTATTTAACCAACAAAGATGTTTCTACAAATTTGGGCTGGATTATGCCTGGAATCCTTAATTTATTAGACGATACCAGTGATTTGATGAATATTAAACTTCGAGGTGTGCTGCTGTTGAGGACGTTTTTAGATAATTGTTTCGAGGATGCGCCAAACAGCTGGATCAGCGTCAGGCAATGCGGAATATTTGATTTAGTCGAACCTATTCTAAATAACTTATGTTATCATCTGCCACCTAGTTGTTCTGCTGATAAGAGTTACAAAATACTTGATGCTGCTTACTCTACACTGCTTGTGTTGTATGCAAAGAATTTCTCAGGCAATGAGAATAAGTTGAAAGAGGAGCTTGGCAGCAGGATTCTCTCTACTTTGATCCTACAATACACTATACCTAAGATAAGAATCAACTATGAAGCGTTGTTGAAGTTGGTACTAAGGCTGATCCAAAAGATTATTACTATTCTGGAGAGTGACACCATACTGTATATACAAAGATTGATATACTCTATCGGCGAGTACATCATTCGAGATCCATTCTTAGCAACTTTGGGAAATGGTGACGACACGATGATAATAGAGATTTTGAATACCGTTGAGATGGCGATTGGATTTTGCCCCGATATTAGGATCAACGGGCATAGATACGAGTTTTTAAGCATCGTTGTTATAGTTTTTGAGAAGTACGAGATTGAGGATAAGTTGAGTGAGGGTTTATTGGCCAAGTTGAGACAAATACTAGATAAATTGCGGGCAAAGGGTTGCAACTTTGATAGTGATATCGCAGTTTTGATAAAGGAAAGGAGTGCTACCAAAATATTATTTAATTGAAAGAAATTAACGTATACCGTATATACATTTATAGCAGCTATTTACAGAATATATATAGGCATGATGAATGCATGGGACTATTTAAATGTTCTGCAGGCCCTTGACTATCCTGATGTTGGCATCCAAAAATCTATTGACACAGCTGGACAAGCACTGCTCCTCCCCTGAGGAAAGATTAGCATCATGGACTTCTGTAACACAGTTCTTAAAACAACTGTTGGTGAATTGGTGGATTTGCATTTGAACCTTCTGCTTCGAGTTTTCAGAGTCCAGAAAGGAGGCAATCTCCTGCTTGGAAGAGTCGTCCAAGTTGGCAAAGTCAGCAGATGATAGCGAGGACATGTTTATGGTATATATGGCTTGATCAGGCGGTGTGTGGCTTGTTCACTCAGCAACTTTAGAGTCCTAGTGCTTATTCAGTTGTTCGTTTCTAAATCTGTTTCCCTTTAAGATTTGGTAGCGCATTTTCGTTGCTGGTGATTCTGAAACAGAAATATTAAAGAGAGCTGGGCGATGCATTGAACTGTCAACACAGGGCTGTTGGTGGGGTTCAAAGCACTAGTAATAGGGTATATGCGATGACTGAGGACGGTGTGGATGCTTATATAAAAACACTGGAGACCCAGATAGAAAATAAAACGTTTTTCCTGAGGCAATCGAGGGATGCGATAGCTGAATTGAAGAAACGTTACCAGGTCAGCAATGGCAGTGTTGATGTTAAGGAGGCAGTAGATTCGCAGGTATGGAAGGCCTTTATGAAGAAGCCGTTAATGTTCATTGAGAGATCAGACCCCATCGGGCTGAATCTGGCCAGTTCAAGTATTTCAATGAGAAACGAATCCTCGTCAGACTGGCTGGACCAACAGAGTGACAGTAGGAAACTGAACGTTGAGAAGCAATTAAAGAGTGAGATTAACTATCAGAAAAACGTCAACCACGACCTGGGTCTGTTGATTGATTTGTTGAAGGGCAAAGGCAGAACAAATAATTCAGGTGACTTGGCAGATGAGTCTTTGGTAATTCCAATATCCACTGGACTAGTTGAAGAGAATGAAAGTCTCTGGAAAGAATTAGAAGCATTCGTAAGGGAAAGTCTGATAATAACAAGCAAGAGTGAGGAGGGCTCAGATGAGTCGGTGTTGCAGATGATGAATATTCTAAACAGGCTGATCGGATCGGACTCTCTGCTGACAGCCACTGATTTCAACTACTCCGCAGATACGCAAGCACTATACAGACTGCTACTGAGATCCAACCTAATAGATGTCACAGCAGGTCCAGCTAATGAAAGGTTTGTCCAACTAATAGACTTTGCAGATGACGATCTGAGTTGACTTCAGGGTCTCCCTCAGTTCAGCCCAGGTAGAAAGGAAATCCACACTACATAATTCAATATTCATCACCTCTATATATGTGTGCATGTACATAAATCAGGATACGCTCTTCTTTCTCAGCCAAGTGCTATCATTATTTGCACTGTACAATATGGAATTATCAAATCCGTGAAATAAAAAAACAGCAAAACATATATACCAAAAGATGTCAATCTATTAATAAGCAAGAACAGTACCGAAGAAAATAAAAGCAGAGCTATTTCGACTAGATATATGCCTAATTAACCATGTCTAGTAACAAGAAGTTGTCACTAGAGGAGCGTTTGTCATTGGCCTCTAAGAAGGGCAAGAAAAAGTCCAAGAAGTCCTTGCAGTCTACACAAAGCACTCCTTCAACAGCAGCTCCATCACCCTTAGGGTCCAAAGCATCTACACCATCTGCAAATATACCTGAGAGTAGTGGGAAAGAGGAAGCCATTGACAATACCAATAAGGTAGATAATGGTGAAACAGTTACAGAAGTAATACAGAAGGATGTAGAAGATGATGCAGATCAATCAGTAGCTCCCGCTGAAAACACCACAAATGATCAAATAACTACAGAGTTGATAAAGGAGGTTGATGCTGAAGAGACATTGAATCTACAGCACCTGAGAAAGGAATGGCTACCTGGTAATTTCAAGGATCTAAGTGTGGTAGCGGTTCTAAACCTCCTTGAGCCTCACATCAGGGATTTAAATGATAGCTCAAAGAGCAAAGACGCCAAAAATTTACAAACTATTAAGGATAATGAAGTCCTGATCCGCCAATTGAGAAAAGAAGGTGAAAACCTGTCGAAATTGGAATTTCAAAAGTCAAACCAGATCAAATTATTAAAGGATAAGGTATTCGAACTTGAAACCGGTTCAGCCTCATTAGAGGAAGAATTGAGTGACCAGCTTGAAAACTACAGAATCGTTGAACAGAACCTACAAGAATCACAAAAGAAGCAGAGCGATTCCTATGTGGAGCTTACATCTTTGAAAGCAAAAATTGTAAATATCGAAGAACTAAACCAAGCAATCATTGAGAAGGATAATCAGATAGAGAAATTTTCTCAGGAGGTGAAGTCACTTGAGGATCTGATGAAGGAACAGAAATCAAAGTGTGATAGTGAATACTCCTTGCTTAAAACTTCAACAGCAAGCCAGATAACGATACTAGAATCTGACTTGGAAAAATTAAAAATCCAGCAGGAAATACATGGTAACTCTAATACGGATAGTAACAGGGAAACAAACGAAAAGGTTGGTGATACCCAAAGTGGCACTATCAGTGATGAGCAATACAACACTCTACAAGATCAATTTGAATCTAGTAAGCAAAATTGGCAAAGTATAGAAAATTCACTAAACACAAAAATTGTCGACCTTGAAGAAGTTTTACAGACTAATAAGAAAGAAATTGGCAAGTTAAATAAGGATTTAGATAATCTGAAATCCCAGTATACTTCACTACAAGACTATTCTAACACAACCATTGACAAGAACAGATCTCTAGAGACGAAGCTAATAGAGTGCAGAGCTAATATCCAGTCTCTGAAGCATTCATTAGCAGAAGCTAAAGATGATTATAAGTTGTTGAAAAACAAATATGACATCCAAAAAAACCAGTTAGAAACCAATTATTCTATAAAGATGACAAAATCTAATAGTGATGGCATGAGAAAGTTTTCTGCTGGTTCAAATATTGTATTACAAGATATTCGTGAGGGCCAGGTCACAAATAATGAACTGGAGGACGAATGGTTGTTGCCGGATGAAGAGTCGTTGGTGTCACTTCGGGCAGATGACTCTTCTCACCTAGATTCAGCAGAGGACAATGACCATGAAAGTGTTAGCACCGATATTGTTGAGCCTGAAATTAGTAATCAGGAGATTGAAATACCTGATGAAGCTTCAAGCTTGTTGATATCAAATGTTGGTCATATGAGGAATAATTCCAACATATCTCAATCGTTTACAAGATCTTTTAGAACGGGATCGAACATGTATATGCTTAATGACCAAGGAAGAACTAACACACAAAATACATTGGGTAGTAGTAATGATATGACTATGAACTCTCAACTAGTTGCTAGGTTAGGTGCAGAAGTAAGAAGGTTAGAAAATGAGTTGAATAACTTGAAACAGTCCAACGATAACCTATCCAATGAAAAAAATAGTGCTAATGAGGAGATTTTGAAATTATTAAACGAAAACGACAAAGTCCAAGTGGTGCTAGGTGAAAATGATGAGCTAAAGACGAAAATTACTAGTTTGGAAAATAAGCTGGATGTCTCCTTACAGTTGTTGGGTGAGAAATCAGAGACTGTTGAAGAGTTGAGGAACGATGTGGATGACTTGAAGGACATGATAAAGCAGCAGGTTCAACAGCTCGTTGAGATGCAAGAAAGTAGGTAATTTGACACATGTAGGAAAGCATAAAATGTGAAATTTACAGTGTAGATTATCATTTTTCTTATTATAGTATATATTGTATAAATAAATTAATGCATTGACGTTGATTAATAATTGCCTTGTAGCTTGGCTAGTCTTGTATGCTCATCGATCTCATCAGCATCCCATGGGTAGCATAACCATTTGTCTGGGACAGTTACTGCTGCTATGTAGTGGTGTGTTTCCATCATTTCTTTTGGTAATTCAGCCTTCTTCGGCTTGTCCTTGTTGTGCAACACAAAGACGGTGAAAGTGGTCTTCTCGTCCATTCTGTTTAGTCTCTTCTGTTGATCTTCAACCTCCTTTTGCAATTCAGAGACAGCATAATGTAGTGTTGTTCTAGTGTCATCAACCTCATCAACAATCAGAATTTTCTTACCGATTAACGAGTCAAAGTGCTGTTCCAAGGCACTAAAATCTAGCCATTGTGTTCTTATAACTTCCTTGCCGATAGATTCAACTTGGCTGTCAGTACCCATATCTTCGTACAAAGACAGACCAATTGCTTGGATTGGGATGTTCTTTTCCCCCTTCTTCTTTAAGAAGGTTCTGATGATTCTTGATGGAATTAGACCCCCACCAGTGATACCAATGATAACATCAGGCTTTTCATTTCTTGCAATAATATCGTTGGCGGCCTTTTGGCACAGCTTGTGGATATTGTTGTAAGAGATGTACATCTTCTGAGGATCTGGTAGAGACATATTTGCTATGGATTTGGTATATTATAAACGGGTTTTCTTGTGTATTTCAAGACAATTTAAGCAAGAAAGAAAGCCCAGTAAACGAACCCACGTATTATAGATCCCAACACCACTTCCCCAGGTTGCATGCAATATATTAGTACCAAGAATCCATAAGAAATTCCCTTTCTACTTATACAGATTCTGCATGGGGCCCTGTCTGGATCCCCAGCCGTGAACTTCAAAACAAAATGGAGAAACTCATCACTAAGCTGAAAAATTTTTCACATTCGCCCGTTGAGGAAGGAACTCCCTAATTGGGAAAATGTGCCCGATCGGGAAGGAGGGTACAGTTGGACTCTTGAATTCCTATTTAATTGTACAAAGTTATCTATATAGAGGTATGCTATTTTATTATCGATGTTGCTGTGGTTTCTCAAGTTAGTATGCTTGCTATTTGAATTCAGATGCGTCTACAAATATGTCATTCTCACCGTTTACGTAGGTGATAGCATCTTCATCGTCATCCATCTTTTCGTTTCCATTTTCCATGTTCACTGCTGCTTCACCTTCTTCGATATTCACGGCTTCATCTTCGATAGTTAGTTTTGCCAGGTCCTTCCTTAATTTGGCTTGTCTACTTAGCATTTCTAGTCTACCTTGCATGCCGAGCAAGATTGGTAGTGTCTCGCTTGATGATTTTAGAGACATCTTCAAATGTTTCATGTCTTTCTTCGATTGCTTCTCTGTGGAAATATTGCTTGGGACGGCTTTCAAAGTTAGTAACCACTTTAACCATATGCGTAACCTATCATCCTCAGTCCAGACGTTTTCTTGTAATTTGTTGATGACAACATTGTATAAAGCCGTGCTACTGTTTTCAGTTGTTAGGTGTTCTGATATGTATGAGATGATTCTCTGGTCATTCCAAGCAGTGGACACTATTAGGCTTAAAATCTCGTCGTTATTATCAGGTTGTGATAATGCAGTGTTTAGTTTAGAGATCAATTCATTTTGTTCTGTTTTGGTAACTTTCTTCAACTTTTCGGTACCGGAAGAGGAGTTTAGGGCATCTTTGTCATCTTCTTCTGATTCATCGTCCTCATTGGCAGATGGCTGTTCGGTAACCTTAGCATTGTTTTCTACACCCTCGTTCAGGACTATTTCCTTGTTGCCTGTTATATTGTTCAAAGAAATCATCTTGAAGTTTGGTTCATTGACATTCAACCAAGCAACCATAAGATTGTCTTCGATCTTTGCAAAATTAATAATCTCTGAATTAGCCACTCTGATTTGGCTGACTGCATCCTCTTCGCCGATTTTAAACGCTGTTACTTCACCGTCATTGCTTAGAGTAAATACCAAATCGTTGATAACCTTCAACTTCTCAGCTTGGCTTGTCCAAGAGTTTATCATTTCCAGGGTTTTAAAATCGAAAACTGAAATTGTGTCGGTGTTGGATGTAATCAGATATTTTCCGGTGTTGGAGATATCACAGTGTGTCGCATTGGTTATATCAAATTGGGCTAAAGTGGATGGTCTTCTTTTACTAGGATCGAGAAAGTAGACATGTTCCTTGGTCATTACACTCAAAATAACATTGTTGTCTGTATCTTTGGCATTGTTGTATGTTAGGCATTGGAAATGTGTGATTTCTTCGTCCTTTCCATCTATCAAATGGAAAGTCTTCTTTGGTTTAGTCTTGTTGTATTCTAATTTCTTGACACACTTGTCGTCGTCTAGAATCCAAATGTATGGGCCATGGCAGTCAACACCTAAAATTCTGTCCTTGTTACGAATTATGTTGATAATATCCTTCCCGTTTGAAGAAAAGACGACGAGTTGCTTATCAGAGAAGGCATTAATGAAAAAGTTTTCTGATTTGCTGTTCCCGCTTTCTTCATTGTCCTCATCGTCATCGAGCTTTCTCTTGATCTGTTGAGATCCAGTTTCAGCGGCCTTAGAACTACACCAGCCTAAGTAGATAATATCAGATACTTTCAGGTCGTTACGTTCATAGTCCAAATGGCTAACCAGCGAACTGTTGATCTCATACTTATTGGCCTCATCCAGCGGGTATATATCTACAGTGTTCTTTTGTGATATATTAGCCTGGAAAGCAAATTGGCTTGCATCTTCAGAAAAACTGGCCACCAAATCTAGATTTGAGTTCATAATATTAGCTCCAAAGTCCTTTATAGTTTTGATTCCTCTTATATAAGTGGATAATGGGGCTGGTACTGCAGCTCTCTTTTATCCTCGATGAACCTCTGCAATAAATTTTTCAATATTTTTTTACAAATTTTGCGATGAGATTCAAAAATTTCTTGATGAATTTTGAAAAATTTCAGAAATCGCGTTGAACGTCAATTACCCTGTCGCTGATGTATAAGTATAATAGTAGTTGTGCAGGTGAATTTATCAATGAGCCAGTGATCAGATTGTTAAATGGTATCTATAATTGTATATACGGTTAAGAGTTCGCTGGTTATTATAAGTTTGCGGTTTGGAGCAGGATATTCTGTTCCTCTGGTGACAAGTTGCTTAGACATGCTTGGTAAACAGCAGTGTTACTCTGTTCTAGACTGCCTACAGATGTCTTGAAAACAGAGAATATATCGACGTCATCCAAGATAGACTTACTCAGTGGATCTTCTTCTAAGTCGTCAAATGTTTCCCCATCTTCAAATGTAACGCCATCAACAAACTTTGTGCCATTCTCCCCACTCTTTAGCATGGCTAGGTACTTCTCGATAACTTCGTCACCAGATCCGCCGTTTTCGTCGTCATCTTCTTCATCGCCCTCCAATGTGTCATCCCAGGATTCCAAATTTTCCGATTCGAATCCTGTCGATGAAAACTCTTTACGTCTCAATATTAGAGCTTGCTCGGCTGCAGGATATCTACCTATCAACTGGACGAGAGCTTTCCCTAAGGATGGCAATATCGAGTCTAGGCGTAGTTCAGATAGTTCAGAATTTTGTAGCTGCCCTGTGATATTCAGCAATGCCATGATCGAAAGTTTGATATCAAAGGTTCTCATATAGCAAGGTGTGTATTTTGTCAACCAAGTTTCAAAAAATAGATCGAAGAAGTTTTGTTGCTGCAAAAATTGAAGGGTTGATGATGGCGAGAAAACAATGCTAGCAATGACAACATTGAATGCTGTTACTCCAAATACAATATTCTTCTTTAGATTATCTCTTTCTTCCAGGATTGCTTTGACAGAATCCCTCAAAAACAATTCTCTGTACGCAGGTGGGGTTTGTAGGCCTAATGCCAATAGTACTTTTTGAGAGTATTCAAACACAACATTCAGCTCATCCAAATCCGAATCCTCGTTGATGTTTGCGTTTGAATAAATTTCAAATAGTATTCTTGAATAGAATTCATTTTTCTTCAGCTCATCGCTTCCATAGACTAGGATGTTGTTGATAATGAGCATCATATCCTCTAAATAGTACGCAACCATACTCTCTTCCTTACGGTTGCATTCTCCGATTAATTCCAATATCTTCCAGGTGATTGGGGTGATCTCTCTCAGTAAGAATGTCGAGTTTTCATAAAATTCGCATAATTCACGGTAAAAATCTTCAATGTCGTTCCTTAAGATAAATTCGGCAGCAGGATAAAACGACTGTTCAAGACTCTTGACAACCTCCGTGGAGTTTTCAAATGAAAGCAGAATTGAGATGATAGTAGATAATATACCCAAGGCAGCCATCTGTTTCTCACTCTCATCTGGTATGTCGTCGCCGCTCATTAGAGTTGATGGATCAAAGTTTGCTGCATCCCTTAAATCTATAGCTAGCTTCAAGAACTGTTGAACCAAGGTATTGATTAGTTCAACACCAAATGGTTGCAGTTGTTCAGAAAATTGCTCAACAAATTCTTGCATGACTCCTGAGATAGAATCAGATTCAAATTCATTCGATAGGGAAAGTAACTTTTGCATGATGGCCACGACAGAAGGGGTGATTGCTTGTTGGAAGTAAGGATCATGGATAAATGTTTGCAATGCCAATGCCGCAGAAAGATTGACTGGTAAGCAATCTGAACTGTCATTCAAACAGGACATGATACCCTCTGTAATGGTTTGAATTACAGCTTGGTCTTTAAACTCAACCATTCCGAGTTTTGAGCAAATGTCACATACACGAGTCTTCAAGAATCCGTATGTTGAGTTAAAAAATGGTAGAACGAATGTTTTCAAAAATCCTTCGATTTCGTTCAAGTAAGGTGAATTCTTGACAGTGAGCCTATCTATAATGCTGGAGAAGATCTTA
>PPOD03000230.1:49475-158122 GCA_003708425.3 Jamesozyma rosinii
ATGGTTTGAATTACAGCTTGGTCTTTAAACTCAACCATTCCGAGTTTTGAGCAAATGTCACATACACGAGTCTTCAAGAATCCGTATGTTGAGTTAAAAAATGGTAGAACGAATGTTTTCAAAAATCCTTCGATTTCGTTCAAGTAAGGTGAATTCTTGACAGTGAGCCTATCTATAATGCTGGAGAAGATCTTCAAGGCGGACTCTACTTGAACTGCATTCTCTAATGACAATGTTTTGAAATCGCCACAATTTGCTTGTAATGTTTGGATGATAAATTCTAAGGTAGGCTGTAAAGTGGATTTACCACGCTTATTAACCGCCGTAACTAACAAGGAGACAGCAGCTAGATCTGGCGAATAGTCATCATCCCAAAGCTCTAAATTTCTATGGATATATTCTTGAGGATCGATGTCAAAAGTTTCTAGTGTATCTTCATTTGGTTGTAATAATGGGAATACTACGTGTTTCAAAATAATTTCATAGTGTGGTCCAACTAATTTCCATGTAGACTTTTGAGTGATTGCTTGTTCAAGGAAATTCAGAACATAATAGATTGACTCGTCACTCAACCATAGACTGCCATTTCCCCACAGTTCGATTTGGCCAAAGATTAATTGCAATAGTTGTGGTAAGAATTCGTCAGAGAACAGTGTTCTGAATTCTGTATATTCGTATTTTTTGGATAGTGATGTTGATGCATATCTTTGAAAGAGTCTGTAGAGGTTTGCATACGACCACTTCTTACACTTAACCCACGGATTTGTCTTTCTCTGATCGACGTCTGCAATATTTAATATGGATTCAGGGAGTGGCTGTTGAATAATGGTTATGAACAGGTTTGCCCATGGGACGAAAAACTCAGAACGTTGCAATGTGAATGGCAAGTCGTGGTAGGAAACGAATTTGTAGATCTTTAAGATTAATCTGAGTAATTCGCCGACCTTTGGGTTGGTCATATTTTTAGCGTCTTGCAAAAGTGTGGTGTTTGCATACTGTAACAAGTCAGGGAAATATTGCTGTATTAGGATTTCCAGGTCTTGTCTTACATCGTTTTCCTTCCATCTATAAGTTCTAAAGACCTCAGCAAGGCACAATAGACCGACATAGGTGGTGTCAATATCATCACTGGACAATAAGCCGAGTGAGTTTGGTAGGAGTTCTTTCCAATTGCCGCTTGGGTACTCAGCATTGATAATTACTGTCAGAGCAGGTCTTAGGATTCTGAGACAGCTTGGGGAGGCTTTGGAGCATTGCAGCATGGTTTGGATCAGCATGTCCTTGACGACCGGCTTTTCATCGTTATCGACCTGGTAATCGGTTTTGTTGCTCGAGTATTCTGATACCATCCAGCCGTACGCGATTTTGTTTTTAAAATACAGTGAGGCCGAAAGTTTGATGTTGTCTGGGACTTCATTCGATGATATAATGTCCAAGCACGCTCCTAGGAAGCCAGGGGTCTTGCTTGCATCTTTTAGATGGGACTCGGCGTTGTTTCTTATTGTTGCATCTTGATCAAGTGTGCCTGCAAAGCATTGCAGGAGTGCGTTTGCATCCATTTCTATAATAGAATGAGTAGTTGTTTGTGACACATTTCTCTATTGTGAGTTCAACAGGGCAGCCATGAATTTTATCAGATGGGATGTTTTTATACAATACTGAAATTTTTTTCCATCGCATCGCATCGCATCAAAAAGAAAAAAAATGTTTGCTTAGAATATTGTGTATGTAACGAACTATATATGTAATGCTAAGAGATTATCATAATGACCAGCCTGTGGTTAAGTCTAGTGTGTCTAACAATGTCTGGTTCACTACTGGGAACGGGTGGGCTTCGGTGTTGAAGACTACACTGGTCAGATCTATGTTGTCTTGGAATAAGAGGTACAAGTATTTTAAAGTTTCAGCCAGCCAGAAACTTTCCAAGCTGTCTCTCTTGACCGTTGGCAGTTGCATACAGTTGTCCAGTGATACGAAAGTTCTCTTTGAGGTGTCGTTGCAGTTGATGCAGGAGTTTTTCTCGAAGCTGTTCAAGATTTCTTCGCCCCATTGACGGTACATTGTGTCGTTGGTCAATTGGTACATGAACATGATGGATTCCACTGTTTCGGGTCTTTGCAGGTTATGCGAGTCTAGCGGCTTGACAAAGAAATCGCCTGATTGTGCCTCCCACCATTGGTCTTTGTTGAATCTGCTGACATCCTCGTCGTCGTTCCTGTAGTTGAACACGACAATCTCAGGGGCTAGGCCGGATGGAGACTGGTGGTACATTTGGTAGCAGGTGTATGTCAATTCCTTGGCAAGATTCCAGTCCTCTTCCCGCTCGGTGTCCCAGAAGGGTTTGGAGCGTGCTTCGTCGATTGGAAACCCCTCTGTAGCGCCCATCGCTAGGAGTCCGCCCATGAAGCAGACCAGATGGTCCATCTTTGAGGATGCTTTCTCGTTGAGGCCGTCTGGTCTCTCTGCGATGTATGTGAGTCCTGATGGGTGTGATTTCTTGACCAGGTGTTTCTTCATCCCGTTTATTGCGTGACGGTACAGTTGTTGGTAGATTGGTTCGTGGGTCTGAAGGTACTGTTTTAAGAGGTATTCGTAAAATGAGTCTCCTCTTGATCCGAATCTGATTAGTTGGCCGTAGAATTCGCCGTTGTGTGGGAATGTGTACACTGGAACCAGGCCGTCGAAGTCTTGGATCAGGTTGTTCTGCTCGTACATGGGCTTGTAGACGCGTTCTATTGTTTTCCAGTATTCTGGGTTGCCTGTTATGATTGAGAGGTACTTAAATTCCAGTTGTAGTGTTGTGAATTCTGCAGTAGAGGAGGCGCCGTTGTCGACGTGGTTTCTGATGGCTTCTCCTGTCTTGAGATTGATGCTTGAGAAGGGGATTCCGACCGGTGCCTGGGAGGAGTTGAATGCGGGCAGAAGGTTGTCAGCGAGTTCGACTGCTTTGTTGAGGTAGATGGCCTTGTTGCCGATGTCGAGCTGGTCGGCGAGGTAGTACGACGATAGGAGACCGCCCAGCATTCTTATTGTTGTTTCGAAGATGTTGATCTCTGCGTCTATGTCGTAGTGGAGGTCCGATTGGATCCATGATTCGATGGAGTTTATCTCTGAGAGCAGCTGTGCTTTGAGGGTAGTGTTAGAGGTGCGGTTGTAAGTCAGCATAAGTGTGTCGATGGAGTCTATGATGATCCAACCGAGCGGGTCGTTTGATCTCGGCATGTTTTTTGAATTGTGGCTGATGGAGCCGTATATGTCGTGTCCCCATGCATGTTTCGAGTAGTCGTTCCATGTGGAGAGGATCATGTTTTCGATCTTTGTCTGGTTTCTGAGTTGCATAGCATGACCATTGTTGTAGTGGTAGGTGTAGTAGTAGAATACGATAGCAGCGAGTGCTACGATGAACGATACCGGTCTCGACATTGCCTGGTTGTGAGTGTGCATCTTGTTTTGAAGTGTTATTGCAACATTGTATTCATTATATATACATGTATTTTTTTCAGTAGTGTTGTTGCTTTTTTTCATAGAAGGAACGAGAGAAACGTATCCTGAATTATATAAGTCATCGAATGTTGAAGCTTGTATGAGAGAGTGCAATAGAGAGGGGGAAACCGAGAGATCTGCGTAGATGTTGGAACTAAGTGTGTATGACCGGTTATACCAGCGGTGTCCTATTGACTCGATCCCATTTGAGGATGTGCGAGAGTTTGGAGAGTTGCGCAAGCACCTGGAGGCCATCGCAAAGGTGAACCCGTACTATGTGAAGTGCATTCTGAAGAAGGTGATCGATATTGGTCTTGTGTTTGAGAGTGAAGATGACGAGGCCGACCCTGGCGACTGGATATACGGTGAGTATATATCTCTCCTGGACAAGTCGAATGCAGCGGACCAGTACGATGTAGTTGATACTATCCGATATTTTTTCCAGGCAGAAGGTGCAGAAAGAGTGCATGTGGACATCTACGAGAAGCCCAAGCTGATCAGTGCCCTGAGCACTACTGGGTTCCGGACCTGGGAGGCGTCTCTATACCTGAGCGACTACCTCGTGCGGCATCAAGACGATCTGGGGTTGCGTGGACATAGTATCTTAGAGATTGGGTGCGGTACGGGCATCTGCAGTATCCTGCTGGTGAAGATGGGGCTGTTCCGCCAAAGGATATACGTGACCGATGGAGACAGTGCGTTGGTTGATAACCAGCTGCGGTCCAACTTCGAGCTGAACAACGTTGATGTCGGAAATGACGAGCGGGTCGTGCTGCAGCGACTCTGGTGGGGCACAGACAGTGTTCCTGGGGGAGACAACGCAGAGGCTAATGGCGATGGTGTTGGCATTGTGTTGGGATGCGATATCACATTCGACAGCACACTATTCGAGTCGCTCTGCAGCTGTCTATTGAGTTGTCTGGAGCAGAATAACTGCGAGATGTGTCTGATCTCTGCGACGATCAGAAACGAGCAGACCATCCACGAGTTCGAGCAGGAATGCAGCAGAACGGGTCTCACCATCGAGCTTATTCAGAGCACCGAGACGGACCCCGAGAGTCTCTCGCGACTGGTAAAGGGCAACTGGTTGAAGCCATTGCTGGCGCCGATCAGGATATACAAGATCACTAAATAGTACAAGAAAGTAAATAAAAGGAATATTGGCATTCTCTGACACTCAGGTCTCATACCCCACCACAAAACGCGGTGAGTCCACAGGAGTTCTTAATGAATGCCGTCTCGTCGTTGCCGACAAGGTTGATATATCCACGACCACATATCACGAAAGAGACAGAGTGTAAGGGCATAAAGCCCGCTCGTCCCTCGTACTGTCTATTGCGGGGGAAACTTTTGGACAAAGTTAATACCCCTTTGAAACTCCAAGAGAAAAAAAACAGCAAACAAGTAAAATGAAAAGAGGGAAACAAATGTGATGGACAAACTGCGATCTCCCGGGCCCTTTTATACTTTTTCGCGGGTGGCTCGGCGGCTCCACGGACCCTCCACCGGGAACCGTGGCCCGCAGCCCTAGCAGAAAAAACTGGGAAACCCGAGATGGGAATTGGGGTCACGTGGTGTTACCCTCTTGTAATATGTTGTCACTATGTACGATTGCAACACACGTGATAAATAGCACGTGGTCTGTATCACCACCTACGAATTCCATCCACGTGGTCTGTATCACCCCGCACGAGTGTCACCCCGCACGGTTGCCCCGCAGCTTCGGGTCTCGGGTGCCGGGAGCAGTGTTGCTTTTTTTCAGGCAGGCTGGAATTTCTTTCCTGACGATAAACGAGCATTAAACCCTCAAGATCGCCGAACAACCTGTCAATAAGTTTCTCGTTTTTGCAGGATTGTTGTTATGGTAGTTGCTTATAAATACAATAGTTGTTCGGTAAACAATGTACTTGTTGCTATTGTTGTTCGTGGTTATTGCATTGCATATTTTTCATTTGTCATTGCATTCTTCTCTTAGCTCATCACACAACAATAGTTTTGTTTATATACTTTTATAACCTGCCCCTCCCCTCCCACGTATACCATAATGAACGACAACACTAGAATAACTACCGACCCTGGCACTTCGAACCCTCTCGAGCCTATACCTAAGAAGTCCAGGATAATTAGAACAGACAAGCCTAGACCTTATTTGTGTCCCACCTGCACTAGGGGCTTCGTCAGACAAGAGCATCTGACAAGACACAAGAGGTCGCACACTAGGGAAAGGCCGTTCCTCTGTATTCTATGTGGCAGATGCTTCGCCAGAAAGGACCTGGTACTAAGACACCAACAGAAACTGCATTCGGCCTCTGCTGACCCTACAAATATTGAAAGTAATATAGTCCAGATTATCGGAAACAAAGAGACTATTCTGCCTACACCAACAAACTCTCAAGCAGATGCAAATGCAATTGCAAATGCTAATGCAAACCTCAAAGAGTCCATCACCAGCAGAGTAGCTCAGATAAAGAGAGAGTTCTCCCTCCCTCCAACTATCCCAATGAAGAGACACGCATCCTTCTCGGCCTCAAACGCCCTCACATACACCCCCTCCGCTACTAACCTCGCTAACTTATGCAACCAGATAGACGAGACACCACACCAAGTAGGCTTTTCAACCCCGCAGATGTCCGGTATGCAGATGGTGGACAAGGCAATAGAGTCCGGCCTGCTCGCATGCGACCCTATCCAGCTGCCACCAGCACAAGCAGACTCTCAGCCCGGTCCAAAACAGTCAAATAGCATCATGTTCTTGGCAAACTTGCCAGATATGACCTCTATCAGCTCTACCATTGCAGGCACTGGCGGGTTCATGAAAAAAAACTCCTCCTCAAGACTCAACCTGGCGTCATTCGAGTACAAAGCCAACAGCGAGCTAGATACAGATGCCTGGCTGTCGAAGTTCCTAGGAATGGACGACATTTCACCTTCCGCCATGCCAGACCTCGCCCAGAGCAAGTACACCCTGGACAACCCAAAACTCTCCAGCAAACTCTGCTCAAATATCAACAATATTGGGTTTCATGACAATTCAAACACTCAATCTGACTCCTCCTCCATAGGTGACGCCAATATAGTGCCAAACATCTCAGAACTCGCCAGCAACCCGCCGACTGACACAGCAACAGTCACAACAGTCGACAACCAATCCTCAAGAACAAGCACAAACGAAATAGAACTACACGGCACCCACAACAACAGTCACAACGTCGGCAAGGGCAAACGGAGAAGAGACTCCATCAGCCGTGAAATCTCGGGTTTCTTCAACTCAAGACAGATGGACTTCTTCAACACAGAAAGCAAGTTCATGCAGGGCCTGAACTCAATCCACATCAACACCAAGCTAGACAACGACCAACAGCAACAGCAACAGCAACAACAGGATATCCCCCTATCGTTCAACTTCAAGTCCCGTCACACTCCAACTCAGTCAATAGAGGAGTACCGCTCCCAAATCCCATATGTCATCAACAACCTGACAGACCTCACCACGTCAAAGCCAAAGTCAAACGACTTCCACGACCTCAACTTCTTCGATGAGGACCTAAGACAGTTCATCATCTCCGACAACAACCTGATCTCCGACGTATTCCCAACCACCGAGGAACTCAACCAATACGTCAAACTGTACCAAGGCAACTTCAACAGATACTACCCATTCATCCACCTGAATTCGATTAAGCCATCAACAGACAACTACCCACTCTTGTTATCCATAGCGATGATTGGCGCTTTATATGCCTACCGCTCAACACAGACAAAACTGCTCTCCATCATCTGCGACATAAACGTCAAGAAGAGATTGCTGGCTCTAAAATCTAATCGTTGTCTTCGACAAGCTTTCAATTATGCAAACTATGGTCTTGTTAATCTTTTTAAATTTGTTTAGTGACAATGGCCAAATGAAAAAACAACTAGACGTCCAACTAATGTCACTACTCGAACTCATCAAAGACAATAAAGTAAACCTCCCTCTAGAAATGTCTGTCCCACCGCCAGTGCCAACCTACCAGTTTTCACAGTATGGCGACAACAAGGAAATGCTCGCAAAATTCAACCAACAACTGACTTCAGATGACAACATCAAAAGATACTTCGACTACTTCATCCTGGCACAACAGAGAATCAAGGTTTGTCATCTCATGCTGCTGATCTCAACAATGTTCGCAACAATGGCTGGTGTGGAATTCTCACTGCATTCCATAGATCTCAGATGTGGGATTCCTACATGCTACGAAGATCTATTCGAATCGATTGACCATGTGGAATGGTACAGTATACTGACAAAGAAGTACAAGATCAATATCGATTCAAAGTTCTCTTTGATCAGGGTGGCTAACGGTAATGAAGCATACGAGACATTCTTGAGTTATTTGTCAGATGGATATATGATATCAAACGAAAGCCAACTGTTCAACGGCATGATCTCAAAGTACACACTCCTGTCATTAGTAGTATCCATCCATGAAAAGATCTCGTTCGAAAGGGAAAGATGCAAGGCAATGAGCCAGGAGAGCGGAAATGTCATCTCAGTAAAGAGCAACTGGGAAAGGCATTCAATGCCAATAATAGATTCGATGCTCAAGTATTGGGAAATATTGTACATCAAAAACGGTGGTATACTGATTCCAACTTTAGAAAACGCATCCACGGTCGATTCAGACCCAGTCAGTCGTTTGGTGATACCAATGTACTTATTCGCCAAGATGAGACGGTGTGTGGATTTCTCACAGGTTACTAAAAAGATGTGGCTGAAGGACTGGGAAGCAATGAATGGCTTGCTGCAGGACATTTCTTACGACTGGGATTACTTCCAAGACGCAACAGAAACCTCGATTTTAGTCATTGACGCATGGATAGGAATATATGATATGCTTGCGAAAACAAATCACAGGGATCCATTGTTTGGTATCGATAATGGTACGCCAAATAACAGTATCCACCAAGGCTACAAGACATCCATCTTTACGTTGACATGTATATTCATGGGCATGCTTCTGCTCGGAGAATATCTGAAGAATATTGAGGAATGGGCGGACAATGCCAAGAGAAGTTATGAGAACAGCAATGGCGAGGTCAACCTAGAACTGCCAAAGAAGGACAAGACTTTATATTTCCAAGCGGCAAAGACTCTGAAAAAGGTTCAGGATTGCTTATTGCCACAGGATGAGGAGTTCACCAAATCGTCTTACATGGAATTCCTAAGGTTGCAAGCACAAGATATTGAAAACAGTCAAATTGATACAATATTGCACACACCACCATCGCAGTGTTCAAACGGCATTGAGATAGTCGACATAATCAAAAGATTAAAGTTGTCCTCGAAAGCTTCATACCTAGGTGTCCAAATTCTTGGCAATGCACCAGTCTGGCCAATATCGTTACTCTTTGCTCATGGGTTGCAAAGCAGAGCTGTGTATAATATTAGCAACGGTGTAACAAATATGTAGTTTACGTATTTTTGTATACATAACAATAGACAATATTAGAATATGAGTGCGTTGATTCGTAACTACTGGGTGAAATATTTATGCAAGTCGTTTAACAGTAAAAATTTTTAGTTTTTTATAATGTCCTGTCCTTTTTTACCATTGATGGCTATGTTTGAGAAAGATAGTTCTAGAAAATAACATCCCATGCCACCCTTGGATAGAGCAGACCACTGGGGAGTATGCAAGATTCTTATATATAGTATGGTCTCATTGTTCACATAATAGGGAGCTGAAATGTCACCGCAAATGCTTTTTTCACAAAAAAAACGGTTTCATAATGTATTGTGAGATTCAATATTTTTGGAATTTGTTGGGATACTAGATAATCACTGCATTATTTCCATAGTAGTATGTTTAAAATACATTTGTGATGTTTTGGTCAAACTAAGAATATGTTACCCAAACATGCGAATGGGAGATCGGAACACAAAATAAAAAAGTTTTCAATCAGTAGGCATGTCATCTAGAAAGTTTTTAAAAAGAAAGCTCATAAATCATATATACATATGTCTATAACTATTCAGTTTAAGAGAACCAGTGTAATTTACATTCAAATTATGTCGAATCTTGAGTTAAATAAATCACAAAACCTTCAATACAAGATGGGTAGGATGGATTTGAAATATTAATTAAAATCATTAGACTCTAATGATAATTTAGAAGGAGTGAGTGATAAATTGCTTGAGTGATGATGCCTTTCCAGGGCTGTAGAGTCAATTCAAAAATTAATAAATTATTGTTCTATTATTTTGTTTTACGACCAATAAAAATCAAGAAAAGATGAAGCGGTGGCTCAATGGTAGAGCTTTCGACTCCAGTTAAATCCTGGAATTTCCAAGGAAATTAATAATTGCAATCGAAGGGTTGCAGGTTCAATTCCTGTCCGTCTCATTTAATTTTTTACATTTTTTTTGTTTAATTGTTCATAATGAAATAAAGGGGTTGTTCAATATCAAGTTAGTTATTTAACATCTCTTTTATTGTTATATTTTGATTTTTTGCACTATGTATTGATATTTATAGCTTTCACATTATTCCCCCTTTTATTTTTCTACAAGGCGAATTCATTTTTGTTAAAATACAAGTTCAAACCTGGACATTTTTACGAAGGGGCTAATCACTTAGTCAAGGAAAGCTCGATATATAATCAATTTGGTAGAATAATGGTACATGCTAGTTCCATCATTGATAATGACGAGTCAAATAGAAAAAATATTGAACCCAATACGGAAAATAACGAGCCTAATATAGAAATTAACGAACCCAATATAGATGATAATGAGTCTGGTATAGCTAATGATGAGTCTGATATACATGATAATGATTCTGATATAGATAATAATGAGTCTAATATAGATAATAATGCATCTAATGTTGTAGATGAAAACATAATATTACCTGAAACTGAAGATAATGATCCATCTGAAAGGGCAAGCGCCGCTTTTTCAGCAGAAGACCATATAGATGAAGACAGGTTCACATTCCATGGAAGGGGTAGGAGTAATACTATCTCAAGTTTGGTGAGTGACAGCATTAATATGGTCAGGCGTAATGTTGACAAAAAGAAATTGGCTTACCTGGTTATTGCCAGTTTAGCTATTTATATGACATTTGTCGCTGCATTTGCCCCAAGAACCTCACTGGCTAGAGACTTCAGAAGGTGGCACAATTCAAAGTTTACGACTTCTGAAGTGTATAGAATATACTTGGATGCATTACAAAATGAGAATAATGCTCGGGCACACGTAAGAAACTACAGTGAAGCATATAGCTCCGCCGGAGATAAGAAAACCTTGGAATACACAATTTCAGAGCTTGAAAAGTTAGGATTTGTACCAAAGTTAGAGAAATACTACCCATGGGTAAGCAGTCCTATAGATACTGGTGTTGAGTTGATAAAGGATGGAAATTCTGTATGGAAAGCTACAATGTTAGAGGACTGTTTCGATTATGGCGACGATACTGATGAAACCATTAAAACCGAATGCCCCAAGAATATTGCAAAGGGATACCATGGTTACTCCCCCAATGGTGAGGTCACAGCACAGTACGTTTATTGCAACTATGGTAGTCTAGAGGATTATAATAAATTAATAGAAAATGAAATCGATATAGAAGGGAAGATTCATATCATACGGTATGGGAAGTTATTCCGGGGTTTAAAAGTGAAGAATGCAGAACTATACGGAGCTTCAAGTGTAATTCTATTTACAGACCCATATGACGACGGGTATGTTACTGAAAGAAATGGATTCAAGCCATATCCCTTTGGACCTGCAAGGAACCCAAGTAGTATTGAAAGAGGTTCTGTTGAGTACTTCACTGAATTTCCTGGAGATCCAACAACACCAGATAGTTGGGCAAAGACGCCAGAAGCTGAAAGATTTTCTCCTGTGGGTAAAATACCAAGAATTCCATCTGTTCCTCTAAGTGCCAAAGAGGTTGCACCATTACTAAAAGAACTAAACGGAATTGGTATGCGACTAGGTTCGGTCGGTGATATCGATGGTTTTAAATATTTCACAGGCCCTTCTAATCCTGATACCAAAATTAAACTGTTTAATAAGCAGGAATTCGGAGTTACAGAAATTACTAATATCATTGTTGAGATTCCAGGGATATTTTCAGACGGAGACACTATCATTGGTAGTCATAGAGACACTTGGGTAAAAGGTGGTGCCAGTGATCCGAACAGTGGTATTGCAATTCTTTTGGAAATAGCTAGAGGTATGGGCAAGTTAGTCGACCATGGTTGGAAACCATTAAGACCAATCAAACTAATATTTTGGGATGGCGAAGAGCCTGCAATGCTTGGTTCTACCGAGCATGTTGAAGAACATTCAGCTTATTTGAAAGCAAACGCCTTGGTCTATCTAAACCTAGACACTGCTATCTCGGGATCCAGTTTTAGCTGCAATGCAAATAAACTCTTGGAAGATGTCATCTATAAAGCCGCCCAATCTACAAGTTTCAAAGGACAAGAGAATTGGACATTATATGATGAATGGAAGAAATTGTCAAAAGGTAATATTGGTCATCTTGGTGGTGGAGCTGATTATGTTGGATTTCAATATCATTTGGGTATACCATCAGCAAATTTTGAATTCAAAAATAACCGTAAGACAGATGCTGTATTTCATTACCATTCTATGTATGATTCCTGTAAGTGGATGGAAGAATACATTGACCCTGATTACGAACTGCACAATACAATGGCTAAATTTTCGGGATTGGTTGCATTAATACTTGGTGAAAATCAATTAAACCATATCAAAACATTTTCATATATGAAGGATATTTCTGATCACTTTAGAGAGTTGCATACAATTATTGAGGCCATATTCCCTCATGATAAAGAGCTATATAGCATGGCTAAAACTCTTTCTTCTTCCATTGATGTGGCAACTTGGCAAGACAGTGTAAGTTTCGATACTAGAAATGAAGAGATATACAGACTATGCTCTCAGGATTATCCTGTATGGGCTATTTTCAGGAAGGGTAGAATCTATTTTAATTTGTTGCGTTCTACTAAGAAGCTAAAACAGTTCGATAGGTTGTTTCTAACTCAATATGGATTAGGGTATAGGAGCTGGATGAAGCATTCTCTATATGCTCCAGACGCATCTCTAGGCTATAAGGGCGATGTACTTCCTGGTTTACATGAGGCTATACTTGATATGGACAGAAAGGAAATATTCAAGTGGATTAAGCTACTTCAAGTTCAATTTGATAATGTGAGAAGTTTATTACGTTAGTTGATATAATAATTAATAATGGCATATATATATTAGTAAGTCTAAAAGAGCAACTATTGTATTTTATTTTTTCGTTGCTAATATTTTTTTGTTTATAATATTACGCATGTTTTTAATATGTTGCAGGATAACCAAAACGATAAAAAAAATTTAGTTCAAAATAATTGAACATAGAATTATAAAATATCATGAAATAATTTGGCAAATAAAATCTAACCTCATCAAATTCAAGTATTAAATAAAATGCAATTCCTTGTAACTCTTTGTGTCGAAACGTCAGAGTACAATAATATAATAAATAATAATAAGTAGTCATACATAGCAATCAATATGCAGCCCCCAATGGTTAAGAGAATGTGCAATAATCAAATTGAACAGATAAATTGAGACGAATATTACTTGTTCTCAATTAACTCTTTTTTAGAGGCAGTAGGGCTTACTTTAGGTTGTTTACCACGGTTATGCGTCATATGACTTTGCACAAGTTGACCGGCTGACAGCGCAGCACAAAGCGACAACTCTCCTGCCATAACTGCACACGCAATAATCCTAGCCAATTGTCTGGAATTCTCACCAGGATCTGTTGGATGTGGACCACGAACTCCTAAAAGATCCAGCATAGCACCCTGTGCTTCTAAAACTGTCCCACCCCCAATTGTACCTACTTCTATAGACGGCATTGATACTGATATTTTTAAATTTCCATTTATTTCTTTCAGCAAAGTGATACAATTACTACTCTCAACATTTTGTGCCGGATCCTGACCCAAGGCTAAAAACACTGCTGTCACGATATTTGCTGCATGCGCATTAAATCCACCAATGGAACCTGCCATTGCTGACCCAATCAAATTTTTACATATATTCATCTCTGCCATTGCCGCTGCGTCACTCTTTAAAACCGTTTTTACGGTTTCACATGGAATAACAGCCTCAGCCACTACACTCTTCCCACGACCTTCAATCCAATTTATAGCTGCAGGTTTTTTATCCGTGCAATAATTTCCTGAAACAGAGATGATTTCCATATCTTCCCAACCAAATTCTTTAATCATTTGTTCCAGTGCATATTCAACACCTTTTGAAATCATATTCATACCCATTGCATCACCAGTAGTTGTTCTGAATCTAATGTACAACAGATCACCTGCTAAGGCAGTTTGGATGTGCTGCAATCTCGCAAATCTTGAAGTTGAATTAAAAGCATTCTTCATCATATCCTGTCCCTCAGTGGTGTCTAACCAAATTTTACAGGCACCAGATCTACGCAAGGAGGGGAAACGCACACATGGACCTCTTGTCATCCCGTCTTTTGTCAGAACAGTAATCGCACCACCACCGGCATTGATCGCTTTACATCCACGCATTGCGGATGCCACCAGACAGCCTTCTGTCGTGGCCATTGGGATATGATATGACACACCATCAATAATTAAGGGCCCCATAATACCAAGTGGCAGTGGAATATATCCAATAACATTTTCGCAACAAGTACCAAAGACCTTGTCGTAATTGAAATCTTTGTACGGTACTCTTTTTGTAGTTAAAACTGGTGCTTTAGCTAGGAACGAGATTGCTTCACGACGGATCTGTACCGCTCTCTTAGTGTCATTAAGTTGTTTCTCTAATGAATATAATGGTAACTTATTACCGATTACTAATTTGGCAATTTCGTTATTCTGCAGAGCAGACACTTTGCCCTCTTGCATTAATTTTTCACAAACCTTCAACGAACGGGTTGTAGATAATGTGCTTGCATCACTACATTCGCTTGTATCATCATCACTGCTATTTAATGAAAATGTCGCTGGTGTGTTTGACTTCGATCTGGATAGACTCAGCGGGACAGGGGAGAATGATTTAGCTTTAAATTCCACAGATCTATCTCTTGTTAAAGTTTTTGTTACAATTTCATTAACAGCTGGGTTTGTGTGAAGCTTAGCTACTTTCAAGAGATAGATATTCATAGAGATACTCATAATAGAAATAATAAAGATCGATTTACTGATAAATTTGTCACGAATAGAGATCCCAATAAAACGAAACAACCTTAGTGTGATATTTTCTGATTTCCCGTATTCCTGAATTGGATGATAGTACCAAGTTGGAACGACTGATATAATAATATTTTTATTATGCCTGAATTGTGAACTTCTGACATGAGCCTTAAATGTTTGAGGCAACGTTGTTGGTCTTAAACTGAGCAATATACCCTTTAAAGTAATAAACACCCACCTAATATTAATGTTGTAAAGGTTAACAGCAATTAAAAGAAGAATAATCAGGGCCTTACCATATCTAATCATCGAATTGGACTTGAAAAAATAAGGATTACTTTCCACAATAGGCCTATTCATACTCTTGCGGTCTAAGATCAATGAATCTTCTTCTTCCAAAGCCCTCCGTATCAGGGTAGACCTATGGATTATGTTAATTTCTATCTTCAAGCTTAAAATGGCTGCATAGAAGGTGGTGGTTAAAAGGAAGTCATATGCTAGAATGAACATAGATAATATGCAAAAATTCACAATTTGGTCTGAATTTCTAAAGCAAACGATACATGCAAGAGACATCACTGCATATAGAAAGTAGTCCTTTAGGAGATGCACTCCCTCGATGGTAAATGCATCAAAGACAATTTTCTCAGTGGTAAATCTCTTTGATATGTTAATAACGCCAAATCTTTTAATAATATAAGAACTTAGTCTTATTTTATTTTTGAAGCCAACGAGCAAAACAAAGAATGGGAGTCCCTCAGTAAGAGTTAGCGTGGATACAGGTTTCCTAACAGCGTATAAGGTAGTGAATAAAGCTAGAAAGAACGCACATAATGAATTTATCAACGTTGTAAGTGTCAACCAAAGCCTCGATCCTTCCTCTTTCATCTTTTTATAAAGTGACAGAAGAGAGTAAGTTACCATAATATACATGGCAGACAGTATCATTATATCCGCTTGGTCTACACCGTTTGCTGCTAAGATATCTCTCATGAAATAAAATAATTGGTATCCTAATTGAACAAGGTAATCCTTAGAGATTTCTACTTCCCAGCCTGATCTGCCGTCAATCTGTCTAAAGTCTTGCGGTTTAGTTAGCACATCTGATAGTATGTACTTCGTGGTGTTTGTCTGGTATAGAATGTCATCAATAACTGGAATCGGTGTTCCTGGATGGATCCCTCCGAATTTATAAGTGTAAAGGTAATAGTTTTGTACATTGTTCATCTTTGCCACGCCACTAGATGATACTTGATTCCAACTTCCGCCACCTGGAGTTTGGTAATAATGAGTGCATTCATGGAATAGCTGTTTCTTATTAAAAGCAAACAAACTTACTTGGTGTTTGAATACGTAATCCCATTCATTGAAATAATGCTGTATGGTCGAAAGATATGCAATTCCGGAGAATAAAAGAGAGATAACGACCACATGGATGGGGTGTCGTGCACATACTTTGGCGGCTGCAGCAAATGGCTTTATTGCAAATTCCCAGTTTCTGCTACCGATATTCATATATTATAATAGATGGGCTCTCCACAGGTATAAATAATGCAGTTACAATCCGTTTTTCGTGGTTTGAGAAGAGAACTGCGTTTGATACGTTTGTATCGAATGTGTCAAAGAAGGATTTTTCTGATTCTGAAGCACTGAGCAAAAGAAAACAACAGTAACTTGTGAATACGGCGGTGTTGCTACTCTGAACTACCTTCAGATATTGGTATGTCGTAATGATACTTCCTAATGCCCCCCTTTTATCTGTTCATCCCAGGTGTTGATGGCGTCTTTATCCTCAGTGTAATTCTTCTCTCGTTTTGCCCCACGGCTGCATTCGGCGGCTGCGAGATCTCAGCAACAAATTAGAATCCAACTTATTATTTAGAAATATACAACAAGAGAAGACAAGGCATGAGAAGCCATGGGATAGATATTACAGAGGACTAGAGAGGAAGAATATCAGATGAGGCAGTGTCCTAACCGTTCTATTCTATCATCCCTACTGTGATTGCGTGTGTGCTGCTTGATAATGAATTGATTGTTCTGTGGAAAGATAACAATTTATGTATTTCTCAAAAGATTATTTAATGTACATAGTTAACTTTACTAGAGAATATTGTTATGTGGTAGGTTTATGCGTGGCCAGCTTATTTCATGGAGACCAACTTGACATCGAAGGTTAGTTCGGAGTTAGCTGGGATACCTGGAAGAGCTTGCTTACCGTAAGCGTATGGGGCTGGGATGACGATTCTACGTTCACCACCAACAGCCATACCGGCAACACCAATATCCCAACCCTTGATGACTTCACCTTGACCTAGCTTGAAAGCAAATGGCTTACCGCTTGTGTTCTTGTCGAAGACCTTACCGTTCTTCAACTTACCGATGTATCTCATACCGATTCTGGAACCCTTTTTAGCTAGAGCACCCTTACCGGTGGTACGGTCTTCTACCATGATACCACCAGCTAAGAACTTGGCCTTAGGCTCTTCCTTCTTCTTAGTTGGACCTTCTTCTAAGTCCTTCTTGAATTCGACCTTCTTGGCCTTCTTAGCTTCCTTGGCTGGTTGTTCCTTCTTGGCCTTCTTGGTGACCTTGACTTCTTCAACCTCAATTTCTTCTTCTTCTTCGCTTTCTTCTTCTTGTTGCTTTCTCTTGTTGTTCTTTTTGTTCTTCTTTTGTTCCTTGTCCTTGGCGACTAGTTCTTCAATACGGCCTTCGATATCGCTGGCGTCTTCTAAGTCATCTAATTCATCGCTTAGTTCTTCGTCATTGTCGTCGTAGCTTAATTCATCATCGTCTTCGTCTTGATAGTCGTCTTGAATTAGGTCGTCGTATTCTTCTTCTTCACTGTCATCTTCCATGTCACCGAATGGAGTGTCAAATGGGTGCTTGACAAAGTTACCGGTCAGGGAGACAGTGTAAGAACCAGTGACAACGAATTGAACATCTTCTTCAGGAGCAATGGTGATGTCTAGAGCTTGTTGGAAACCAGTTTCTGGAGATAGAGTGACTAAGACGGATTCTTCGAATTCATCGTCTTCACTGTCATCTTCACTTACTTCATCTTCTTCTAATTCTTCTTCTTCAACCTTTTCTTGCTTCTTCTTGTTGTTCTTCTTCTTTGGCTTTTCTTCTTCTTCTTCTTCTTCCTCGCTTTCTTCACTGTCGAAGTCTTCTTCGTCGTGGTCATGGTCAGCGTAGTCTGGGTTTCTCTTGATCATTCTCAAGGTAGATGGCTTCTTTTCGTCATCGAAAGCTTCTGGGTCAATAGCAGCCATGGTGATACGGATGGTGACTGGCATATCGATGCCAATAGCTGGGGTTGGGTCGTATGGTTGGACATTGACACAGTATGTGGCTAAAGGTAACATATCAGACATGATTGGTTGTTATTTGTTTGTGTTCTGTAGTAGAGTGCAGCGGTGTTCAATAACTCTTGAATAGCTCCTGCTTATATATGGCAAAAAGTTTGGTGTAATATCCAAATACACAGGTGTGTTAATTAAACTGCATCCTTGCTCATCTCTCTTTATAACATACGTATTTTTTTTATGGAGTGAAAAATTTTCTTCCCCTGTATGCCGCGTGTAAAATCGTGCAGGCGTGGAATTGTTCGATGAGGTTCTGGGAGGAGCATATAGAGGTATAGTGTGAAGTGGGTGGATCTGGGTGAGTTCAAGATCAAGAAGGGTGTTAAGTTACTGGGTAGTATGAGTATATTGTGTGGGAGATGCCTGATTTCTGTTTAAAGACTTGAGGTTATTGGATAGGTGCACGTCGTAGCCCCAGGTGCATTCGTCCTTTAGAGAAGTCCATGGGCAAATGGATGCTAGCAGTCCCTCTATACAAGAGGCTGAACTCTATGCTTGATGATTATTTAATTTTTTTCTTTTCTTGTAGTATAGATATGTATCTATGGCTATATATAACTAAATATTAGTATGTGTTATTTCCAAAAGTGTAAAAATAATTAAATTAATTCGTACTGTTATTTATATATGAGATAACCTGTTTAATAATGTTGAAATAGAGATATTGAAGACAATTAGTGTTTCCTTTAAAACTCTACTTAGAATTTTAATGAATGTGGCTTTTGACCGTTCTTTAGGGAGAAAGAAGCAGCTAAGTATTGTTTTAATAATGGGGTGTTCTTGATTTCAGCTAGTAGGGCCTTGTCGACAACCTTTTGGTCTTCGATTCTTTCGGTTTTGATTTCTTTGGTTTGTTGTTCTGGGAATAGGTTGGCTTCCTTCTTTTCCTTCTTGGATAGCTTACCGTCTCTAGCGAAGTAGGCGACGTTGAACTTTTCAACGTTGACGGAGGCAACGGAGACCTTGGTGGAAGTAGCAATAACGTAACGGGCATTGACTCTTCTTAATGGGACACCGTTGACCTTGAATGGACCGGAGACCAACAAGGTGTTGTCTTCTAGGTGCTTCAAGTAGACAACTCTCTTACCTCTGAAACGGCCAGCTAGTAAGATAAGGACGGTACCTGGAACTAGAGAGGCACGTAACTTTTGTGGACGAATAGCCTTTCTGGTTTGCTTTGGAGCAGAAACGTCTTCGGATGGGAACCACTTTGGGGCCTGTAGAAAGATAAAATATTGAAATTAAAAGTTAGTATATTTGTGTTAAAAAGTAATACCACGGTTTGGAACTGACATTCAGAGGTGTAAGAAGATGGGCCCGGTGGAACCCCCTTCCATATACTGGACCGCACCAATTGCTGCATCCACCCTTATCCTGATGCACACCTGCACAATCTCCACTGTCTGATGTTCAGTCCCTCCCGAAATAAATCATCATAATAACATACTTGTTGAGCACTCATTTCGTTATGTATATATGTGTTGTTCTTGGTTGTTGACAAAAAAGTACTGTACACTATGCACCAACACAAGGATACTCTTTAATATAAAGAAGACACCAACTATCCAAGATCACCTACATATCAAGTAGCCTGGGCACCAGCATAGTCCCAGCGTATTACCATACGGCCAACCGCCGCAATGCACAGTGCACTCGGGTCACACTACCTTGCCTCTGCACTAACAACACTGGAACACTTGGAAACCATACATGGGTCCCCAGGAATTGGAAATTTTCCAGAAACCACCGCGCGTGCGTTTTTGCGTGAAACCAAAAAACCAAAAACCAAAAAACCGAACAAAAAACGAAAAACACAAAAACACAAAAACAAAAATGTACAGATGTTGAAAATGTACAGATGTTGAAAACAAAACAGTCAAACACACATTTTACCTTAAATATTTTCCCGAAGCATCGATGGAACACGAACGGCCGCTGGAAACATCTTGGAAACGTTCGGGGCATGCAGCCAGGATTTTTCCGCCCACAGCAGAAAAAAACAGCCAGAAAGCGAGCAGCACGATTGTTGCTGCATGCAGGATTTTGCTATGGTGGAAATTAGAAAAAAAGGAAGGTTGGATGATATAAGATGATTTAAGCAATCATTGTTGTTGTAAGTCATGGTGTGGTTTCTAGAGGTGAGAGCAAGGGACTGCATAGACAGAGATTAGCATACAAGCATAGCATATAAATATGGAAGGTGTCTTTTTCAATATCGATAACGGTTTTATCGAGGGTGTCGTTCGTGGTTATAGAAATGGTATGCTCACGGGCAACCAGTATCTGAACCTGACACAGTGTGACACTCTAGAGGACTTCAAGCTGCAGCTGTCGTCGACTGACTACGGGAATTTCCTATCGAATGTCTCCAGTGAGGCATTGACAACTACCGTCATCCAGGAAAGCTGCTCTAACAAACTATACAACGAATTCAACTACATCCGCAACCAATTAAGTGGCAAGAGCGTCAAATTCATGAACTACATCACCTACGGATACATGATCGATAACGTCGTGCTAATGATCACGGGGACAATCCATGACAGGGACAAGAGCGAGATTCTCAGCCGTTGCCATCCGCTCGGCTGGTTCGATACCTTGCCTACGTTGAGTGTTGCTACAGACCTGGAATCATTATATGACACAGTCCTGGTCGACACACCTCTGGCACCATTTTTCAAGGACTGCTTCGATAACGCAAACGAACTAGACGATCTGAACATCGAAATAGTAAGGAACAAACTGTACAAGGCTTACCTGGAGGACTTCGCCAAGTTTGTCTCGGACGAGATCGAAGAGCCTTCCAAGGAAATCATGCTCGAACTGCTCGGGTTCGAAGCAGACAGAAGAAGCATCAACATCTCCCTCAACTCTCTACAAAGTGACGACATCTCCAACGACTTGAAAAGAAGTCTGCTACCTAACCTCGGCAAATGCTACCCCATAGTGACCGAACTACTGGCCCAGGCCTCTGACTACGAGAGCGTCAGAAATGCATTATCAAACGTCTACGAGTACCGCAGCATGCTAGATAACGGAAACCTAGAGGACCAGTTCTACCAGCTGGAGATGGAACTGTGCAGAGACGCATTCACACAACAGTTCACCATCAGCACCATATGGGCATGGATGAAGTCAAAGGAGCAGGAAATCAGAAACATCACATGGATCGCAGAATGTATCGCACAGAACCAAAGAGAAAGGATCAATAACTATATTTCCGTTTACTAATATGTGTATTTTATTTGTTGTTGTGTCATATATATAAACATAAATAGAGAAAAAAAAGAAAATTTTAAAAAAATTACCTTATACATACCAATATTATAGCAATGTTGAAATGGCAGCACCAAATAAACTGCTATCGCTGAGGAAGATCAGGTTGATTCTTCCCTTGGATAGATTGCTGATTTCCTGCTGATAGAATTTCGAACATGCCAGAGTTGATCCAACATAGCCGACATCCATCACCCGACGGCGTGCATCTCCAGTATGGCCGTCCAAGAAATCATTAATTGCGAGTAGCGCCGCCACTATATAAATCGTGGCTCTTCTTATTATCATACGAGCAATGCTTGAGATGAGCTCAAAGTCAAACCCATCTGCATCCGCCCTTAATTCGTTGTAGAAATCGAGCAAATCAGACTTGTCGTTCGAATTGACTAATCTTGAAAAAAACTCACCGTCAACCAATTCCCTATACCCAGTAAACCCAATGTTATAGTGAGCTAGTATTTTCTGTAGTATTATAGGAATGTACTTCCCCGAAGTAATATATTCTAGCGGCATCAGGCTTGCCTGTGGATCCGCTGGCACGAAATCGAACGGTGTCAAGTTAATGACACCTTCACCAAGGAACCCTATCTCTGAATTGATTAAAATTTTAGATGTAGGAGTGAATTCAATATTTGTGGTCTTGCATGATGCAATGCTCTCTTGCTTTTCTGCGGGCAACCTGCTAAATGGCAATTCGAAACTCGAGTTTATACCTGTACCAAGAATAAACGATATTGACTTTCCGTTCCCCGACGAAGGTCTGCCATTATTCGATACGAATGTGTTTGTGGTGGGTATCTGCTTGATGTAGGTGTTGGTCAAATGCACAGCAATAGAATCGTTAATGATTAGATTTTCTTTAATCTTGAAGGCAAACGAGTCGACAAAACTACTGTTTTGTTCACAGACTACATCGAATACCGTTTGCAAGAAATTCAGGAAGTTCAAGTTCCTGATTTCATCAGTTAAGATATAACCTTTCCCCATTGATGTGATTTGGAAATTGGAGTTCAGCGGGAAACTAAAAGTAATCGATACTGGGATAATGATAGTCTTGTTGTTAATTAGATCGTTATCATAGAAGAAATCAAATAGCTTGTCCTTCAAGCTGAAAATTATCTGCTGGATAATATTGTAAAAGAATTCTTTATTCACTAGTTTGTTATCGTTGTCGATCTTGATTGTTTTCATGTATTCTATCGACAACGACGGGTATGTTCTGATAATAGCAATCTTCAGGTTCGTTCCGCCAAAATCAATAGTAAGAATCTTATTATGGTTATATGGACACAGCAGCTCCTGGATATTATTCTTTGAATAAAACTTTGAGATATTAAGAACCGATGGTAACATCGAATCATTCGAGCTGTTTAGCCTCTTTGTCAGCTCGATTTTGAGACTATCCGAGATCGAACTGATAGATTTATTATCCTGCACTAGCAGGCTATGGATCTCCTTCAATATCTGGCTTTTATCAACAATAGGACAGTTTACGGTCATTTCTATTTTGCTTGTTGTTTTGTAGGTATACCTTTCTCACTTGAGACCAAATGGTGCGTTGAAAACAAAACCAAGGATGTGCTGGGCTTCTTCTTTATATATGTTTGGCTAATGCAGGTGAAACAAATTTTAAGCCAGACAATAGGTAAATAAAGACAACTGGGAACAGCTATGCCTTCACCCCATACTTGCAGCGAGAGGGAAGCACAACAAGCAGGACAGATTAGTTAACCCAAATCAGGGTAAAAAAAACAAACCTTTCACAAGCTCTATCGCGGGTTAATTTTTGCACTATAGGGAATTGGAAACGCGTAAAATTTATACGCGCGTAGAAGTTCCTGCTTAATGGCTGATAATAGAATCTCTAGTACAAATATCGAAGGTACAGCCGTCAAATCGAGGGTTATTCAGCGATGGAGCAGTGGTGAACTGGGGTGTTGCAGACATGCAAGTGTAGTTAGTAGATGGTATGGGTGACCCAGGTATTGGATTTCTTGCTGAAGTCAGAGCACAAGTGTGTAGCGAACTGTGTGTTTTAGCCGCCGGGTATAGTACATCTTCACGGCGACTTTCTATAGCAATACATGCGGGATATATGCAAATGGAATTGGGGCTATTCATTTCCCTTTGTTAATCTGGTGACGGTGTTGTTGATCTCTTTGGCACTGATTTCCAGTTGGTCCCGCTTGAAGTTCAGGTATGTTTCTTGCAACTTCATCCAATCTTCATTCTCGTTAATGATCGTAATCATTCGATGTATATCTATGCTGGAACTGCTTTCTTGCCACAGACCGATCTCTTTATTGAGTTGGTCCATCTCGTTAAATGTTTGGTCCACTTCCTGGGAATACACCTCCATAATGCTGTTGCAGATTTTATAGATCGATTCCCATTCAAAGTTACCAGGCAACTTTATTTTATTGCTGTTGGCATCTTCTTTATCATCTGCCTCCTGAAATATCTCAAACATCTTCTCAAAGTTCATAACAATCTCATGGGTTTTAACAGGTTCTTGTGTATCCCTAATGAAGTCCTTGTTCTTATTTAACCATTTATCTTGAACCGAACTGGCGAAAGAACTGCCTCTTTCTTCCTGTTGTAACCCTGAATTACTCTCCATATTCACAATAGAATTCCTTTGTATCTGACTATATGCTTGTTGTCCTTTAAAATAGTACCTGGTTTTATAATTACTACTAATATATTACATATTTTTTTATACAATTAGCCGCTCACTAGAATATTTAACGTCTCTATCACTTATTTACACACATAAAAGAGGAATAGTTCTATAATGGTTGTATATCTTCTATAGGGTGCTGTTAGAAATGCATGGTTGATGAAGGTACTATAGCCTTATTAAAACTGGAATAACTTTCATTGCTGGATCTTAATGTTATGCTTTGCAGCTCGTACTCTTCATAGTCATAGGAACAATTATTGTCGTTGTCCTTGTCGTTGTCATCAACTGGATCCTTTTCTTTACTGTCAACTTCACCATCGTCGCTCCCATGGTAACTTACCTCCTGTATATCCTCATCGTTCTCCAAATGAAATTCACCTTCACTTTTGCCTTTATTTCCACGCTTACCGTTGCTCTTTGTAGAGCACTTTCTACCATTCCTGCTGAATGCTCTCTTTAAACTCCCGCTTACAGTGAATGTACATCCTTCGTTCTTATCATTATTATCTTCACCGTTATCTTCGTCCTCGTCCTCATCTTCCATACTGTTCACAATATCGTCGCCTTCATAAGCTAGATCTATATTACTCTCAGTATCTTTTAACAATCCCTTTGTCTGCAAATTATTCCCGACCTGCATTGATGCTGGTTCTTGTGATATAAAATTACCATCCTGCACAGATCCGCCTTCTGCAACACACCATTCCAGACCAGACCATGCCAAACATGAAACTCCAAGAAAGAATATCAATGTCCACAAACAAGTAAACCATGTCTTACCCAGATGGTACGAAAATCCAAAGGCCTTTAGTTCTCGTTTGATCCTACCCTGTAATGAAAAATTTATCCATGCGAGACTAATCAGGCTGATCAGTCCACATATAAATGCTGATAATGATAACAATGAAGCCACGTTAAGAAGAATTCGCTCCCGAAGTATATTAATATATCGTCCTTTAATATAGTAGTACCAAACCATGGCCACGAAAAGCAGGAACTCCATCGCGATAACAGAATAAAATAAGTCCAATACCTTTTCCTTTAATGATTTCAGTCGTTTGATATAATGATGGTAACTTGATGTATTGCCTGCAACACTAGAACCGTCATCGTCAGAATCGCCATTTTTATTATATGCGTAATCCAAAACAATATCCAGGCCCAGCTGGTCTAATATCTCTCGATAATCAAATATATACCCTAGACCACCTCGGTCACAGTCTACAGCCATGCTTGAATTTCTTCTCAGATGGAAGTCTTCGTGGTCTTTGTTCGCGGTGAAAGTGTCTATTCCGTTCCCATCACTACTCACTTCCGCCGTAGTGAAGTACGTATAGCATCTTCCATATAGCGAGACGGTGATGAATTGCGGCACATTATTGACTTGTCGTAGACTGTATGATGTTAGGATGAATAGCTCACTAGTAGTCAGCCCAACACCATTATTTATATTGCTGGACCCACTCGTTTCAATGGCAGTCTTCAACACATCAAAGATCCCCTTTGAGATATGCGATGAAAATGTGTCGAGACGTGACATATACAACCTATTGGGCTCTGTATAAGGTCCTATTACCAATGTGAGGGATAACCCCATTATGACCATTGTCGATATAAGACGTATGATCTGAATCAGCTGCTCGAACGCCGAAAGATTCTTGAACGGCAGCAGTAACGCTCGTTTTGATTTGATATAGAGAGGTTGTGATTTTAGAGGCGTCATTCCTCTCGGTATGAACCTCATCAGTTCGTCGGTTGATGTGCTTCTCTTATTCCTGCTGTTTTACCATTAGTGAATTTGTTTCTTTGGGAGCTATTTTTATAATTTTCGAAATTGATTTTTTACCATTCTGACTTTCGATGATGTAGTAGAAATGAGAAGTGATGAGTCAGGAAGATTGATACACGGACCCTGTTACTCGAAATGGACCTTAATCTTGAGGCTTATGATAAACTACCACAGTGGTTGGAGCTTGTTATAAATTAAAGAGCGTCCAGTGTGGATGCACCGACATGAACCACCAAGCATATTCCAACAATAGCCATTCCATAGAGGGCACATGGTGACTAACTACCAAACCTACATTGATATCCTAGGAACACAGAAATTCACACCACTACCTAATTCACCATCAAAATGATAATACAAGCCCTGGTATCTAAGCTCTGCTCTAGTGTATCACTTATTCACCCTCTGGTTAATACTAACGTTCACACACCCATACACCACGAAACGAATTACATCCAAATAACAGCGAGATGTGTAAACAAACCAACAAATAAACAATAACGGAGAAATATATACCTTACACCAAAGCAAATACCATTGTTAACCAAGTCAAAAGGAAAGAAACAAACAAGAACCAATTGAAGTATGGCGTCTACACTAAAAGATTTAAAAGGTTGGCAAGTTATTACTACCGACGAGAACGGTGATGTCATTGACGATGACAACAGAAGAAGATCGCGTAAACGTGGGGGAATTGAGACAGTTTCTATTCAAAGAAAGTCTGATGGGTTGAGCTTTGGCAAAGGTGACAATATTATTATGCATGATAAGGTAACAGGAACATACTCAGTTTACCTGATCCATGATATCAAGAAAAATACGCTGAACCATATCTTTGAAATTTTGGCATTTTCGTATTTGAGATGGTTTGAATTAGATCCTTTAAAGTATTATGGCCAGTTCGATCCAAAAGTATTGGAATCGAAGAAACCTACAGAGTACTACAAGGAAAGATTGTTCAATGAAATTAATAAAGACGAATTGTACCTGACTGCTGAGATTGCTAAAGTCTGGGTCAAGGATTTCATCGCCATTGGGAAGATAATGGACAAGAAAACTTTTGATGCTTCAGGAACCAAGAAAGTTCCAGATAGAACATTCTATGTTACCTATATTTGTGAGCCTAGTGCAGATTATTTTGTTAAGATCGATATTTCGAAAACAATAAGACGAGTCAAAGAATTAGATCTAAAACAATCTGAAGAGTACGTGAAAAAGCTAAATGCAGGACTGACTAAAGGAAGTATCCGGAAACCTACTCATAAGAAACAGCCATTTAATACAAAGACCAAGGTTGTAGGCAAGATTGCTCCTATTTCAAAACAACCATTAAAGGAGATCAAAATTGAACCAGATTCAGAAAGTACACTGGACATTGGAAGTTTCAAAAAATCAAAGAAAGTTGACAATGAAGCATCAACTTCAAAACAAACAGTGACAACCACTGATGAGTCAATATCTACAACTCAACCAGAAGCTGAAGAAGCATCTTCATCCAATAATTCAAAAGATCCAGAGAAGGTAAACACGCCAGTTCAGACCAATATCAAACCAGCAGATCTGAAGGAAAAGGAAAAGAAAGATGAAGAAGAATCCCATGGAGTTTCCTCAGAAGATGAAAATGAGGAGAAAGATGAAGGGGAAGATAGCGAGGAGGAAGATAAAGGGGAAGATAGCGAGGAGGAAGATAAAGGGGAAGATAGCGAGAAGGAAGATGTGGAAGATTCCTCTTCAGATGCAAATATGGCAGCAGACAGCGAATCAGAAAACCACTCCAATTCAGACGAAGATTCTGATAAACTATCAGAAGTTGAAGAAAGCGACGAGGAGCGTATACATGTGCCAAAGAAACGTAAGCTTTCAGGCGAGATTATGCTAGCAAGAAAAGTGCGTAACCTGAAGGATTCCATCGATCCTAAATCCCTAATGCAATACGATGCCTCTACAAAGAAACCATCGGCCACAACAATTAGCCAATCCAATGTGGAAAAACAGAGTGAGGATAATAGCTCAAAAGAATCAAGTGATGCAGAAATGGATGATGTCAGTGCAGATACCGTGGAGCGTATCAGAAAGAAATATGTGAACTTTCTCTCGAAATTCAAAACTGAAATAGCAGAGTCGGCTAATGATGATAACGATGGCTTCCAGATTTCGGCTGAAAATGACACGTCTACCAAAGATCTTAATATCGCTGATTTAGAGAACACTCTACGTGGCTACAAAGATTCGTTGCTTTTCGGTGAAAATACACTATATTCTCGTCTTTCCGATAAGGACTTATCGTCGCAAGATGCTCACAGACAAATTAGAGAGGTACTAGAATCAAATCGCTTGTTGGTTGGTCGTGCCGAACAATTTATCACTCTTTATGTGGAAATGTTCGCAACATTAACCAATTCACAATCGTGTGCCATATACATGTCTGGCTCAGAAGGATCAGGGAAATCACAAGTATTATCAAGTGTTGTTAAAGAGTTGACCTCGTCCAGTAATCAGAAGGAATTGCCAGTATTCAAGGCCATTAACATCAATGGTTTGAAATGCGATACTGTAGATTCATGCTATTCTGATATCTGGAAACAATTATCTGATGGTGATGAGCTTGTTGGAGGCGCTGCCAAAGAGTCGTTAGACTTTTATTTTAAGACTGTTCCAAAAAACAAAAAAAGGTGTATTGTTGTCATCTTAGAACATATTGATAATGTTGTCCCTGATATTATTTACAAACTATTCAATTGGACCACATATGCGAATGCCAAACTGGTATTCATTGGTGTGGGCATTTATCAGGGACTACCAGAGAATGCCTTGGGTGCTAGCGTACTGTCTAGAATTCCAATAATGAATGTTGTTTTTGGAAATTACTCACAGACAGAATTAAGTGAGATCATTCGTTATAGATTGAAAGGACTCAACAGCGAGACATTCTACGTTAAATATGATGAAACAGCAAAACAATTTGCCCAATTAAATGATGTTGACGAAGAGATTAAGAGTATACCAGATGACTACAAGAAGGTACGATTATCTATATCCGAGGAACTGATCAACAGTGGTACCCAGAAGATTGCATTGATGTGCAGTGATACTGAGAAGGGCCTGAGGGTTTGCAAACAACTTGTCGAGCTTGCCAAAGCCGAGTACGTCACTAAACAAAACTTATCTAAGGAACCGGTTGACAAGAGACCAAATGTCGAAAACGTAACCATTTCTAACATACTGACAGCCTTAGATACTACTGGTAAATTTAAACTGGTCGAGTTTATTAACAATTGGTCACATATTGGAAAACTTTTCCTGTACGCATTCCTAATTTGCCTAAAAGGTGACAGAAAGAGGGTTACGATTGCTTTAATTGCTCGAGAAGCATCAAGGTTAGCATCTATCAATCGTAACCATCCCGTGATACTTGCCATCTGCAAAGCTGTAATCGGGGAAATGCCTCCACCAGAGAATAGGATTAAGTTTGATGTTATATCGTGGGAACATGTAGTCCATGATTTGCTGAGAGCTAAAATCGTAGATATAGCGTCCCTCGACAACAATAGGAAGGTCGAGTCAATAAAATTGATAGCAAGCATGTATGACGTGAAGAATGGTCTTGATTTTGAATTACGCGAATGAGGAAAATGCTATGCTATATATTATAAGTATTTAGATATTTGTTATTATATTTTTAAAAAGTCACAAAGAGAGTTTCATTTTCTTTGGTTACTACTCATGCAGAGCCATACCTTGACTCATCACCCTGGCTTTCTTCATCCTGCCTATGCACCGTTCCCAGGTTCTTGTATATCAGTAATGGATCTCCAATTTCATTTATCTCGGGTATTGTCAGCGTCAAATTAAAGACTTTTGCCATAATAATCTTGAATATCTTTTGAATATTGATCGAATATGCAGAGGAGCTAAATATCAGAGGAGCATTCATGGCTTGTGCATACTTCATGCACGTCCTTGATATTTTCTCTTGGTAGTTCGGATCCATATCCACAAATAGATCGTATTTAGTGCCTACCAACACAGGCATGGCGTTCTCATTCAGTCCATGTGCCTGCCTGTACCATTCTTTAATCGAGGACAGGCTCTTTGGGTTTGTTAAATCGAACAGAAAGATAATACTGTACGAATTCATCGATGCTATTGGCAGCATATTTATGAATTCCTTTTGCCCCCCTAAGTCCAGCAGAGAGAAGACTATATCTGTAGAATGCAATCGCACTTTTCTCTTCAAAAAATTAACCCCAAGCGTCTGCGTGTACTCTTCCTTGTATACATCCTGAATGTACTTAACCATCAATGACGTCTTTCCTACCTGCGCATCACCCACTAGACCTATCTGCAGTTCGATCTCGTCCTTCTTTTCGGGAGTTTGCCTTTTGAATTCAGTTGCCATCGAAATATGTAAATATCTATGTAAAAAAACAGTAGCAGCAGCACCTAAATTTACGATCTTGACTTCCTAGAAACATCCAACCCATGGATACCTGTTCCTAAACCCTGGGAGACACCTTTACTTGTGTACGAAGCACCCGATCCTGGTTGGTATCCCTCAGTTTATAATGGCGTCTGCTCGAACCAACACGAGGTTTCAGAATACAAAACAAACAAGTCTTCAAAATTTCAATTGACTGCAACTCCATCCGGACACCATCAAACATCAACACCCATTCACCGGATTTCTAAATATTTTCCACAAAAATTAATTTCAATTTTCTGAAAAATCATCATCGCGCAGTGAAACAGTCGCACAGCGCTGCATCAATCTCCAAATCTTTCCAGGATAATATCGAAAGTTCAATGGGAGGGAAACAGGACGGCAGGTTGTGTGATAGTGTATGTGTCGTAGAGGGACGCATCAACAGGTCGCAGAGCTGGTCAGTCTGTGTGTGTGTGTGTGCAGTTGGGTATTGTACATATTTACAAGCAAGTGCCCTATATTATAGAAAAGCTGTGTTTGATTGAGTCTGATTTGTTGATGCTTGGAAGAGTACAAGGAACCAGAGACTAATTAATATCTATAATCATGGCTGTTGGTAAGAACAAGAGACTATCCAAAGGTAAGAAGGGTTTAAAGAAGAAGGTCGTTGACCCATTCACCAGAAAAGATTGGTTCGACATTAAGGCCCCATCCACTTTCGAAAACAGAAACGTTGGTAAGACCTTAGTTAACAAGTCTACTGGTTTGAAGAACGCTGCCGATGCTTTGAAGGGTAGAGTTGTCGAAGTTTGTCTAGCTGACTTACAAGGTTCTGAAGATTACTCTTTCAGAAAGGTCAAGCTAAGAGTTGACGAAGTTCAAGGTAAGAACTTGTTGACCAACTTCCACGGTATGGACTTCACCACTGACAAATTAAGATCTATGGTCAGAAAGTGGCAAACTTTGATTGAAGCCAATGTCACCGTCAAGACCTCTGACGACTACGTCATCAGAGTCTTCGCCATTGCCTTCACCAAGAAGCAAGCTAACCAAGTTAAGAGACACTCTTACGCTCAATCTTCCCACATTAGAGCTATCAGAAAGGTCATCTCTGAAATTATCACCAGAGAAGTCCAAAACTCCTCTCTAGCTCAATTAACTGCTAAGTTGATCCCAGAAGTTATCAACAAGGAAATTGAAAACGCTACCAAGGATATCTTCCCACTACAAAACGTCCACATCAGAAAGGTCAAGTTATTAAAACAACCAAAATTCGATGTCGGTGCTTTGATGGCTTTACACGGTGAAGCTTCTGGTGAAGAAAAGGGTAAGAAGGTTTCCGGTTTCAAGGACGAAGTCTTAGAAACTGTATAAATGATGAAAAGAAATATACTATAATATTTATTGCATAATTTTAATTTATGAGTTATCTCTCTTCTGATTTTATAATTAATTTTCTCTTTCTATAACTTTTCTATATCTCAACTACATGTACACTCACATTCACGGGTTAATATAAAATAAATAATATTATATCTTATAACTTTTATTTACTATTAAATTGATACTGTGATGCAGCAATTATTCATCATCCGAATATAGATATATGCAGTAATTCTTGGCAAGTTGTGCTGTCGCATAACACACTATCTAATATCCATATACAATCATATTTGGCTTGCTTGGTAACCCTTTCCTTGTATATTCAGACTACTTGTTCTTTAACTGGTGAAGTTGACACCTTTGTTCTTTACTGAACAGCACGAAAAAACAACGCTACAAATTATTTCAGCACCAACACCCACTTAATCCATCTCGACATCAAAACAACAAAAAGAGAGTATAACTAAGACGCATGATGCTTGAAGATCAATTATACCTGCTCTCGTGCGTGTTTGCTACCCGTGCTGACCACAAGAATTTACAAATACTATCGCATCGATTCAAAACTTCCCTGGATTTCATCAATGCCGTGATCGTATTTTGTCCAGAGCTGGATGATCCTACCAATATAGAGTATCTTTTTGACATTGGCAAGGATAGCTCACAAGCTGCTCATTCGGATGAGGATCTGTTAATAGAATTGATAGCTGGTGATTCTGATTTGATCGCCATGGTTGAACTGGATGCTGTGGCTGTCTCTGAAAGGGCACGCCAAGTCAAGAATCATGTCGTTTCAGAATTAACCCGATTTGGCCTGAATGATGGTGAGATAAACTGGTTAAGGAAGAGAATATTGTACTGCAATGAGAAATTGCCTAAAGAAACACTGTTTTACCAACCATTGTGGGAACATGTTGGCCTTGGAAATTGTGACAAGTCCTTCACGAAATGGATAGACGATATTGTGCTTCCGTTGGATTGTTTAAATCAGAGGTTGAATACTGATATGAAGATTAAGCATTTCCAGGAGATGGGGCCTGAGGATGTCTTTGATTTGATTTTGAAAACAGACGGAACCACAGACCAGGGGCCACTCTCTACCGAGATAATCTCCAATGAGTTAGTACCATTCATAAAGTTTGATAAGGACAGTTACACGAAACTGTTCTTAGATAAATACTACAACAAGGAGCTGTTCCAATTTCAAACCAAGGAGAATTACGATAGTTTTGTGAATCTGCTACAAGCACTGATCCAATTGAGTGTTGATAATGAAACAGAAGTATACGAGAAGGCACTGGTGATATTATTTGAAAACAACGACCAACTACTTAAGGTGATTTCACTCTCTGACCTAAAGCGGTTACTCTCCATTTTCCCCAAATCTATTGTTCTAAGAGACCCGTCATTTGATGGAATTTCTGTGTCAAGATTGATCAGGTATATTGAATGTATGGAGCTGGCCCTTAAGGGGCTCAGTTTCAAGGAGATATATAGTCTCACAACAGAAGATGAAGCTGCACAATTAGCCCGTTTCGCGGCGATCTGCAGAGAGCAGATAATAAACGGCATACAATACAATCAAAATGATGAAGAGTTACTGAACCGATTGATTGAATTATTGAAAGATGATGACAGTTATGCGAGAGGAGATACCATATTTAACAAATTGAGCATAGCACAGGAGATCTCGACAATATTTGAAACCTTTTTGAGTTTGGGGAACTTCGAGCTGTTAGGCCTGTTCCTTGATAAGGAGGATGTTATTAACAGGGGAAATTCTGATCTAAAGGGTGTGCAATGCGAACTGCTGGAAAAGTACTTTTGGCAGTTCTTCAACACTGCGTCAAATGGTTCTTCGTCGAGACCAGAAATAGTCAAGGCACGTAAGACACTGGAGTTGTTGATCAAGGAAAGCGGAGATTCCAAAACTTATGACCATCTGGAAACCCTGTTGGATGTTTGCAATGATCTTTCGAACTACTCGATGAATCTGGGAAAGGGTATACCGTTTGAGCCAAGCAACCTGATGGAATTCCGAGACGACCCGTTCAAGGTAATCTCGATCCTGCTGGAATTAAACCCAACGTTATACAAGTCTATTGCTGTGACAGAGTCTCTGATGAAGAAAATCCTGGCGAGTCTGGAAGTGAGCCGCTATAGTAGGGAAGAGGTGCATACAAAACTGCTGGCTATGCATATTGACCATTCGTTAGTTAACATGGACTTCACGCATGGTTACAAACTTGTCTTGGAGCTGCTTGCGCTGAAGGAGGATATTTCCGAGTACTGGCTTACCATCCTGCAAGTTGGGAAGTTTAAGGACCCGAACTGGCTGGACAATGAGATCCCTACTGAGGTTGTGTTCCTACAGATGGAGATCATGAGCAAACTGCTGGAGGTGTGTCCCGTGCAGGAGGTGGAGCTTGTGACATCGCAGTGGAGTGCATTGGAGATTGAGCTTGCGTCGCGGGACCTAATGAACGATGGATACTCGCTTGAGAGGGGCGCTGATTCGAGCAAAAACATCCTGATCAACGGTGTGAGCAGTCTCTTCAAGTAGGCATGTGCTAGATGTTGTATATGTACAAGGTTATACTGCAATATATATATATATATATATGTGTGTGTGTATATAATTATTTAATTGTTGTTTTCTCTTTGATCAATCGCTATTTATACTTTCTCCACTTGCGAGCTCTGCATCCATGAGCTGGCTGACGTAGTTTGCGACTGTTTCGAGTTCGTCATATTTTGATACGCTTCTGCCGTTGGCTCTGAGCTCCTTGATGACGTCGCATGCATCTGCTACTGATGCCTGGTTGTTTTCTGCTGTGAACAAGACGAAAGCCTCGCCTGCGTCTGTGATATCACCGTCGAGTTCTGTGTGTTTGTTGAACTTGGCTAGTTTGAGGTTTGCAATGTATTTAAGGCCGTCTACGAAGTTTCTGTCGACGATATTTTCCTCGATGGTTTCGTCGATGCCGAACACAGCGAGTTGGAACCTTTTAAGGACCTCCCATGTTTCCTGGTCTTCTGCTCTGTATAGAGTGTCGTTGAGGAAGTCCTTCTTGAAAGTAGCGATGAATTTGTTGCGCTGGACGTTAAAGTCTGCCTGTCCAAGCTTGAATGCGACGTCTCTTTCACTGAGGACGTGTCTGATGCGCCACATTGTTGTTCTGATGTTTTCTGCGACGTCCTTGTATGGGCCTGCGTCGGACTTCATTGGCACTTCGAGGAGGTGAATCTCCCTGGAGAGGATGTTTCTTTCCTTGAGACACGAGTACCACAAGGAGTGGAGGTCATTAAACGATTTGCGTCTTAGTTCTGGGACGGACCAAGGCCTGGAGGTCATGTCGAGTTCTTCCTCGGATCTGATGAACTTTTTGTTGGAAAAGAACTGCCACAGCGGGTGTGTGTCTGAGCAGGTCAAATTAGCTGCAGCTGGGGGGATTGGTTGTGTGATCTTCAGATCATTGCTGTGGTGAGTGGTCTGTGTTGGGGGTCTGATGTTTGAGCGTCTTGGAGGGGGTGGTTTTGGGACGGTGAATTTTGTCCTGGCGAGAGGCCTGGCGGAATTTGAAAAGGCCCTGTGGAATTGCAACATCGTTGGGGGGATATATAGATGTGAAAACAGACGTGGATATCTCGTTGGGAGGGTTGGAACTGGGGGTCTAATGCTGTGTTTCCCAGAGGCTCAAACTCTTGAATAATCATAATATTTCAGTTTCATGAAGAAAAAAACAGAGCCGGCTGGTGCGTGTTTCATTTTTTACCCGGCTGCTATAATTTTCCAGAAGTGAAAAAAAATGCCAAATTTCGAAGTTGCGATTGTGAAAAAAACGAACAGGAAGTTGAAGAGACATTTGCACTGGAACCAGGGAGGATTCTGGTGTCTGGTGGGATAGTGGCCACAAGGAGAGCATACACAGACTGAAGAGAGATGTCGAACACACCATTGGACTTGTTGAAGCTGAATTTGGACGAGAGGGTATACGTGAAGTTGCGCGGGGCGCGGTCGTTGACCGGGACGCTGCAGGCGTTTGACTCGCACTGCAACATTGTGCTGAGCGATGCGGTGGAGACCATATACGAGCTGGACGTTGAAGGGGAGTTGAAGTCGCACGAGAGGCCTTCCGAGATGATCTTTGTAAGAGGGGACTCTGTGACGTTGATCACGACGCCGGCGGACGACGAGTAAGCCCCGGGGTGCGAGGGCGGAGGAGAAACGATCCTGTGTGTAATATAGCTGCTGCAAGCAGCATTTGGTATAGCGTGTATGTCCGGTATATAAATGTATGTATATTGTTAAGAGATGCGCAAAGTTATGTTTTGTTGTATTTACGTATATAGGGAGGGGAGTTGGTTATTTCAAAGTGTCAACAGCTCTTCTGATTGCGTCGACGCCCTTGAGCAAGTCCTCCTCTGAGATGACGAGAGGAGGAGCTAGTCTGATGATATGCTCGTGGGTTGGTTTAGCTAGGACGCCGTAGTCCTTCATGAGAAGGCAGAGGTCCCATGCGGTCTTTCCGTTGAGTCTCTTTGGGTCGATGACTATGGCGGTGAGGAGGCCAATGCCTCTTACCTCTGCGATGATGCCGCCGGAGTTGTCCTTGAGCTTGTTGAGTTCCGCGAGGAGGATTTCGCCTAGGTCTGCAGCGCGCTGGACTAGGTCTTCGTCCTTGACCACTTGCAATGCGGCGATAGCGACTCTTGAGGCCATAGGGTTGCCTCCAAAGGTGGAACCGTGGGAGCCTGGACTGAAGCAGAGCATGATCTCTTTGGAGGACAAGACACATGAGACAGGGAGGACACCGCCGGAGAGGGCTTTGCCGAGCAGGACGATATCTGGCTTGATATCCTTGTCGTAGTGCTGGACACAGAGGAGTTTCCCGGTTCTGCCGATCCCTGTTTGGATCTCGTCACAGATGAGCAGGATATTGTGCTTCTTGCAGAGTTTTGCGACGTTTGGGAAGTAGTCTCTTGGGGGCACGACTATGCCTGCCTCACCCTGGATGGGTTCCAGGATCACAGCGGCGATCTTGTCGCCGTGGGAGGCGAACGCGGCCTCCAGGTCCTCGATATGGCCGTACCTGATCTCTGTCTGGAGGTCACCCGGGATGTTGGAGTGTGTGTTCTTCAAGAAGGGGCCAAAGTTCTTCTTGGAGTCCTCCACGTCTGTAGAGAGGGAGATGGCGCCGAAGGTTCTGCCGTGGAAGTTTCCCTGTGCGCCGAGGATGATAGCCTGGTCGTGTGGGATCTTCTTTACCTCGTACCCCCAGCGTCTGGCCAGTTTCAGGGCTGTTTCGACTGCTTCTGCACCGGTGTTCATTGGCAGGACCATCTCATAGCCGAAGTACTCGGTGATGTACTTGGCGAACTGTGCAAACACGTCATTAGAGAACGCACGGGACGATAGTGTGAGCAATTGCGACTGTTGCACGAGAGCATCGATGATTTTCGGGTGACAATGGCCCTGGTTGACAGCGGAGTATGCGGAGAGGAAGTCCAGGTACTCGTTTCCCTCGGGGTCCCATACATGAGCGCCCCGGGCCCTGTGGAAGACGACCGGCAAAGGGTGGTAGTTGTGAGCAGAGTATTCCTCCTCGTACGCCATAGTTTCGGCGGAGGAGAGATTATAGTTGATTTCTTGGGACATTGGTAGTAGTATAGAGCGGGGATGGGGATGTGGAGTTGTATTATTGTCAAGTAAAGCAAAGCAACAACAACCATACCAGAGGCAAAACCCCAACTGGAAAATCTGAAATATCCCTGGCCTTATATACTTTTCCTGTGCGAATCAGCAGCCATTTCCCCGCGCGTCTGCGGTTGCCCTTAAGTGTCACTGCCCTTTAAGAGCAGGCAACAGAGAGGTGAAGGTGTGTGGGTTGGCGGTGCAGCTATCGGAAGGAGATAGAGAGACCCGCGGGTACGGGTACACGGGTACACGGGTACGCGGGTCACGTGCGGGTCACGTGCGGGTTACCCGAGGGTCCGGTTCGTAGCGGAGCAGCCGGGCCAATCAGCGCACAAAAGAACAACGAGCCACAAAGAGCACTAGGAACTTCACCAGCAACTTCACCAGCAACTTCACCAACACACGATCAGACGGACTAGAGCTTCACCACACGACCCACGATATGAACCACACCAACTACGACACTCCCAACAAACGGACAGCACTGGGCTCCAGCGGCCAGAGTAGCACCAGCACCAGCCAGCGCGAGGAACTCTCGACAGTTGGAATGCGCATCAGACAGGCTATCGGCCAACACAGCAACAACTACAACTGCAATACAAAACAGTATGCCGGTGTAGTGGTGCCACAGTACAGACAGACACCCACGGGACCTGCTCCGTTCAAGCCTCCAATGCTGGTCAACCAGCGCACAGAATCCTCTTCTCTCGACGCACTCGACGCCTCCGCAGAACAAGAGAGCTTCTGTCCCAACGGAAAGAGAAGACTGTACTAGCGGCACCGCCCTAGGACCCGTATATGTACATATGTATCCATGTATGTATGTATGTGTGTGTATGTATGTACACCAACCGACACTTTAATGCATATTTCTCTCTCGCATCGGCACAAGCACCGATGTATGCATTGGCATTCCTCTGCCTATTCTCATCCTCATTCTCATCCTCATTCCCATTCCCGTATCTATTCCACCTCCGAGATCCATCAATCCCAGTGACCAATGCTCCTGCTCTCCCTGCTCTTCTTAGGTGCTGAAAATTTTCTCTTTTGAGGTCGGAAAAAGAAACGAGCCCGAAATGTCTTGAGCCGCGTGTAAAAATTTACATCACTTTTTACCAGCTAGTACCAGGTCCAATATGCGCCCTGCCGGACCACTAGGCCCCCTGAGTCTGCATTCTTGCACGCACACCATACCATGGAATACCACACCGCACCCTACCACACGGTATCGTGCCGTGCATACCTCGCCGGGTCAATCACACACTGTTTCAGCTTAAAACTTACATCTCTCACCTCCTGGTCCTCGGCCCTCGGTCCTCGGCTCTCGGCGATGAGTCCACTCACTCTCGCATGCATATCAGCATACCTCTGCATAGATTCACCTCCCCAGTGTGCTACTATCGCCAAAAAAGAAAAGAGAATAAAATTTTTCGTTATCGCACACATATTCCTTCACCACTATCTCTCCATCCTCCAACCATCAGTGTAACCATATATATACGCACATGTATATATAGCTATACGCATTAGCATATCCGTACAGCAGACATACTTGAACAACTCTCTAGCAAGCGCCCCACGCCTGTCCCCACAACCATGTATTCAGAATTCGACATCAACTTGGATAACACATCGATACCACACCCACAACCTACAAAGGGACCCATTTCACAAGATATTCACGACATCACCCTCGACATTTTCAACGATTTGGATATCCCACACGCACTATCCCCACTAACAACAGCAACCAAACAAAGACATAACCATAACCATACAGTACACGGCAGAACACAGGATGTCATTCTCAAGGACCCGCAGTCAGGTTTCAACTCAGATCTGCAAGTAATCACGAGGTACAACATAGACCCGTCCACAACACCAACCCCAACTCCAACTCCAACTCCAACAACGACAGACTTCTTCAGCAATGACATTATCGAACTAGACGCACATATCAACAAACCAGTGCCAGAACAGCTATGGGAACAATACCCGGCAATCTACACAGACACCAACTCCTCAGCATCATCAAAATCAACATCACAGCAACTATCTGTAGAATACGATGCTCCAAGCTCGCTCTCACTCACCCCAGAACCGCTCTTATCAAACACCACCAGCTCGCCCCTCTTCCTCGATATGCATCTCCAAAACGACCTCAGAGACCTCTTCAACGAGAACAGCCTCCTCAACAGAACAATAAAACAAAAACAAAAACAGCTCCTATTGCTCACCCCTCCAAACTCACCAGACACCCTCAACCTCTCCCTCGTCGAACAGCTCAACCTCGACAAACCACTCCTACGAGTCATCACAGCAAAACACAAAAGGGGAAGCTACAGGTGCACTCACTGCACAGAAATGTTCTCCACGATCATGCAATACGCAGCACACATGGACAAATACAACATCAGAAGAAAGTTCAAGTGCCCCTTCGCCCTCTGCCCATGGAAGATCCTCGGCCTGCCCCGCAGACCAGACCTTAGAAGACACTGTGCGTTCCAGCACAAGGGCGAACTCCACAACGAACTCAAGGAGTACCTAAACCTAAAGGACGAGGCTTACCCAACAATCCAGTGCCCCAACCAGTACTGCTCAAAGACTTTCCACAGAAAGGACGCATACAACAGGCATGTATCCATCGTCCATGGCCAGGCAAACTCAAGGTTCAACCGAAGGCTCAAGGTCCTCCTGGCACAATGCCCGCAGTTCCCAACCTCAGATGATCGCATCACATATATTAAGGCCCAGTTCGTCACAAACAAGAAACTAGCCACACAGGAGAAGACCAAATGAAAACTCTACCCTTTCATTTCCCCTTCCCCTGCGAAAACACAACAACACAAGGACATTTCTACGTACATTGCTACATATCTAACAAAGACACTATTTAATCATACCTCTCTTTCTTTCTCTTTTGCTCTTGTTCTTGCGTTGCCCCTAATTCCCTTCAAAAATCTGTCCCTTTTTGTTCTACCCTAACACAATCACCAATCAAAATGATCTTATCCGTATATAAATGCCCATATGTTGCACTGATCCAGTTCAGAAACCTCTCTTTGAGGGTCTGGATCCATTTATTACTGCCCACATCACCGCTGAACCCCTACAATGGCACCACCAACAAAGAAGCAGAAATCTACCAGCAACAAGCCTACATCGCTAGAACTTTTGAAGGCAACAGGAACCACAATCGTCGCTGACACAGGCGATTTCGAGTCCATTGCAAAGTACAAGCCCCAGGACTCAACAACAAATCCAACCTTGATCCTCGCTGCTGCGAAACTGGAAGCATATAAGGACTTGCTGGAAAGGGCTGTAGCGTTTGGAAAAGAAAATGGGACGACAGCAGAACAGAAGGAAGAGGCAGCCTTTGATAAACTTCTGGTTGAATTCGGTACCAAGATTCTCCAGATCGTTCCTGGAAGAGTCTCCACTGAGATCGATGCAAGGCTCTCCTTCGACAAAGATGCCACGGTTAAGAAGGCTGTGCGCATCATAAGCCTATATGGCGATGCAGGCATCCCAAAGGAGCGGGTCCTCATCAAAATAGCAGCAACATGGGAGGGAATTCAAGCGGCTAAGGAGCTGGAAGCAGATCATGGCATTCATTGCAACCTCACTCTGTTGTTCTCATTCCCGCAAGCAGTCGCCTGTGCGGAGGCTAATGTAACTTTGATTTCCCCTTTTGTAGGAAGAATTATGGACTTCTACAAGAAACAAACAGGAAAGACTTACACTGGGAAAGATGACCCAGGGGTCCTCTCAGTCAAAAGAATATACAACTACTACAAGAAGCATGGATACAAGACGATTGTCATGGGTGCATCTTTCAGAAACTTGGAAGAGCTGAAAGCTCTGGCAGGAATCGACAACCTAACTCTCTCGTTGGCATTGCTGGACCAATTAGAGAGAAGTCACGAACCAATTGAAAGACAATTGGATCCTGAAAGGGCTACACTCGAGGGTGAGGACAAGGTTTCCTATATCAGCAATGAGTCAAAGTTTAGATACGACATCAATGACGATGCAATGACAACGGAGAAATTGTCAGAGGGAATTAGAAAGTTTTCAGCTGATGTGGTAGCATTACACAAGGTGATTGCCTCGAAATTGCAAGAGTGAAGAATGTATTAATATGTATATCTATGCGATTTTCTTTTATATATATTCATTACTTTTATTGGATTTTGATTGTATGTCTCTACGAGGGACAACCTCAGAAGAGATGGTATGAATTAATGCTTTGTATGTGTGTGATTGTATTTGCCATGATAATTCTTAGCAAGCAAATATGCTATATAACGATTGGATTGTGGATTATACTCTTGACTTTTAGATTACAGCCTAGCCTAGCTGAAACACAGTTCCCAGTCTTATCAGGCACAATATTTGCCCTAACTGAATGCTCCTTTTTTACTTTTATAATCTTTGGTGGGGTGTGATTCCTTACAGCACTGCCCTTGCTATCTGCATTGTCAGGCTTTGATTTAGTAGCAGCAGAGATTATACTGTCTGTCGATGTGACCTCACTCTGTATCTTAACTTCAGAGTTCCTTGTGCTTACTCTATTGTACTCATTCCTTATCGGTAGTTGTGTAACCATTCTCGGTGGTTTGAAAGGTTTATTAAACTTCAACGCTAATCCAGATCCAGAGAGGCCATTCGCAGCTCTGCCGCTTCCAACGCTGCTATTATTTATTAACTTCCGGGTGCGTATTATCTTGCTCTGATTTGCAGTTTTATTTGGTTCGTTGACATTGAGTTTTTCTATGGGCTTGCCCTTATTGTTCAAGGATATATTCGTGTTCTGATTATACTTCGTGTTTACCCTCAAGTTTACATCAGCCCTCTGCACTGTAACTTCTCTATCATATTCACAAATCACATCAGATATTACAACCAGGTATTTGCCAAAGATTCTGTGCTCAGTCTGATTAAACCCCTCAGGGTCCACGAAAACAGACACACTCTTAGAATTTGTTACGAACTCACTGCTCAGCAGTACATTGTCTTCCTCGGTGTATAGCATGAACCTATTATTCAACTGAAAGTACTTTAGCTTCCCATCATGCCATATCTTGTGTTTTTTCATTACTTGGTCCGTATATTGACAATTATATTCAACGATACGAGAAAGCATAGTTGCACAAGCACGGCTATCCGTACATAGAAATCTCAAATGTAGTCTATCAGATCAGGACCACTGAATACCTAGTATATCTTGTTGTGTGTATTAAATGTATTATAATATTACAAAAGTGTTACAAAAGTGTGTATTCTCCTACATGCATTTTTGTTTTTTAGCTCATTTGGAGATTTTCAATTTATGAGACGATGAGCAAAAACGATGGTCTACAATTGAAGAGGTGCATCTCGCAACTTCAAAGGGATGGATGTGTTATGGGGGTTACTGCCTGGTTATTCCCACGCCAAAACCAACACCAATGCAGGCCAGACATACAATGACTTCGAGCACCCCCAAGAAAAAGCACATTGTCTTGAACCAGTGGACATCGACGTCCCAGATGAACCCTTCCAGCAATCCGATTCTGTGTTGCTTGTTCAGGATCATCTTTAGTATCTGGTAGTCTGTGATACCACAGCTGTTTCCCGCTGCTATAAGGAAGAACGCTGGTGGCACTAGAAGACACAGTGCGATGAGTTTTATAATACGCCATATGCTGAATATGTCATGGAATTGTGCATGTTTGGAGTCGAATGATTCTATGGAATCGGTGTCGATGTGCTGGATTGGGATTCCCATTTCCATATCACGCGGGCTTTCGATTGGTGTGTAAGGCGTGTGCATGATTTCGTCTTGGAAATGCTGCTGTTGCAGTTGAACTTGGGCGTCGAAGGACTCGTGGACGGAGCGGAGAGCTGAGTTGGTCGTGGAAAGCTCAAACTCGAGTTCTGACTTTGTTATCTTGGAGTTGTATCGTATTCTTGGTGGTGGTATGACCAAATTGGTATCTTTTATCGGGGATTGGTCTGTGTAGTTGTTCCATTTGCTTGGGCCTGAGATGCTCTTGAGCACTGGGATGTTCTGACTGTTTCGCATGGTTTTTGTAGGAGAAGCAGCTACTATTCTTGAATCCAGCAACGAGGGACTTTGTTGAAATACAGGGTGGCGGTTGCTTGGTGAGTATGCCTTTCTTGGAGTCTCTGTGTCTATGTGATGTGGTGATTGCTGTTGCATTGTCTTTTTGTGAATTTGGTATTCTTGTGGGTGGAATTCGTTGCTTGAGTTCAGCGAGGATATGTCCATTTGAACTGGTGTGGGTATGATGCTAATTTCTTGTTTTAAAAGTTCCACAGCTTCCTCAATGGCAGGCTCCATGGTTTCATCGTACATGTATGAAAAGCGTGAGTTTGCTGTGGAGACTGAATTGCGCTTGTCATTGGCGGAAGAGGCTGTTTTCTTGTTTGATACTACTGATAAACGTTTATTGTTTGGTGGATTCTGGTTGTATGTTTGATTTTGGAGTGGATGGTGTGATGATACCTGCCTTGCATTTGAAACAGCTGCTTCTGGGATTGGACTGCCAGTTGAACTTGTTCGGGAGGCTGCGGTGTGTTTTGTCTTTGAAGTTTCAAGGGAGGAGTCTATCAGCATCGATGTGGAGACTGTCCCTGCACTGCTTTGTCCCCTTAGTTGGTATATTTGCTGGGCATCCTGTGAGCTCATGGATAAGTCTGGTGACATGTTTATATTGCTGGGTATTAAACGGTTACTCTCGTTGCTGTTGCTGTTGCTATGGCTGTTGCTATGGCTGTTACTGTTGCTGTTACTGTTGCTGTTACTGTTGCTGCTTATCTCAACATCACCTGTGTTTATTCTTGGTGGAATCAATACGTTGGTAAAGGCATGGTGTTGTCTCATTCCAATGTGTGTGGCACGGATTGGTGGGCCGAAATTAATACTTGAGTCTGTGCTCACATCTGATTCTACTATCGAAGAGGTGGCTGTGGTATAATCTGACTCTGGGCTATTGGAGACAATATTTGAAAGCATGCTATCATTTAGAATAACACGAAACGAGGAGTTGGTATCATTGTCAGTGGTGTTTCGGTTGTTATGTGAAGAGTGTTTGCTTGAGAGTGAAGCGCCTGGAGGAGATTCGCTAAAGAAGGATTCTGACTGTATGGGAGTCGGGCGGCGCAGAATGACTGGAGTGTTGGGCGATTCTGGTCGCTTGGGGGTATTTTCCTTGTTCTGTATTGGGCGTCTGTTTGACATATTCGAAGGGTTGCGTTGTATGTCTTGTTTGAAATCACTGTGTGTGTATGCAGGAAGTACGTTTCAATTAAAAGGAGAGAGTGGAAAGAGTGTAGTGAGTTGGACCGTGGTATATATCTGGATGATGATATATTGCTATTCAAAAGAGAGTGAAAACTAGTTGGTAGTTGGGCAATTAAAAAGGAGAGAAAGAGGTCGGTGGTAATACAGCTGAATAAAAGAGGGTTAGCGTATTACAATATGGGTCAGGGTCTGCTACTGTTGTGATTGGATCTTGAGGTTGGTTGGGGAAAGAGATAAATGAATGTAAGAGCAGAGCTCTTTTGAAGCAACGTGTATATATAAACCTTTGGAAGCAGCCATACCAACCCCGATGGGGGCCCTGGCAATTGGCAAAAGCGTGCTCGTCGTCAACCTAATCTCTCCCCTTGTGTATCAGTGAACATCGGGAATTGGCGGGTCTAGCACGACTGGCAGTGCAAAAGTAAACAAAGCCTTTAAAAGCTAGCTTAATCGTCATGAGGATGCACTCATCAGCAATCCTGAACCAAACTCTATCGACCTTTTTGCATACAAGATTAACCTGGAGGGGTCTGTCGTCTGTGCGGCGTTTTCTGTGGAATCCGAGATTCTGACGCGTTTTGAACCTGAATTTTTCAGTTTTTCGAGATTTTTCGGAATTTTTCAGGGTTTCGCTGGTGTTTACAATTTCCGCATTCGGAAAAGTGATTGGTTGCTGGGGTTTGGGGCTGGTAGTCTGTTTGTTGTGTCAACAGTGGGACGTTGGGCTGTGCTGTTTGTGATGGTGTGTGTGTGTGTGTGTGTGTGTGTGTGTGTGTGTGTGTGTGTGTATCTATGTAGCTATGTAGCTATGTATGTATCTATGTTTTGCCGATTGCCAAGGGCGGCTGCATCCTGTGTAGTGCTCTTTCTGGCTGGTTCTGGTGGGCATGTTTTGGGGAGAGTGTATGGTGTGCTCAAGACTCGTTCAACGGCTTCATTATCTCATCGTATAGCATGTGCTTCAGTGTGTCCATAGAGACGTCCTTCTCATCTGGCTGTTTTGTCTCGTTGTCGAGCTTCCAGAACTCGTCGTCTAGGTTTAGTGGAGGGTAGTCGAGAACGTCGTCTGGGTCATTGTAGGTAGCGAGGTATGGGTGGTTCAACGCCTCTGCTGCGCTGATTCTTTTGTTTGGGTTGAACATGAGCAGTTTTGTGAGCAGGTCCAGCATTTCCGGGTTGAGGGCCTTGCCTGGGCTGTTACTGTTGTTCAGGACGCTTGTCCAAGGAAGACGCGGCCTCATGGGCAGGTTTGCAATGTACTCCTTTGCTCTCTTTGATTTTATCTCTTCAAAGTCGTCGTATGTTGGGGTCCCGAGCACTTCCAGGATCAGCCACAGCTGGTGGTGGTAGTCCCTGCCGGGAAACAGAGGTTTGCCAGAAACCATCTCGGCGAGAATGCACCCGACGGACCACATGTCCATAGCAGTAGTGTACTCCTGGAATGTGAGCATAATTTCTGGGGCTCTGTACCATCTCGTGGCGACGTACTCTGTCATGAACCCGACGAGGGTCTCCCTGGAGTCGCTGCTGCTTGCGAGGCACCTCGACAGTCCGAAATCGCACACTTTCAGATCACAGTTTGAGTTCAGCAGCAGGTTTGAGGGTTTGAGGTCCCTGTGTATCACCTGCGCGCTATGTATGGATTTCAGTGCGCGGAGAATCTGGTATGTGAAGTACTGGATGTGGTCGTCGCTCAAAGAAGTCTGGGTGTTATTTATGACTTTCTGCAGGTCCGTCTCCATCAGCTCCTGGATCAGGTACACGGCGTTCATCTTGTCTATCGACGTGGGCCTGACCTTGTCCAGAATGCTGATTATGTTCTCGTGGTTGTGGAAATACCTCAGCAGCTTGATCTCGCGGAGTGTGCGAGTGACAAACATGGGTTTGCTGAACGGCTGGATCTTCTTGATCGCAACCTTCACGCTCGAGGGCTTGTGGATGGCGGAGCATACCGTTCCGTACGCGCCTTCCCCGACCAGATCCACCAGCTGGTACTGTGACGGGATATCAAACGTTATGGTTCTAGACATTCTTGAATCAGTGTATATATCTGTGTGTGTATGCTATATGTTTTTTTCTGGTCCTTTGATCTAAACCCGTTCTTATAAGAGAATGGGGGATAGCAACAGTTGCAATAGCAGAGATAAGACGACGACTGTGTGTTTCTGCTACAGTCCAACTTTTTATTCTGGTCTACAGATCCGAACACAAATGAAACACACTTCTAAATATAGAGACACGATAACCATATCGGTGCACCTGTGTTTTTTGCCACGTTAGAAGATGATGTTCCAGCAGGGTTGATTCTCCTGTTTCAGCTTCTTCATTCTTTGTAATTTTTTTTTCACGACGGCACGAGAAGCGGGGCGTAGAAAAAAATATCAAGCCTATTGAAATTACAGGGACATAGGCAGACAGCAGAGCGATGAGGCGTTGTATGTGGTGGGGGAGCGGTGTGGGAGTGTATGTGAGGGTCTGTTAAAGGTGTGGGTATGGCATTGGACTTGGGTGTGTGGTTATGGAGGTTTCCGGGGCTTCTATGGGGAGAAACAGCTAGTTTTGGCCATATCTCAAGGGGAAATTGTGAAAACGAGTTGGGAGTCTGTGGAACCATCTTTGGTGGTCACTTACCATAACTCAAGAGACAGATAGAGAGGATCAGACAAGTTTTTAACTATATAAATATAATATTACAAATCCCCTGTCTAAACCCAAAATTTTCAATATATTGAGGCAACTTGGCCGAGTGGTTAAGGCGAAAGATTAGAAATCTTTTGGGCTCTGCCCGCGCAGGTTCGAGTCCTGCAGTTGTCGTTATATTTTTTGATTTCCTCGCAGTAGAAAACGAAATGCGGCGCATCGTGAAAAACGACACGATCTGTTTATTTTTTGGGTTTTTTTCAAAATTTAAAGGTCCCCGACATTGTGGAACTTTACAATGGACTATCGAACAGGTTGACATATTAGCAGGTGGAAGCGTGGTTATTTATAGATATTGTGCTGGTTCGTCGCTATATTCTCTCTATTTTCTAGTGAAAAGCTTACAAGAGGCAATTATTCCATTTATAGAAACTTTCTCGTGCACTTCAGACACCTAGGCTTATCCCAGAGCACTATCCATTCCTTATTAATCCTCTCTGTATCTCCTCCCTGCCCGCTCCAGCAATCTAGAGACTTTCTGAAGGGATATTCAACCTCTCCATTACGTTCTGTCTGGTATACAATTCTTTACTCCCTTTTTTATTTCTTTCTTTTATTCAGGACAACCATTTATAGAGGTATCCATATTATACTATAGAATATCCTACCCATATTTACAATGGAACTGGTAATGCCACGAAATATCTCGTCGTCTTCAAGTGTGAGTGCCACTGGTACTGGTACTGGTGCATTGCTGAAAAACAAGGCTTGGCTAAAGATACACTCCTCAAATGACGAGATAAATCAACCGTTCTCGGTGATTATCAATCAGCTGGACACTGTCGATGATCTCAAGACTAAGGTACTGAAAAAGCTGAATAACACACGATGGCACGAACTAAACGATAACGTTTCCATAGCCATAGGCATATACTATTATAATAACATTACCAATAGTCGAAATAGTTACAGTGCAACAACATCGCATTCCTCAACCGATATTCACACCAACATTATAAACACATCTCAATCAAATGAGCAAACACCAATCATCAGGCTAAGTGCACAGGATGGAAATTCACCAGCAATAGTATATAATCAAGATGACAGCCCGGCACACGGAACAATCCCACAAAGAGCAGCTTCGACCAGTCCGAGACTAGCATCCGCAGCAAGAAATAACCTACCATCGATAAAGACAACTTCCACAACAGTGACGAAAGACCCCAGCAGTCAACAGCCGATGTATCTACTTAATAAGCCATCTATGTCATCAGTAAACAACTTCCCTTACTCTCCCTCCCCATCTATTTCCCTCTCCCCATCCCCTTCCCCTTCCCCTTCCCCTTCTCCAATGATCACAAACCCGCATTCTATATCGTCATCCCACATTTTCAATAACATTAACCTATTGAAGTTGAAATTCTCATCGGAATTCATCAAAGAGTCACTGTTTAAGGTCATATTTCAGCCGAATGAGCTGGTTGTAAACATCTTTAATTCATTGTATCATAATGCAGACAACTACGAACAACCTCTGCTCATATTCTCAAACACTGATCTGTCGATACAGAACAGAGCAAACAGTAACACCCTGTTCAACATAACAAGGAAGAGCTCCTCCAGTTCGCTAATATCCAATGATATAAACACAACTGTGATATCGCCCGACGGCGACACCAACAATAACGACAACGATATCACACGTTCAAACACTAATATAGAACACGAAAACTACAAACTAATAACAAGCAAGGAACAATTAAGAGCTGAATCAGAATATCTGTCAACCACAAACCTCGGCGACCCAAATCTGCAACTGTCACCAAAGAAGGCTATTCTTCTACTGCCAAAGGACTTTCCTCAAGAAAGCCTTACCGACAACATTAATAATAATCATAATAATAATAGCACTCAAACCAGTATTAAACCATATTTTTCCTCTCCTTCGCATGACCATCTGACTGACGTTGCCGACTATTCTGCTCCTATCGAACAGTCTGCAGATACAAAAACTCAGCAATCACATCCTGTACTGTTTGACCAAAGGGCTACCTTGATACGTCCAAATCTAGGACAAGAATGGCAGAAGGACTCTGCCCACACAAAAGCAGTAGAATTAGCCATTGGAAATGATAACAGGGGCACTGCAATGACAATAAAAATGGATGAAGATGAGAGTAATATCAGTACCACTAGTGATCAGTCAAGAATGTCCAGTAATACAGCATCAGGATCATTATCGCCAGGTACTGCATCCACTGCACCAACCAAACCACTTCCCGTAAGGCCAAAACCAAAACCTATGCATTCACTTGCAACAATAGCAACAAGCGAAAAGGTCTTCCCAAAGATCAACGTGCTTATTGTAGAGGATAATGTCATTAACCAAGCCATTCTTGGTTCATTCTTGAGAAAACACAAGATATCATATAAAGTCGCCAAAAACGGTAAAGAGGCTGTCGATAAGTGGAAAGAAGGTGGTCTGCATCTGATATTTATGGATCTGCAGTTGCCCGTACTCTCTGGTATTGAGGCTGCAAAACAAATAAGAGACTTTGAAAAGCAGCAAAAACAATCAAAGGACGGTAAAGTCAATTCGGCTCCACCGGTTATCATAGTGGCATTGACAGCATCAAATTCCATCAAGGATAAAAGAAATGCGCTAATCTCAGGTTGTAATGACTATTTGACCAAGCCTGTAAACTTGCATTGGTTGAGTAAGAAAATCACAGAATGGGGATGCATGCAAGCTTTGATAGATTTTGATAGCTGGAAGCAAGGTAAAAGTAATGTAACTGATAATTTTACTGGTAGGTCCCCACATAAATCAAAGGGGATTAAATCCGGGAAATGAAATATATAAATGAATAGTATGCATGCTGTAATAGACGTTTTAAAATATTGAATATCTCATTTTGGCAATCTACTAGTTGTACTGTCTGTATCAGTTACAATTCGCAGGAACTGGTGTCAATCCAAAATTTAATGTACATATATTACTTATCATTATATATATGAACGTTTGTGTGCGTGTGTGTGTGTGTAGTTCTCCTATATTATTGGTGAAGATTCACAGCCAGGACAATTATGCAAAATTTCGTGAATGAACAGATCGCAATCAATGCAAAAATCTTGTTTACAATCAGAGCATCTATACCGCGAACTAGTCAATAGCTTTTTTGTCTTTTGATTTTTTAATACTGGAAATATCTTTTGGCAACTGAAGCAGTTTTCTGTTGGAAATGGTTCTTCTGCTATAGGGACTTCATTAAATATCTTTAAGGGAATCAGGTGATGGTACGACCTTGCCAAATGTGTCGACAAGATCAGCATTAGGTCACAGCATGGACATACTGTAGGCAATGAGCAGACTTTACTATTACAATTTGGACAGAAATACCCACCATAGACTAATTTTGAATGGCATGAACAAAATGTTGGTGTGTCCTCGAACACTCTTGTTGGAAATCCCATTTTCACGAGTGTGAACCCTTTGTTTAACTTATTCACTGGTAATGGCACGACAGCATCATCGAACAATTCCTTAAAGTGGACTTCATCTAGCAGAATCTTGTAGAATGATTCATCCCCGTAGTTTGTCTGCTTACATAATTCTTTGCAAATTGCGACTTGGGCAGACAGTCCGATTACCTTCGCACGGATCTTTTCCTGGACCAATGACCCAATCGTTTGATGGATATCACCAGGATCTGTACTAGAAAGACTGCCAAAGATAATCAGCACTTCTCTTGTACTGTGTATAGGAGCGGGTAGAAGTAAACCTCTTGCCATTTCTAGTGCATTCTGTAAAGATGGGTTCCCCTTAGGTTCCTGTTTTCTAATCGTTTTTAATACATCAACATGATCTTGTGGGTTACCGCTAACCTGACTAACCAGATGTGCCAGCCCACTTTTCATAATAACTATACCAACCTGAGAGATTGGATTTTGGTCGAAGAACTCATAGATAAAATCAATTGCATATTGGATCATCATTGCGTGTCTGGTGGGTCTTAAATCTTTTTCCGTCATACTTTCACTGCAGTCCAGGGTCAATATCAATGTTCTTATTATACCACGTTGATATGGTGTGACACTTCTCTTTGCTGCACGCTTTTTTCTTGCTTCTATTAAGCTTGCTACTAATGAAGTCATGTCACCCTCCTCATCGACAGTGACCAAATCCCAACTTCTCTTGATCTCATCTTCCCATGCATAACCACCTCCAGCTCCCTGCAGGTTTTCATTTGCTACACTCTTCTTTTTCTTGATACCCTTTTTGCTCTTTCTTGAGGAATGGTCTCTGTTATCCCTTTTACTTTTGTGTCCATTGCTGTTGTTATTGTTCTCTGTTTGTTTCAGGTGTCTTCTGCTAGGGACAGTGACTTCCTCGTCATCAGAATCGGGTGCTGGTGCAGCAGGAGTCATTGTTCTTGGAAATACTGTGGCTATGGCTTGTGCAATGGATAATAGAAAAAGAAAAAGAATAAGCTGATTGTTTTAACCAACCAATCGTACAGACTGTGCTTCTAATCTTGATAGGGCTTTGGTTTCTAAGAAGGTAGAAGAGTCAATACTATCATGTATTGTAGGACTTCAGATCAATCTGCTTCAAACTTTGAAAAATTAGTTACATAATATAGAAATGGATAACACCCATACATGTTTTCAGAATATGCAAATATATTGTACATTTCCCGATTGTATGTGCATATTTGGGGATTAAAGAGAAACCAAATTAAACAATAGTATGTGATATATATCCCTCTATGATCATGTTTCTTATTGGGTGTGTCTAGTTACTAGTTAGCAAACTGTAGGCCTTTTCCCATCCGAGCTCGGTGAATTGTTGAAGTTTGTTGACATTTTTGCACATTTACTCAACCAATAGTGAATTTGATACCATAATATGTACTTTTAGTAAGTCTTTGAACCCCTTATATCCTTCTAAGTTGTAAATTCAAGCTTTTAAAGATATTTTAACATGTAATTTATAAATTGAGTAAATAACCCCAATTTTTTATAAGTTATGGCAACTTGGCCGAGTGGTTAAGGCGAAAGATTAGAAATCTTTTGGGCTCTGCCCGCGCAGGTTCGAGTCCTGCAGTTGTCGTTATTTTTTTTAAATCTCTCCTGTATTCTACCTGTTCATCAGAATAGTAATATAACAAGTATGCACTGCTAACATTCTGTGAAAAGGAGCCAGCATGTAAGAGAGTCTATTTTTATACAGATAATATTTTGTTTACATTTTTTCCTCAGTATTTAACGTACTCTATAATTACTAAACATAATAATTTTATGTTTACATATGAAAAACTGTTATCTAGTTTCTGAAAATTTACATGTTCATTATAAACACCTATAAAACTATACCTGTAATATTAATAGGGTCAAATCACTGTGTACACCCCCCAACTTGCAAAATAACTCCATATTCTCTGTATTATTCAAGATATTTCCTATATACAATGCATGGGTTTTCAATTATCTTGAAAAATTTTCTTAATTTGAACGATGAGATGAGGTGAACAATACAACTCAGACTATACAAAATAGCTGCATCAGTACTCGAGAAAGGGTGTAAAGAATAACAACAAGAGTGCAAGCAATAATGTCGAACCCTGATGATTTAGATGACGGTCTTCTCTACGAATATGAGTCAGAGAATGAACCACAAGTGGCCGAGGTAAGCGATAGTGAATCACAGGAAACCTCTGTTCCTAAGGAGAAGAAAAGACCACTAGAAGAATCCGACAACGAAGAACCAAAGGAAGAGAAGACACCACAGTCCAAGAGACAAAAGAAACTCTCAAAGAACTCCAAGTTTCATGACAAGAAAAAAGAGCAAATCCAATACGAAATTTCCAAGAGGAAAAGTCTACCAAAATCTACACCTGAGGAGATATCTGAATACTTTACTTCTCTGATCCGTGAAAAGAACCCAGATTTAAGTGCTTTAGAATTAGAGGAATTGTACCTAAAGAAGTCTGATTTCTTATCAACAGCCAAGTACGCCAATGACCGTGCTTTAGACGATATTCCTGAATTTGTCCAACAATTTTCAAAGGCTCCAAAGACCATCATATTCTCCATGTCCAACATGAGGGTTGCAGATGTGTTTAGAGCATTGAACAAAAACAGGGACTGTGTAAAATTGTTTGCCAAGAACAAGCTGAAAGACGACATAAGTACAGTTGAAAATGTTTTTGATACTAAGTCCAAGAAGTTTTCAAACATCAAATATTTTGTTACTACACCTACAAGGATGGAGAAAATCCTAGAGTCCACTGATTTATTTTTCCAAGGTAAGGATAAACTGGACATCATCCTCGATGCTAGTTATTTAGATCCTAAGGACCACTCCTTAATCACATCAGACAATACTATTGTGCTCTGCAAGGTTCTAAAGACTTTACTAACGAAGAAAAGTTCCGTGAAGGTACTGCTATTTTAGTGCAACCAAAGCAGGGGCAATCTTATAAGAGCAAATATCCCATTTCTACATATCGATTCTGTAAAATAAAGTAAAGTATATAACAAGCCATTAAGCATATTGACATAGATGTTCCATACTTCCCTATGCGGAATACAACATTTGGATAGACCAGACCACATAGAAAGAAACAAATCGCCTACTATATTGCTGAATTTGTGTTATAGTCCACAAGATGGCAATCTCTGACTAAATCGAACACTGGGCTATAATTTTTTTCCAATATCGTTTCTTCAGACAAAAACCGGAAATTGATATGGACTTAAAAACAACAATAAACTGACCACATATAGCAAACCTCGAAGAGAGAAGCAAAAGTGAACAACGCCTTGCGTAGATCCTGTAGATCACATACCGGAAGTATTTCTCAAGAATGTCTCCACAAACAAGTACTTTGGATATAGGCAGCGAAACCATCGAAAAGCGGATTAATTCCGAGGAGGATGCACGCACGAATTTGATAAGCACGAGCAAGAATGAAAGCAATGATGTTCAGGAAAACAAAGATATAAAATACGTTCCAAAAGAGACATTAAGGACCCACATGGATCCATCTTATGTCGGTTGGAAGCAAGTAGGTGATTGGGAAGAAAAGGACGAATTGACTCCAGAAGACGAGATCACAGGCATCAATAACGAAACCATTTTAGACAATGTGATACCGGATAAATATTACGGTACATGGTACGATGCAATTGCTGTATTGGCAATTTCAGGGACACTCTCATTTCTGATAGGATACTTTAGATTTTCATTAGCTCCAGTGTTCATGATCATTGTAGTATGCTGTATATACTTCAGAACATCTTCAAAGAAACGCAGAACTCTCATCAGGGAGCTCGTGGAAAAGGAGCTGGCTGTTGATAAACTTGAAAATGACTATGAATCTATGGAATGGCTCAATTATACACTAGAAAAGTACTGGCCTGTCATAGAAATTGAGATATCGCAAATGGTTGTTGAACAAGTAAACAAGATTCTTTTGGAAAATCCTTCAATTCCTAAATTTATAAAAGCTTTATGGATAGACCAGTTCACCTTAGGTGTCAAACCCCCAAGAATAGATAGAGTTAAGACATTTCAGAATTCGCCTTCTGATATCGTTGTTATGGACTGGACTGTATCTTACACCCCCCACGATACCACTGATATGAATACCAAGTTAATGAAAAATTATGTTAACCAAAAGGCTGTTGTCAAAGCAAGAATTGCAGGATTTGATCTTCCGGTAACTGTCTCAGAGCTTGCTGTCAAGGTGGATGCAAGACTACAGTTCCAACTCATGACACAATTTCCCCATGTAGAAACAGTCAACATACAACTATTGAACGTACCAGAATTGGATTTTGTATGCCGTTTGTTTGGTGACACCGTCTTTAATTGGGAGTTGCTTTCGATTCCGGGATTGTACTCCTTGATCAGAACAATGGCTGCCAAAATCATGGGTCCAATACTATTGCCGCCATTTTCTCTACAATTAAATATCCCACAATTGCTATCCAAATCTGAACTATCCCTTGGTGTTCTAGTAATAAATATTAAAGATGCATCCAATATTAGAAGACCAAAATCGGTATTTACAACTGATTTCAACCCATATTTAGAAGTTGCAAATTCTAAGGAGGTCGTAGCAGAGACAAAAATCGTCAGCGGAACAGTTAGACCGACCTGGAATGAACCACTGTATATTCTTCTCAATTCATTTACCGAACCTTTAACAATTAGACTTTGCAACAAACGTGTAAATATGCAGGACGAATTGATCGGCACATTAGACATAAATGTCAATTCGTTACATCGCAACCGTATAGAAAAGAATCTAAGCGCAAAATTCCTGAATAACTCAGTACAAGTAGGATCTTTGAATTTCGATTTACAGTTCCTTCCAACACTTGAAAAGAAAATACTACCGGATGGAACTGAAGAAGGAGTGCCTGAATTAAACACAGGTTTAGCCAAGATCGTCATTGAGGAATATCGAGGCTTAGATGATCCAAGCAAAAAGATGTCTGCGTACGCTGAATTATACATGAACGCAAAATTAGTTTTGACGACGAAGAAAGTTGCCAATGGCGATGAATTGGAATGGCATGCTTCTCATGAGTCCCTTATCATGGACCGTAGAAACACTAGATGCAAGTTTTTGGTCAAAGATGGTAAAGGTAAACTTCTTGGTTCTACCGTGCAAATGCTTAATGATCTGATTGACAGAAATGAAATCGGAAAATACTGGATTCCATTGAAAGAAGGAAGTGGTGAGATAAAAGTTAACTTATTTTGGAAACCTGTTCCATTGAATGCATCCAACAATGATATTTTCTATTGCCCACCACTTGGTGTGATGAGAATTTTTGTTAATAAAGCAGCTGGTATAAAGGATTCTGATAAACGAGGTGGACTCGATCCATACGCCAGAATATTAGTCAATGGTATAGCCAAAGACAGAACAAATTCTGTACTCCAAACCAAAAACCCAGTCTGGAATCAATCTCTTTATGTTTCTTTACCGTCACCAAATCAAAGGGTTTCCCTTGAATGTATGGGCAGCCACCACGTAGGTCATGATGCATTACTGGGCAAGTTTGATATACCTATAATGGACCTGTTCGATAAAGGTTCAGATGATAGATTTGTTGAAAAAATAAATGACAATCCTGAGGTAGGTAAACTGATTAAATCCACACGTGCGAGAGGTCAGCTTACATACTACCAATCATTTTATCCTACGTTACCTATTCTAAGTTTAGATGAAATCAAGGCTGTTGACAAACTCAATGCCAGAAAGAAGCTGCTTGAAGAACGCAGAGCTGCCGAATTGAAGAAAGGTAAGTTGTCAAGGGGGGAGAAGAAGTTGTTGGAAAAAGAAGATATAGAGATAAAGGACGAAGAAGATATGTACAGTAACAAGATGCGACTTGACTTGGATGAGTTACTGCAGTACAATTCAGGTGTGATTGCCATTAAGGTGATCGATGGTGAACTTCCACAACCGGGGTTGTATGTTCAGACTTTCTTTGATTCTAACGGTCACTCCCGTTACACATCCCCACGAGTGTCAATTAGAACTATTCAAACAGGCTGGATCTTGGATGCAATGATCCCAGAATTAGAATGGTCTGTTACTACATTCAGGGTCACAAAGAGAATGGATTCCAATAAGGCAGATGATTGTGTTTGTGAGGTGGTTATTCCTACTATAGAATTAGTTAGAAACTGTTACAATTCACCATCGAGTCTAACATTGATAGGTAGTGCCAGTGCAAAACTAGTCGTTCAAGTATCTTGGTTCCCGATCACTGCTTCGAAGCTTCCAAGAGCAGACTTAATTACGAATAGTGGTGAATTATCAATCACAGCAAAGAGCGCCAAAAACCTAGTATCTTCATCCCGTGCTGATCCATACTTGAAATTCTACTTAAACAAAACTAAGCATTGTGTTTTCAAGACCATGGCTGAAAAGAAGACTTTGAATCCAGTTTGGAACGACACAAGAACAATTAAAATATCAAACCGTGTTAATGATTACCTGGTGATAAATGTATTGGGTAAGGATTCCGGACTTGAAAGTGATATACTTGGCCAGGCAGTTGTGCCACTGGCACAGGTTAATGCAAATGGTTCAAACAACATGGACGTTCCTATTGTAACCCGTAGTGGTAAGGATGGTGGTGTGCTCAGTCTAGAATTTGATTTCGAACCAAAATATGTTCTATCAGTGACTAAGAATACAAAGAAAGTCGGAGATATATCATCTGTAGGTCTCAACACTGGTATCAAGGCTGGTGCCACGGTTGTCAACGCAGGTGTCGACACTATTGGCTTTATAACGAAGGGTGTATTTGGTGTTGGAAAGCAAAAGCCAAAGGATAAACGAGATGAGGAGGATGATGATGACGATGAGGAAGAAGAGAACACCACCAAACAGTAGGTTCTGATAACATTTTATATCATGGGATGCGCCTCAAGATACATGTAAACATAAGTATATAGTAAAAGAAACAAACATTATTATAATGTATATTATACAATAATACATACTAGAATGAGTATTAGTGCACATGAACAACTGTAATTCTGGTGTTACCTCTTTATCAAACGGTGAAAGGCTGTATTTGAGATCTGGAGTTTCCATTCAATTGGACTCTTTAAATATCTGAATTGTTTTTTCTCTTCATTAAAATCCAGTGCGAGCAAAAGAACAGAATAGTCCCTAGTTCATTTATTCAACACATGTAATGAGCAACAAACAACCATTCTAATAGAAGAGAAAGTATACAATAATGCAGTCGAATGTCGAAGATGGAGTGCATCCAGTTGAGCTATGTGTTTATTCGGTGATTTCAAACGACCTGGACGGGGTGTATCAGTCCATCAATGAGCTTCGAGAATCACAAGCCATTCTGATATTGAAAATGAGAAAGATTCGTGAGGCAATGAAGAAGGAATCTGATCTAAAATATGATGCACAGGACTTGAGAGAAGCTAACCATACGCTAGATGACTTACAACGAAGAGCCGAGGTATTGGCTCGTAGGTTCAAGAGCACCCAAGAGAAAACTGAGAAATTGAAAAACTCTTCCAATTCTAATGCTACATAATGCAAAGAGGATATATAGTTACACACGTACGACTGAAGTCTGGCAATGCACATATCCGATTTGCTCATAATGATTATGATGATTGACTATGGATTAAAATCAATAATCAAAGGTAAGATATTGACGTGCCAAGCGACAGAAAATTTGTATGTGTCAAAAGGGTTCCTTTAGGGACCCAAATAATAAAGGGAGCCAAAGATCAATTTATCTTTCAGCAATATAAGTCATTTATGGTTTTGTTTTTGAATAGTACCCATTATTTGTGCAATGGGATTGCTAGATCTCTTTACCACTTTATTATCTTCAAAGTCTAGCATTGTGTATCACAACAGTTTTTGAGATGCCCATCAAGTCACTGGAAGGATTGCTATTTGAAAGAAGTCAGGTCGGTTCTGAACCTATTGAATCACTGAGGGACTCAACGTTGGGGATTGATGTCAACCATTACATTTCAAGGATTCTAAATGGCAAGAGAGAACAGTATTTAGACGGCATTGGCGGATTTCCTAGGAGTCTGCTGATATACTTGGAGAGCGACCTGAAAATATTTAATGCATGCAATATAACCCCCGTATTTGTCTTTAATGGGACACTGACTTTAAATCAATTGATTGATATTGATTATTTCAAAGCTGCCTCATCAATCATTGAATTAGCCTCCTCAACAACACATATATTCAATCAAACAACCAGATCGGCTAAAGAAATGAAGTATTATCAACGATACAAGGGCTGGAAACAGTGGAACGATCTGTTGAAAAAGAAGGGCGAGATGTATATTTCCCACCCTCTTCATCCAAAAGAACCATTTAGTAACATGCCGTTCAGTGACTGTCATGAATTCCAAACCAATCTAATTGCATACTTCATTGACCATGACGTTACATACCAGATCGCACCGTTTGTATCATGGCTCCAACTGGCGTATTTACTAGAGAATAAATACATTGACTCTATTTACGGTCCTACCGAATGCTTAATGGTCCCAGAAATCAGCCGGTTTATCATTGGAATGGAGTTCCCAAACAAAGAAATACGGTTCACTGATCGTCGGCGAGTTCTAAAAGAATTAGAATGCTCATACCAAGAGTTTATTGATATATGCATGACTGTAGGGAACGATCTACAACCAAGCACGTTGCCCCCATTGCAGTTATACCCTACACTACAAGTATTTGACATAGCATTAGAGATAGTTAAAAATACTGGAATGAACTTTTATCTATATCAGCTCTCCACAAGTGGAAATATAGAAAATTCTGAGAGTCTCTTAAAGTACCAGCGGGGGTTTACCTCATTGAGGTGCATGCCTATTTTGAAGGTTGATGGAAGGGTTGATATATACACAGGGAGAGAGTTATCACAAGAACAGGTTCCCATAAAGGCCGTTGCTGGTAAGGAGTCAAATAGAACTCATTCAAAGATTCCTGTAGATGTTCACGATTTTATAGGACAGAGACTCCCAGATGAATATTTTTTCTACAAGTCACTGGGTATTTTTAACGGAAGGGTGCTCGATGCTATAACAACGGGTGTATATCCAGAGGAGCCTCCATGTGATGGTGGCATGACAGATTCTTATAGGGAACTAGCCAAAAAGTCTGTCATTGATTCTAAAGTCTTTGAAATCAATTTGCTGACAAGGTCGATTAACAGGTATTATCAAATGAAACATATTGATTATATCACATGGTTTACACCAGAAACGCCATTCCAGTTGGCTAACAATGTTTCAAATCCTGCTTTGAAACAACTTTATCACTTGAAAGTCACGACATATGATCTAACTATGGAGTTTTCGTTAGATGCGTTTATCGATATAATGAACAGAGAGACTAATATGATTGAGAGTTTTAGCTCTACGAGGGAGATACCAAGTGATCACACAGAGCATACCATGCAATTGGCGACATCTTGCGATCTGCTATCAACTGTAACGCTGAGATTCCTGGTCTTAACAGGGATCTTGGAATACGATTATGGAAATTCGGTCTTAAAGCCCACGAGCTGGGGAAATATATTGCTAAGTTTCAACAAACCACTAGCAATTTCTCCCAAGTATCAAGAGAGTATTGTGATACTGTTGGTGTTCCTGAAGTCAAAAGTATTATCACTGTCTCAAGAGACTGTCCCTTCTACACCTTCTACACTTTCCAGGGCAACTTTGACATTATACCCAAGGGAATCACAATGTATATTTGTGCTATCAAGGATTTTTACATTATTCCAAATCAAGCAGAAGCCGGCTAACTATCATGGCCCGATTGACAAAAAGACACTAATTTTTAGAAACCATCTAGACTTTGTGAGGGGGAACATGAGTGAACTGTTTGATTCTTTGGTGGTTGCTTCGTTGGCGTCTAATGAGTTTGACAGGCTGTCCCTGGACAATGTTGGATGGCGTAAGAAGATAGTGAGACGATGCTTGTTCAAGCTGTCATCTCCAAACACTATTATGGCGATGATGTGGGAGTTTTTCTTGCAAAAGTATCTGCACAATGGGAATACCAAGAGTGATGCATTGTCACTGGTAGCCACTGAGTTCAACACGTACAGAACCATACCTGATCTAGAAGAGCAGTTTGCGGAGTCGCTTGAATTCTTGGAGCAGACTGGACGTGTGCTTACAGAGCTGGAGAAGCTGGCACTTATTGAACCTGGGGAGATGGCGCTGGTAAGCGAAGCGATCTGCTTTGCCAAGCGGGCATTTGAGCAGTGATATCTGGCGGACATGAAGCGTATGGGCCACACTATTTGAAAAAGAGTACAATTGATACGTTCTCTTCATTTTGTTTATAGTATATACTTTATATAATCTATTGAGAAAACACACACGTTGATTTTGGAAAAGGGAGAGGGAATGACAAAATGAAGAAATGCATTCACGGTTTTGCTAATTGGGAGGGAGGGGAGGTGTGTTCTAATGGTCAGGATCATTTCGATGCCTGTATCTCTTGCTCCAGGGATTGCAGTTCGTCTTTCTTGTTTCCTAGATATGTTTCTAGGATGTTTACCTGCTGTTCAATGGTTGCCAGATCATCTGAGATGCTATTGATGTTGAGTGAGCTTGCGGGAATACTGCTTGCTGTGTTGCTTGCTTCAAACTGGCCCTTTCTGTATGCTAGCAGTCCATTGAACTGGTCTCTTAGTAGTCTTGCCCTTTCTGGAGTGAGATCCTTTAGGCTCAAGTCGTTTACAGTTGTAGCAGCGATCGTGGAGGTAGCCGTACTTGTAGTTGTTTGTCTTTGGGTTGGTTGTGCTTGTGCTTGTGCTGGTGCGGCGGTGGTCGCTGGTGCGGCGGTGGACCTCTTGACATCGGCCTGGGAGGAACTCAAATCGTACTGGATTTCCTGCTTGTTGACCACCTCGGCCAATGCCTTGGGTAGAGCGGAGGGGATCAATGCGCCGACGTCATTGCGCTGTCTTAGGATGTGGATGTAGTATAGTGCTGGGTCCCTGTCTATCGAGGCCAGGTTCCTTGGGTTGACCAACTTCCACGATTTCTCAAAGTCGCTGGCACCAATATTGAAGAACTTCCCCTTGAGGACGAGGGACACGGCAGGGAGTGTGAACGTGCCGTCTGTGGCGGTGCTGCACGAGTCCAGCAATGCATTATACTGTTTCAAGTCGTCCGGGGACATGTACCAGTCGATCTTGGGGGCCTCTGTCTTTGGAATATCTGCGTTCTCCTTCTGCTTCCTCTGCTTCCTCTCCTTGACGAGCTTGGCCTTGCTTCCAGGGACCAACCAGTCCGGCAACTCGTCCGGGACGGAGTCAATGTTCTTATTCACCATGTCGAAGATGATCCTCATGCAAATGACGAACTCCTCAAAGTCCAGATTGTCATCATCATCAATATCTGCCAGAAACCAAATCTTGTTCAGCACTGAGGAGTCCTGCTTCGAATTGTACAGGATTGGCAGCACCTGGTCGTGGCTGACCATGTTGTCCACGGGCTTCAATCCGGAGAATATCTGCCAGTACTTCTTGATCTCAAACTGTTCTAACTTGGGCATTGCTCTGTATAGGCTCCTATCTCGCGTGGGAACCTCTGTACTCCTCTAAAACCCTCCCTCTTCCACTCCTCCACCTTCTCAACAGTTGTTGCTCTTCTTAATCGTTACAGATTGAAACTTCCAGAGACAGAAAGGGGTCCCATTTTTTGCAGAAAGCGTGTCACTTTCGACGATCCAGTTGGAAGCAGCAGAATCGTGGAATTTCCAGCACAGCAAATTAGTTTATCAACAGATGTGGTCGAGAAATGGGTGGTTTGTGGTGGTTTGGAGTCGGAAGGGGCGGTAGAGAAGCGACGGGACGTGTTCAGGAGATACAGTTCGATAGATTTAGATTTGTCGACGTTCGTTTTTAGCTTGGATAAGAGACACACGGCCACGGAAACATGACGCGGCAGGAGACCGGAGAGCAGGCTGTTGGTGGGCATTGTGAGGGCAGCAGTGAGCGGGACGAGAGGTACAGGGTGCTGTTTGAGCGGCTGGACCTCGATGGGGATGGGGTAATAGAGTTTGAAGGCCTGAAGAAGGCGTTCCAGGAGCAGGACCACCCGCTCAAGGACAGCGAGACGGCGATGGCGGAGCTGTTCCACGCGATGGACACCAATGGCGACGCTGTGGTGGACTACAAGGACTTCGAGAAGTTTGCTGCCTCGGCGGAGTCGCAGATCAGGGACGGGTTCAGACGAATAGACCTCGATAACGACGGGGTGATCAGGCTGTCGGAGGTCTCGCAGTACCTCGCAGACATCGAGAAGGAGAACCACATCAAGATCACCAACGAGGACATCGAGAACGGTATAACACACGAGGACAAGCACTCGAGGTTCATGAGCTTTATTACTTGGGCCTTCGACAAGAAACCCCGCGACAGGCATGACGTCCCCTCAATAACGTACGAGCAGTGGAGGGACTTCCTTATCATGATACCGAAGAACAGGGGCTCCAGACTCCACACCGCATACTCGTATTACTACCTGTTCAGGGACGACGTCGATTTGTCCTCGGAGGGGGATGTCACACTGATCAACGAGATCATCAGAGGGTTCGGGTTCTTCCTGGCGGGCGGTGTTTCGGGTGTCGTATCACGTACTTGCACAGCTCCATTCGACAGAATCAAGGTCTTTCTAATTGCCAGGACAGACCTTTCGTCCACCCTGCTGAACTCTAAGGAAAATGTGCTGGCACACAACCCTAAGGCCAACGCCAACAAGATCAAGTCCCCAATAGTCAAGGCCATCACTAGCTTGTACAGGCAGGGAGGTATCAAGGCGTTCTATGTGGGGAACGGGTTGAACACAATTAAGGTGTTCCCGGAGAGCTCGATCAAGTTCGGATGTTTCGAGCTGGCAAAGCGAATCATGGCCAAGGTCGAGGGAGTCAACGACACCAACGATCTTTCCAGGGCATCGGCGTATGTCGCAGGTGGTCTCGCCGGTATGGCAGCCCAGTTCTCAGTATACCCAATTGACACCTTGAAGTTCAGAGTCCAATGTGCTCCGCTAGAAGTGCATATGAAGGGTAACGACATGGTGTACCTCACGGCAAAGCAGATGTACAAAGAGGGTGGACTCAAGATATTCTACCGAGGTATAACAGTAGGCCTTCTGGGGATTTTCCCATATGCTGCCTTTGATCTTGGTACCTTTTCTGCCCTCAAGAAGATCTTCATAGCAAGGAAAGCCAAGAGACTCGGTATGGCCGAGAGGGATGTCAACCTAAGCAACCTTGTAGTCATACCGATGGGTGCATTCAGTGGTTCCGTCGGTGCCACCCTCGTGTACCCTATCAACCTTCTGAGGACGAGATTGCAAGCACAGGGCACATACGCACACCCGTACACATACACGGGCTTCAGAGATGTCCTAGTCAAGACCATACAGAGAGAGGGCTACCCAGGACTGTATAAAGGTCTGGTACCCACTTTGGCAAAGGTGTGCCCTGCCGTCTCGATTAGTTATCTGTGCTATGAAAACATCAAGAGGCTGGCGAAACTTGAATAAGACCCATTCAGACACTTTTTTTATTTATTTATTCTCTTTCAAAGGGAGACAACCTCAAATTTGCATTACCCACACCCCCGATTTACATATTCACGTACTTACTTTTTGAGCTTCTCACAGGATTGGCAATCGTTAATATTCCGTTCTATGTCTATACTTCCTATATGAATTGTTCGACACACTCGAGATGGGAGAGATATTAATACTATGACTATATGCATGCGTGTATATCATATATAACTGTATAAAAAGTATATAAAATTCATGGTAGACACATGAATTTGTTTTGTAGACGTGTGGGGTTCCACCGTAACTTGCTCTGGGTATGTACAGATATGCTTTGAAGGGTAGGGGGAAGTTGGGTCAGTAGTAGTTGTAATGGGGTGATCCTCTATCATCCAATACCCAATAAGCATGGTCAACAATGCCTGCATCGAGACTTGGTTTCTTCCTGTATGGATGCGATGTTTTTCTAGTGGAGAGTGCCGTCTCTCTGTTTTGCAAAATCTCTGTGTAGTCTGTTGGATGCAGGTCGCCCAGACTTATCAGCTTATGCAACTGGTGGTCAATATCGGCATTGTCCCTTAGAGGCTTCCTCTTCCCTGTTGATTTGCTCACAACAGGGCCTATACTGTTGAACAAATCATCGGATGCATAAAGATACGAGGGGATCTTGTTCAGGGACGTGATCCTTTCTTGGTCTGGGGAGTAAACCCGCTGGTATTGGAACGAATAATTTGCAAAGTTGTATTCCTTTAGGAACTGTGTCCTCTGTTCGGGCGTTATCTTGCCAATGTCTTGGAACATATCTGTGATTGTTTCGATATCGCTGCCGTACTGCTGAACTAGTTTCAATGCGGTCACTAGACCGACCCGCCAGATGCCATTGGTGTAGTCGCACCCCGCAAGGCAAACCATGGTTCTCAGTTCGTCTTGTGATATCCTACCCAGCGGGAACTTATCAGAGAGTTCTGGGAACGTGTCCCTGCTGATCTCCAGTGCGTCACCGCGGTCGTTTAGCTTTGTGAGCAGGTTCTGACTACCGAATATTATGAGATCTGAATCCTCAGAAATGATACCATCCACATAGCCGTTCTGTTCCAGGTATACCATCTGCGAGTCTGCCTCGAACGGGGCGACCACGTAGTCAATTGCGTGTGCTTGGCAGTAGTCTATCACGCACTTTGCCATTTCGGGGGTCACGTCGACGGACTTCTTGAAGTACTCCATTGCGGACTGTCTTCTGCCGCTGTTCCACAGTCTCAGTGCGATCTTCCTGTTCAGCTCACGCTGATGGGCGCGTTTCAGCTCAGTCTGGCCCTTCACGTTGATCCTGTCACCATCAAACACCAAGTAGGGCTCCACACCAAACCGCCTGAGCAACTGAAACTTACGTACAAAATAGTGCAAGTATGAGCTTGTCCTCAGATCCATCCCCAGCTCATACGAGCAACCAACCGTCGAGCGGTGCAGCCACGAGTACCCATCAACAGCTAGTTTCTTTGATCTGTAGCTCGAGAGGGACACCCTCCTTTGAATTGGCTTGAGATGCTGTAGCAGACCTGGAATACCCATCTAGAAAGAGCACGTTGGGAATATCTCCGTACCAGATTCACACACACACAAGCATCCTTGAATCACCATCTTACGAAACCCTTGCTTATATAACAATTTTCCAGCAGATCACGTAAACAAAAACACGTAAAGCAGACCCCATCCACAAACTGTTGCCACAGCAACCAACCGATCACAATGGGGGGACCTAACCCACAACACAGAGTAGCCACAATGCAACCACACCCCTCGAGGACCCCTTCCACAAGACTGCGTCCCAAACGAAGAGCGTTCGTTTATATGGTGAAGCTGTACGAATTTGCTCTGTACGAATTTCGCGTTTCTGTTGAACCCAAAAATGGATTCCAGAGACTCAAACAATCGAGTCGCGATGAGCTGTTGGGCTGTTTGGGCTGTTTGAGCTGCCTTGCGAGTGTGGATGTGTATATATGAGCGTGTGTGTGCGTGCTAGTGCAGATGTAATAGTGAGTGGTAAAGGGTAAGCACAGAAGTAAGGATGTCGGATGCTATTAAGGCCATAGATTTGTCAGATGTGAACCAGATCACGTCAGGGCAGGTGATCGTTGACTTGTCGTCTGCTGTGAAGGAGTTGATTGACAACAGTATCGATGCGAACGCAGACCAGATTGAGATATTGTTCAAGGACTATGGTGTTGAGTCCCTAGAGTGTTCGGATAACGGGGACGGGGTCTCGAAGGAGAACTTCCAGGCGTTGACTATGAAACACCACACGTCGAAGCTGGCAAGGTTCAACGATATTCTGGACGTGAAGACTCTTGGGTTTCGAGGTGAGGCACTGTTTTCACTGTGCAATGTTTCGAGGTTCTCCATTGTGACTGCCACGAAGTCCCCGATTGCGAACAGGATCGAGTACGACCACAATGGACTGATCACGTCGAACACGGTCACGTCGAGGAACAAGGGGACGACAGTGTATGTGGAGGAGATGTTTAAGAACCTGCCCGTGCGGAGGAAGAACTTTGTGAAGACAATCAAGCCGCAGTTCAGCAGGTGCATCAGTCTGATCCAAAGCTACTCGATCATTAACGAGAGGGTCAAATTTGCTGTGCACAATGTGAGCGCCAAGGGGAAGAAGAGCGTGTTGCTCGCGACGAACAAGAACGAGAGCATGTCCAAGAAGATTTTGAATATATTTGGTTCGAGCTGTTTCCAGGGGCTGTGCCCCATTGAGCTGGACCTGGACCTTAACGGGGTGAAGAGTGAGATCCACGAGAAGAACCAGCGGCTGATGAGCCTCCATCGGGGGATCACAAGCGATGACCGGGAAGATGGTGGGGATGAGGATGACGACTACTCGATCAAGGTAAATGGGTTTATATCGAAGAACTCTGTCGGGTCTGGGAGGAATTCGAGGGACAGGCAGTTTGTGTACATCAACAAGCGGCCTGTAGTGTACCCGTCTGTGAGCAAGTGCATCAATGAGGTATTCAAGAGTTACAACAGTGAGAGCAGTGTGAAGTATCCGATCTTTTTTGTCAATCTCGAGGTTGCGACGAGTCTTATTGATATCAATGTTACGCCTGACAAGAGGACGATCCTGTTCCAGAACGAGCGGTTTGTCATTGAATCATTGAGGAAGGAGTTGGAGCAGTTCTTTGCTGGGCAGGATATTTCGATGGTGAAGGCTGAGCCATCGGCGAAACGGGAGAGAAGTGATACGAGCATAGGGGAAGGGTTGATGGGCAAGAGGTTACGAGTTGAGAGAAGTGCATCTAGCCGGAGCACATCTAGCCGGAGCACAGCTGGGGCCACCATTACTCAAGAGACTGAAGAGACCGAAGAGACCGAAAAGACTAATGGTACTGAAGAGACCGAAGAGAGTTCATTCGATGTATCATCTTCCAGTGTGAGAATACGACGTGAGAATACATTCCAAGACTACTCATTTCCAGGTACAGAGCAGGTGGGGGCGCTGGAAGAGGTAGAAGTAGAGGTAGAGAAAGAGGAAGAAGGTGAGGTCGTTGAGATGAATATTGGTGGTGAGAAGGTGGAGGACAAGGCCGTGCTAACTCAGGAGAACGAGCTGGTGTTTTTACAAGAGACAGAGTCGGAGAGTACTGTACGTGACTCTGCAGATGTGGATGTTGGAGTGAAGTTGGGCCCTGTAGAGACCCAGAATCCGAGCATGGAGCTGAACCGCAGTGCGATGGCGCCACAATATGAGGAGCCCATTGAGGAGTTCCGGTCCCTGTGTGACTTAACCGGGGTACAGAACCAGAGCAAGACCTCTGGTGTGCTGGAGTTGGACCTGGATGTTGGACCTGATTTCCAGAGAGCAATGGCCGTTGATGCACAGGAGATCAGCGTGATGGTGAATTCACGCGATGCAGAGGTGGAGAAAGCACAAGAAGATGTGGATTGCAATGAGGACATTGGCGATATTGCACGGAAACTGACCCTCAACGTGAAGAAACAGGACTTTAACAAGATGCGAGTTGTCGGGCAGTTTAACCTTGGGTTCATAATTGCGACTAGGGAAAGTGAAGATAGCCACCGCAGCGATGTGTTCATTATTGACCAGCATGCGAGCGATGAGAAGTACAACTTTGAGACTCTGCAGCGGACCACTGTGGTTCGACAACAGCGGCTGATCTCGCCCTTAGTGGTTGAGCTTAATGTCGTGGACGAGCTTGTTGTGCTGGACCATTTGGAAGTGTTTGAGCGGAACGGGTTCAAGCTTGATGTTGACTCCGAGGGAGAGACTGGTGCCCGCGTGAGGCTTGTTAGTGTTCCCGTGTTGAAACGGACCGTGCTGGACGTAGAAGACTTCCACGAGCTTGTTGCGATGGTGAGGGAGCGTGCACATGACGGTGTCGGGATGGAGTCCCTGCGGTGCTCGCGGTTGCGGTCGATGTTTGCGATGAGGGCATGCCGGCAGAGTATCATGGTCGGTAAACCCCTGAGCCAGCGCACGATGCTGCAGGTGGTGCAGCATTTGAGTGTGCTGGACAAACCATGGAACTGCCCGCATGGGAGACCAACCATGAAACATCTGATCGAGGTCGCAAGCCCCAGAAACGGCGAGGACTACATGTTGTAGAAGCATATATGCATTAGTTGATATTTACACGGTATATAATCGAATATAATAAGGGGGTCATGTGTGGACAGCACGCTAGCCCTTCCTATCAAGCCTGTTCAACTTACGAGCGGTCTTTGCATTATTCTTTGTGTGTTGGCCCCTGACCGGTAGGTGCATTGCGTGCCGCATACCCTGGTACGTACCGATTGTCTTCTTCAGGGCGATATTCTTCCTCACGAGTGCCCGTGCCTCGTCCTCTATTTTCATATTCGACAGCTCACTCGCAATACTGAGCAGCTGGGGCTCCGAGAGCTGGTGCATGCGCATCCAGGGGTAGAACCCCAGCTTTGCGCAGACAGACGATGCGGTCTGTGCGCCGATGCCGTAGAACTTGGATGCCAGGGCGATACGGACGACCTCTTTGCCCTTGAATGCTTTTCCCAGAATGTGGACGACCATTGGATGTGGATGTGTGTGTGCTTTGTTGTTGTTGTTGTTGTTGTTGTTGTTGTTTTGGATGTTTTGAACAAAAGTTGAACAAATTTTGTAGCTGAAAAATTCTGGTGAAGATTTTGAGGCATTCGGAATGGTGCAGCGTCTACAACAAGGCGTCAGAGTAATAGCAATATGTGTTTATAGAGAGTGGGGGAGTATGTATGTGTGTATGTAGTGGGGGAGGATGTGCAATTGTGCAGTTGTGCAATTGTGCAGTTGTGCAGTTGTGCAATCGTGCTAGTAAGGATGTGCGTTCTCCTGGATGATCCTGGCAAGCTGCTCGACGTCGAGACGCTGGATGAACAGGTTCCGCAGCAGACCGACCATCGTGATGAAGCTGGCGAGTCCCACGGGTACCACGCAGAACACGGTGATGTTGTAGAGGTCTATGGTGCGTTTTGTAGTGAACTTGAATGCTGGGATGTTGTTGGGCGAGGGCCCCGGGGAGCTGAGGACGATGGGGGTCGGGGTGGAGCTGTCGCTCTCACTCTCACTGCCACTCTCGTTCTCGCTGCGGTTGCTCTGAGTGTTGCGTTCCCTCCTGACGTAGTTCAGATCAGAGGTCAGGTAGCTCTGCCAGATAAATACACCCGTGAGGATGCAGCTGATCAGTATCCATGTATGCAAATAGTAGTTGATGTCAGGCGACAACGAATTGATCAGCAACAACTCAAACGTGATGAATATCAACGACATCGAGAACATGCGCACGATCGCCGCAACGGTCGAGTACTTCACAATCCATCGCACCATCAGCGAGTCTAGGATCACGTACGACAGGTACAGCGACACCAGACACCACAGGGCACAGAACAGGTGCTCCGACGCCCTGGCGGTGATCAGCGACTTCAGGATCATGTACTCGCTGCTGGGGCCTCCACCCTCGACGGCGTAGTAGTCCCCACTGCTGGGGTCCAGCAGATGTGCGGTCGACTGCCAGAACAGCGACACGATATCCTTGAGCGTCTGGGGCTCGTACAGTCGCACATGCGGGCCCACCATGCTCCTCCAGGTCATCTTAAGCGACAGACAGGTGTAGAACAACGGGGGCAGCAGCGACACATCCCTGCACACAGCCATGAGCAGGTGCTGTTTCGCCGTGAGGTGGTTCAACGACAGGGTCTTGATGGAGGCGTACTTCTTGGTCAGCGTCGGCGTTGCCGGTATCTCTGTGGGACTGCCTTGTCCGGGGGACGAGTTCACTCTGTGCATCGGCATATGTGCTTCTACTCTTGCGTGTGTGTGCTCTTGAGTGTTGTGTGTTGTTGAGTGTTGTGGTTGTTGTTGTTTCAGGGTCCAAATATTTGTACAAATAATTGTGGATTTTTCCTCCAGAATTCAGAACCTGAAGGGAAGAGCCATCTAGAGCCATGCATCTATACAAATACGTACCTATAAACTGTCCAGCGAGGCTGCGATCTCGTCGAGCTCCTTCTTGGCACTGGTGTAGCTGGTGAGCAGTTCGTCGTTCTTGGCCTCGAGCTGCTCGTTCTCCTCTTGCACCGCAGCCAGCTTCTTCTCGAGCTGCTCAACAGCCAGCTCCGACCCTTGCAACTTCTCGGTCTTGCTCCTCAGCCTGGCCTCGCTCTCCTCCAGCTGCTCCTCCAGGGTCTCGTTCTTCACGCTCAACGACTTGACCAGGTTCTCTTGCTCCAGCAGCGCCTGGTCCGCTCCCTTCTGCGAGTCCTTCTGTGCCTCGTACTTCTCTTGCCACAGCTCTGCCTCCAGCTTCAGACTGTTCAGTTTCTCCTTAATCTTATCCATCGTCGATCCCTTGCAGCCTTGCAGTCTTGCAGTGTTGTATGCACCATACTCTCCTGTTCTTATCTATGGGAACTGGGGGAATTTGTATACAGCGCGCTGCTTCACAAACTGCGAATCGTGAACAGCGAAACTCTCACAAGGCTGGTTCTGCATCAACAACAGGTACAAGAGGTGAAGGAGTGACGGTCTGTGGTTTGTGCCCAGTGCTTTGTGCTATAAACCACCCCACACACCCGTCCACACACTCCCCACTCACGATGTCCGACGGTTCGATGGTCCAGGACTCCATCTTTGGCTCAAAGACACCGCTGCAGCTCACTCCAGAGCTGCCCCTCTTCTCGTACAACAGAACAGCAGGCATCTCAGACTCGTACGTCGCACAGAACTCTACAATGGCCACCAGCTCCCAGGCCACCAATTCCCAGGCCACCAGCTCCGTGCATATCATACAGCCCCCCTCGGGACACAGACAGCCCAGCATCATCAGCAGCAGCAACAACAACAATGGCACTGCCTCTCCTCATAGGGACCCTCCAACGGCCAGTGTAACACATATCCGTGCTCCCGGCACGATCCACACTCATAGCAGACCCTGGACTACTGCGACTGCGACTGCTACTCCCCCGGCCTCTGCTCAATCGCCCCAGACCAACTTCTTCAACCTCTCCAGCTGGTCCAACTACAAGAGACTCAAGGGCAGCAGCTCAGACACATCCAGGGCCCGGGATACACCTACTCCCTCGCCAGCACATGCCCATGCCCATGCCCATGGCTCCCATGGCTCCCACGGGATGCAGGGCAGACGGCCCTCAGTCAAGCGCAAGGACTTCACAAGCATCAAAGAGTACAACAGCAAACGGTTCATCTTCCACAGAGGCTTCTTCAACAGAAACAGCCGAAATTCACAGCACCAGCACCACCGCCACTCCCCTGGGCCGAACCCAACACACACCTCCCCCTCCTCCCCCAGCGAGGCCACCCCTGCCAAGCTTGTGCGCCGACGCAAGAGCAGGGCCAGCAACTTCAAGAACAAGAACGAGCTCGCAGCGGTCATGAACTACATCCACCTATCGACACTCACACTCCCGACAACCCAAGTGGTCAGCACAGCAACAAACCTCAGCAGCAGACACCCAAAGATCGTCCCTGCACACGCCTGTGTCAGACGCAACAACTCCACCATCCGCAGGACAAACATCCTCCCGGTCCGCTGGAATCAATCATACACACACACACAAGACCACACCCATGAGCATCCCAACCCTCATGTGCATCCCCACCCTCCACACCTTCCAAGACTGCCGAGGGCTCCCAGACGCTCCAGAAGCAGTCCTGACTCCATGCACAGCAGACACTCTCGTCACTCCCGTGTCCGCGACCGCAGACTCAACGACCCACACCTCCACCGCCTCTGGAAGCACTACCTCCACGCCGTGGTCCTCCAGCGCATCCAGCTCCGGCTCTCCCTCATGGACTACTCCCCAGAGTCTTCAAGCATCGCTGACTCCATCGCAGGCTCTTCCCTCCAGAACCCGATCACCATCCACTGACCACCCCTCACCCTTCCCCCTACATAGTTATACATACACATACACAAATGTACATATACAAGACCCTCCGACCCACCCCCAGCCCCTCAGGAGCTGTGGTCCCACTGCCCTTCCTCATCGCAGCAAAAGTCCAACAGTGTGCTGTTTTTTTGTTGTGCAAAACGAATTTTGAACAAAACAACCACAACGAATTTTGATACAACAGGATCGCAGACCACACAAAAGGCCCAACCACAGGCCCACCCACTGCTGCTGATCCTTCAAGAGAGCATCCACTGCGTCGACTGCACGTACTACTTCCCGACACATCTTTGCCCCGCTCTCATTCCCCCCCTGCTCGTCTCTAACGCAGCACATCCACACCCAGTCAAACACACTAGCACTCTCTTCTTCCCCATCCATAGGGCACAGCAATGCCAGACACACCGGTTCTGTTCGCAGACAGCAATGCAGACAAGTTCCTCAAGGTATCGCCCAGCCTCTTCACCCCGGAGAGGCTCGACCTGTTCAGCTCCACTGAACTGTACACTTCCCTCATCAGGGCAAGCAGGAGCATCGAGCAAGGCTCACGGCTAAACAACATCAGCTGGCGGATCCTCAACAAGGCCCGCCTCAGGGACAACTCCTCCAAGAAGCGTGACGGGGTCAAGACCATCTATCATATCATAAACCCAATCAATAAGGCCGCACAGCCCTTCAGGAAACCGCAACCTCAAGCACCCCGGCAAGCACCCGCTCCACTTCCCCCACAAGCACAAGCACCGCAACAGCAGCGACTCACGTCTCAGTACAAGTCGTCCACGGCCCTCTTCCCAAAACTCACAAGCAAGTACCAACGCCTGCCGTCTGTCCACACACAGCCCTCAGCACCTCCGTCCAAAGAGGACCCACAGAACATCATCAAAGGGTTCGACACAACTGCAAAGACAATCACAAACACAAGCACCATCGCTAGCAGGAAATCGTCCTCCTCCTCGATCGCATCCTCCACATACACCAAACTGAAAATGGAGCCAAAACAACCATCCACACATGCACCCCCGACCCCTACACATACCGCTGCTGCTGCACCACGGCAGGAGTCACTGTTCGCCACGAACGATGACACCAGCACAGTCTTCAACAATGCCTCGGCCACAGCAAACAACAACAACAGCAACAGACTGTTCTTCAGCAGCGAAGACGAGTACTCCGACTGGAACAGTCTCTCCGATGACGATGACGATGATGAAGATGACGATTTTGACGATGATGACGATGATGATTTCGACGACTACGATGATGACGACGACGAACAGTACTACGAAAAGCAATGGGACAAACTCCTGTTCACCAGAAACAACAACAAACCCGCCAAGTCCATGTCAAACTCCCCTGCTTCAGCAGATCCCGTACGCAGGAGTCTCCTGAGTGGCCTCTTCTCTGCTGAAAACAGCAGCACAAACATCGCAACAGCACACACAACCCCGAAACAGATATCCACCAGTATCTCGTCGTCGCGATTGCAGCGGCTCCATAGCATCCACGGTCACACCGACGACCACACAGCAGTGGCACGCACAGACACCGAAAACAAGCCCACCCTAGAGACAAGCAACGTCACAGCAGTCGGATCAGTGACCCCCCAGGTGATCCCCCTCGAGATCATCATCAAGAAGTCCATCAGCAACCAGACCAGCAGCGTCGCCTCGAGCACAAACACAAACTCGCGGTACCTGCTCTCAGAGTCCAATGCCCCGGCAACCGCACAGACCCTGCTGCCGACCGCACTCTCCACACACATGTTCCTGCCGAATGGTATCCACCAGCAGCGAATCCAAGCAGCACGAGGTGACTCCCTGGGCACTGACAACTCCCCTAACAGAGGCAGACGCAGGAAACAGCTCACCAGAAGACTATCGATGGACATCCCCTCCAAGAACAGAGAGAGCGGTTTCCTCAAGACACGGATGGAGATCTCCGAGGAGGAGCGGTACAGCACCAAGTCATCGCGACAGTGACAATCATATATACATCTACATACATCTACATGCACACAACAACTTCCATACTCCTCCTTATCCTCTTTGAACCTTTTATATGCGGTGTGTGGGTCCAAATCCCAGCACGGGAAAATTTTTTATGGAGTGAAAAATTTTGCGATGAGCTTCTTTTGGTATAAAATAGTGAGATATTGAGGTATTGGGGTGTTGAGCTATTGGCCAAGGTTGCAGAGTAACCACCGCAATTATGTTAAGGAAGCAGGCACGTGAAAGAAGAGAATACCTATACCGCAAGGCCCAGCAGTTGCAGGAGGCGCAGCTGGAGCAGAAGAGGCAGATAATAAAGCAGTCGCTGGCGCAGGGGAAGGCGCTGCCCAAGGAGCTCGCTGAGGACACGGAGTTGCAGGAGAACTTCCGGTTCGACCAGGCCATCGATGCTGAGGACGATGAGGAGATCGACAACGAGTACTCGCACACTAGTGGTCTGGTGGACCCGCGGATCATCATAACGACGTCCCGTGACCCGAGCTCCAGACTGTCGCAGTTCGCCAAGGAGATCAAACTGATGTTCCCTGAGGCGACAAGACTCAACAGAGGTAACCTTGTGATGGCGAACTTGACTGCTGCGGCGATCAAGTCCGGGACCAGTGATATCGTGCTGCTGCACGAGCACAGGGGTGTCCCGACGAGTTTGACGGTGTCGCACTTGCCACACGGCCCCACTGCGTTCTTCAGTCTGCACAATGTAGTGCTCAGACACGATATTCTGAACAGGGGGAACGTGAGCGAGGTGAACCCGCACCTGATCTTTGATGGGTTCGGCACGAAATTGGGTGAGAGGGTTGTGTGTATACTGAAGCACTTGTTCTCTCCCGGTGCGAAGAAGGACAGTGAGCGTGTGATCACGTTTGCGAACAAGAACGATTTCATCAGTGTGAGACAGCATGTGTATGTGCGTACCAGGGACGGGGTGGAGCTTGCGGAGGTTGGTCCACGGTTCGAGATGAAGCTGTTCGAGATGAGGCTGGGGACGCTGGACAACAAGGATGCCGATGTCGAGTGGCAGCTGAGACGGTTTGTGCGGACAGCAAACAGAAAGGACTACTTATAGAGTCGGGCATGCATGCATGTGTGTAGTTGAAATGAGATTAATATGTATCTATGTATGTGTATATTAGTTTAATATAAATTTATTTTGTTATAATGTGTGTGTGTGTGCGCTGTTAGAGTGGATGTTCTTCCATTTCGAAGAACTCGTCGTCGTCTGACTCCAGTGCTGATGAATCCGACATGCTAGCATCTTCGCACTCGCACTCATTGTCTGAGTCTGTTGGGCCGATGCTGAAAGTCTTGGGGTGTTTGGAGTTGGCGTGTGAGTCGGCGATGCTGCTGTTGCTGCTGCTGGTTGTCTCTATGATGGTGTTGCATATGCTCTTGTTGCGGTGTGTCTGTGATGATGGTGGTGGAGGTGGTGGGGATTGGTGGTTGTTCTGTAGCAGGATCGAGTTGGACCTTGAGTCTGGTGGTGAGAGTGGTGCGGTTGCCAATGGACCGTCCGTAGATGCCAGCCTGTTTGATGCTCTGCATGTGGAAGGTCTTAAGAAGGTCTGTTTGATCTGCAGGGGCGATGTCGAGGTGCTGTTTGGGGAGGTGGTGGTGGTGGTGGCGGGTGGTTGCTGAAGCAGTTCTGAACTCTTGAGGTATGGTGTGGAGTATGAGTTGTTGATGAACGATGGTCTTCTGTTGGAGATTGCCGGGTTGATCATTTCATCGGAGACCAGGTCTACGTACGAGTATACTTTGAGAGTCTTTGCGCCTGGTGCCGTGTCTGTTGTGGTCCCCATTGAGAATGATTTGAACTCCAGCTGTGATGCGGTGTTTCTTTTTAGGAGAGTGTTGTTGTTGTTGTCGGGTGTATCGTCATTGTTGAACATGTTTGTTGCCGAGTTGCTTCTGGACATGCGGAGTGCCATGTCTAGGCCGATGGTTGAAGGTCTTCTTGAGCGGATCAGGCTGACGTTGTCGAGGTTTGTTGATCCGTCGTTGATAATGGAGCAGCTTGCGTCTAGGGAAGGAGCGACGAGGTCCTCGAGCGTGCGGCGACGGCAGTGGTGGGTATGGGAAGGTGTGCAGCTGGCTGGAGGGACGGCGCCTGGTCCGTCGGTGTTGGCCGGTGAGCCTGGGGAGGAGGCCTGTGGGTTGATGATGGAGTTTGTCCTGTGTAGCGAGGAAGGCGATTGCAGCAGCGAGTTCCTCCTGGAGGCCCTGCCCTTGCGGGAAGTACGGGAGTTGATGATGGATATTGGGGCGGTGGTGCTGTTTACAGAGGAAGAGACGGAGTTGACGGAGTCTCCCGTGTACTGTCTCTGCAGAAACAGGTTAGAGTTGCTGCGTTGCTTGGGAAAGTTGGTGACAGAGGACGTGAGAGTAGCATTGCTGCCGTATATCTCCTCGACGTTCCGCTCAAAGATGAGCGAGTGTTCGCTTGCGACCGGCGAGAGCGGTTCATGGGACGAGTGGACGTTGCTGGCGACCTTGGCGAGCCTGGCAAGCATATCGTCGGCTGAGAGTGTCGAGCTGTTCGACGTAGTCATATGGATGGGTTCTAGAGTAGCGGACATGGGGAGGGGCGGGGTAGATCTAACGTAGTGTGATGTATCCAGTGCGCAGTACTCTAATGCCTCGACCAAATATCAAAGTGGCCACCTGATATACCTGCCAATATAAATGCTCGAGCACTTGAACATCAAAGCACCAGAATCCCGAGAGCTGAAAGAATGGCATTTTCTGCTTATCGCATCCCGTCGTTGCTTTTTTCCGGGCGGTGCATACGTAACCACCGGAGCGAAGTTTAATGCGTTGCTTTTTTTGTCTTAGGGTTTGGTAGGGTTTGGTCACGTGTGTTAGGGCTGTGGGCGTGGCGTGTTAGGGTTGTGTTGATTAGGGCTTTGTGTTGGGGCTTGTTAGGGTGTGTTAGGGCTGGTTGCGCAGTCACGTGCCCTGAAACCGTCCCAGAAAAGCAATTCGCAGGGCCACAAAGAGTATACAAATTGTATTCATAGTAGTAGTATTCACAACATTCACAGTCCCAATGGCAAAGACTCTCCATATCCCAATGTCGCTGTGTAGAATGTACCGCCAGGGGTGTCCCCTGCTCAGAGTCTCGCCACGGTGGATGCACACAGGAGTGAGTCCCCCCACGCCCCATGCCAACACTGTCAGCACTGAAAAGTTGCAGAACGAGGCAAGGAACCGTGCCCTGCAGCAGGATCTGCCACACTACTACCCGTCGATGAGCCATGTCCGGGGTCTTCCAGTGGCCACGCGGTGCCAGGACATCTCGATCCACGAGTTTATACGCAGGTTCTCCCTTAAGGGCAACGGCACCGACACCGAGTTCAGCGATGACAGGTCCACGCTGCTCAAGATCAACGGCCGCATCAGGAACATCAGGTTCGCCGGCCAGCGCATGTGTTTCATCGACCTCGCTTCGATGGACTCTACTCTGCAGATAATACTCAACTACAACCTGATGAGCTCCACTGACGTCTCCCCAGAGGGCCCCACGGAAGCACAGTTCGCACAGGCAACAACTTTCCTCAGGAAGAACGACTACATCCAAGTGTACGGCTTCCCAGGTTTCTCCAACAACAAGCACCACACTCTCTCGCTCAAGGCAACGGCCCTGCCTACAATGCTCGCACCGATCCAGACACCCCTCCCTTCAAACCTCACCAACACGGCAAAGATCAGCCGCAACAAGATCCTGCACTACCAGATCAACAACAACAAGAACCTCCAACCCTTGCTGCTCAGGTCCAGGATCATAGCCCTCGTCCGTCAGTTCTACACAGACATGCAGTTCGTCGAGGTAGAGACCCCAATGCTCTCCTCGAAGTCCAACGGCGCAAACGCACAGCCCTTCAAGACAACAACGAACTTCGACCTCTCTCCAAGCACCACAGGGAAACATCACGACAGACAGCTGGAACTGCGGGTCGCCCCTGAGCTGTGGCTCAAGCGGCTCATCATCAGCGGAATGGACAGCATCTTCGAGATAGGAAAGGTCTTCAGAAACGAAAGCATCGACGCAACTCACAACCCAGAGTTCACAATGCTCGAGTCGTACCAGACATACGCAACCATGGACGACCTCATCGCCATGAGCGAAAACCTCTTCAAGCACGTCCTCACAAACTTACAGGCAGAGCTTGCCCCTGGAGACCCGCACCCAGCACTCGACGAGATGGTCAGCCTGCTGAACAGCTGCGACTGGAAGTTCAAGCGTGTAGAGTTCCTCCCAACACTATCACATGAGCTCGGCACAGACATGGCCATGCTCGATCTCAACAGCGTCGAGGCCCTGCTCGCCGTAATCCCACCCGATGTCAAACCCACCTTGTTCGACCCGGCGGAGCTGGCATCCCCACTCACCACACTCTCGCCGCAGCGGATCCTCAACAAGCTCTGTGCACACTACATCGAAGATAGGCACTGCCAGTCCCTTCACCCAACACTTATCTACCACCACCCAACAGCAATGTCCCCGCTCTCCAAGGTCAGCCAGCAAGACCCGCTCGTCACAAAACGGTTCGAACTGTTCATACGCGGTAAAGAATACATCAACGCCTACGAAGAAGAGAACTGCCCCCAGGCCCAGCTCGAGAAGTTCCAATCACAGAGCGTATACAAGCACTCCGACAACGAGGCGCTCCCAATCGACTACAACTACATCGACGCCATGAAGTCCGGGATGCCTCCAACAGGCGGCCTCGGCCTGGGAATCGACAGGCTCTGCATGTTACTGCTGGGTAAAGAACGTATCGAACAAGTGCTCCCATTCGGCTGCATCGACGACGTCAACAGACAATAATGCCCCTCTCCCTCTCCCTCTCCTCTCCCTCTCCCCTGCCCCATAAATATTCCCTATATAAAGTTCACATATCCAAACTTGTAAATAAATGCATCGCCACGCGACGCGTCGAATCAGAAATCGATTTGGTGAAATTTCATAATATTTGCTAATATTTCATGGTATTTGAAGGTAGTTGCTGATACACTTGAGCACACCCCACCACCAAACACTCTCCCCAATGATTCCCCCAACTGTCAGTGTCTCTCTGGAGTCCCTGCACACACAGACGTACTACTCCCCGGTACCCGAATCTATCACGCCCAACCAAACACCAGTGATCGTGGGTGTCGACGAAGCAGGCCGTGGACCCGTGCTGGGCCCAATGGTATACGGAATCGCATACTGCACCAGAGAGTACCAGGACACAATCCTTATCCCAGACTACGAATTCGACGACTCCAAGAAACTGACCGACCCGGTGCGTCGCCAGCTCTTCCAGAAGATGTACGACCCTGAAGGCGATATCAACGATATCGGGTATGCCGTGACCAACATCACACCCGTGGATATCTCGAGCGGTATGTCGCGGTTCCCTCCCTCGAAGAACTACAACCTGAACGAGCAGGCGCACGATGTCACGATGGGCCTGATCCAGGGCTGTCTCGACCGGGGCCTGCTCGTCGAGCACGTGTACGTCGACACCGTGGGTCCGCCAGCCTCGTACCAGGACAAGCTGAGCAAGCGGTTCCCCGGGATCAAGTTCACGGTGGCCAAGAAGGCCGATTCCTTGTACTGCGTGGTCAGTGTAGCCAGTGTGGTCGCCAAGGTCACCAGAGACATCATCATCGAGACACTACAGGGCTACTGGATACAGGCCATGGACATTTCACCGGGAAGTGCGACGCTGGGGTCGGGATACCCGTCCGACCCAAAGACCAAGGCGTGGCTGCGGGAGTACCAGAGCACGCTGTTTGGCTGGCCGGCGCAGTTGGTCAGGTTCTCGTGGCAGACGTGCCAGACTCTCCTAGACAAGAGTGCAGCTGACGGCCAGGGCATCGACGTCGAGTGGGAGGAGGACTTCATCGACAACAAGGCCACCAAGGCGATGTCCTGGGGCGAGGACCTCGAGGGTTTCAAGCAACAGTACGCGGATGACCAGGACACCAGACTCACGACCCTCGAGAACTGGTGCCAGTAATAGCGAGCACAGTGGCACAGTGGCACAGTGGCACACCCAACCGTGACCCCACACCCAACCGTGACCCCACACACACATATATATACATTAATACAATACTCAATACTTCAATACAATACTCAATACTTCCTGTTCGACCCCGCAACGTACAAAACGACCGCATATCGCACTTGTTTTTCCGAACGCTCCTTGTGGAAAGTAATAAACAATAATGCAGCAACAAGTCGCTGGCAGCTCGAGGTATAAACAGGGACTGTTGTTTGTGTATTTGTTCTTGTTGTTGGGTGTTTGATGTATCCAGACCCCCATTGATCCCAAACAACCATCAGAAACACAACTATGTCCGCCTTAATCAGAGCTATACCACGCATACAAAGAGCCTCCACAGCCCAATTGCTGAGACTGCAATTGAGGGGGTACGCTTCCAAGTACCCTGCACACACTGTCATTGACATGCCTGCCTTGTCGCCTACCATGGTCCACGGTAACCTGGCCGTCTGGTCCAAGAAGATCGGTGACGAGCTGGCTCCTGGTGAGGTCCTGGCCGAGGTCGAGACCGACAAGGCCCAGATGGACTTCGAGTTCCAGGACGACGGTTACCTAGCCCAGATCCTCGTCCCAGAGGGCACCAAGGATGTCCCTGTCGGAAAACCTATCGGTGTCTATGTTGAAGAGCTCGAGGATGTCGCTGCATTCAAGGACTTCACATTGGAAGACGTCGCTGCTTCCTCCCCTGCTGCTACTCCAAAGGCTGAAGAAAAGCAGCCGGCACAACAAGCACAGGAATCTGCCCCAGCCGCTTCTACACCAGCTGCTCCTTCTTCTTCTGCTTCTTCTTCTGCCACCTCCACCTCTAGAATCCTGGCCTCTCCATTGGCCAAGGTTCTAGCTCTGGAGAACGGTATCGCCTTGAGAAACGTCAAGGGTACTGGTCCACGCGGCAGAATCGTCAAGTCTGATATTGAAGGCTACCTAGCCAACAAGCCAGCTGAGACCGCTACCGTCACTGCTACCACCACCACCACTGCTACTGCTACTTCAACCCCTGCACCAGCTCCTTCTGCTTCTGCTTCCTACGAAGACGTCCCAATCAGCACCATGAGAGGCATCATCGCAAGCCGTCTGTTGGAATCAACTACTACAGTCCCATCCTACATCATTTCCTCAGACATCTCTGTCTCCAAATTGTTAAAGTTGAGACAATCGTTGAATGCCACCGCCAAGGACGCCTACAAACTATCCATCAACGACATCCTCATCAAGGCAATCACCACTGCCGCAAGAAGGGTCCCTGACGTGAACTCCTACTGGTTACCAAACGAAAACGTCATCAGAAAGTTCAAGAACGTCGATGTCTCCGTCGCCGTGTCCACCCCAACAGGCCTGATCACTCCAATCGTCAAGAACGCAGAGACCAAGGGCCTCGTCGCTATCTCCACGGAGGTCAAGGAACTCGTCAAGCGTGCCAAGATAAATAAACTAATGCCAGAAGAATTCCAAGGCGGTACTATCTGTGTCTCCAACATGGGTATGAACAGCGCAATTTCCATGTTCACCTCCATCATCAACCTGCCTCAATCAGCCATCCTCGCCATCGGCACCGTCAAGAAGGTCGCCGTCGAGGACTCTGCTGCTGAAAACAGATTCTCCTTCGACGAACAGATCTCAATCACCGGTACCTTCGACCACAGAACCGTCGACGGCGCTGTCGGTGGTGAGTTCATGAAGGAACTGAAGAAGGTCATTGAAAACCCTCTAGAACTGTTACTATAGATCCAGCACCACGCCCTCATGCCTCTCATAAAAGGAAAGGGTCCAACCTGAATCTCGTGTACACACGTTCCCAGTATATACATATATCTATCTATATCCTTAGCTTTGTTTATATCTCTACCAATACTCTGTTTATACTACTTGTACATGTTTATGTGTCGCTTGCAACGAAAACGCACAGCAAAGCGTTGAAATATTCCACTGAAAATTAAAGAAACAACGCTATTCCGTCTGCTTTGGCACTGTTATAAGACACGTTCCCTACCACATACGACCTTTATACCTTCCTGTAACAGATAGTTAGATCCCTACAGCAACTGCACTTCCACCTACACACACTACACAATGCAATTCTTACCATCCTTCATCCTAAGTGACGAGTCCAAGGACCGTTTCAACAAGATTTTCAACCTGACCCATACAGTTGCCCACTACGGCTGGATCCCATTTGTCCTGTATCTAGGCTGGACCCAGACTTCCAACAAGCCAAACCTATTGAACTTGTTGTCCCCATTGCCAAGTGTATAGAGCAGTTGGCCAACAGTTGATCCAGTCCAACCATATCGTGTAATTAAAAATATGAAAACCCTATGTATCTGATTTACTCTGTTTATATTTATCTGCCCATGTACGTACCATCTTTATATATATATAACAAATTGGATATCATTCTATATCTCTAACTGATTTCTGTTTCCTACTGAGTGCAAGCATTCTCTGCTGAAAGGTTGTCTCCCCCTTTTGGCCTATGATGTGTACACAAGTATGTGAACAAGTATACGCACTAGTATATGCAAATGCATATGTCGCACACACCACTACCCCTCCCCTCCAATAAATAATGAAACGTATAAAGATAATAATTAAATTAAATGATATAATATACTAAAAAATAATTAAATTAATTTAGAAATATTACTTTACTTAGTAACCGAAAGAAGCTAATTGCTTAGCGACATCAGATTCAGCAGAAGCAGCAGTGACAGCAGAAACCTTCTTGTTGAAAGCTCTCTTCTTAGCGTAGTATTCAGCAGATCTGACCTTTCTCTTTTCTTCTAGCTTAGCAACAACGTCTTCGTACTTCCAGCCGACAGATGAGGATAGTTTAGATAAGGTGGTGTACTTTCTACCTGGCTTTAATCTCAAGACTCTTAGAGCGTTTGGAACAACAACTCTCTTCTTCTTGTCGTATGGTGGTGGAATACCTTCAAAGACCTTTAATCTTTCCATAGCAGCCTTACCACGGGCAGTCTTGTGTTGAACCATACCACGGACAGCCTTGTAGAAGATTCTAGATGGAGCTCTGAAATGGAATGGACCTCTGGTCTTGTTGAAAATGGTGGCCTTTCTCAAGTAGTCGTGGTACTTTAATTTATTTCTGAAGAATTCACCAGAGACGTTTAAGTCTTCGGCTCTAACGACAACAATCTTTTGACCGTTTAATAATTGCTTAGCAACGATGGAAGCTAGACGACCTAATAAATGGCCCTTACCTGTAAAAAATAAAATGGTTACAATGGAACACACACACTCTCACATATGTACATATGCTTGTATGTGGTCATTTGTAAATGCTTGTTAGTACTTGTGTTCTCAAACGTTATTGGAAGTGACACACTAGACACACCGCATTTCCCTAACCTCACTGATCCTCGACACGCTAAACTCTGTTCAATCCGGCTGGGAATCTGCACTGTATCTCTATCTCATATTCATAAGTTAACATACCATCAATAACAACGACTTTTTCAAAAGTAGACATCTTTCTTATTTGGTTGGCTGGTTGGTTTAACTAAGTAGGTATGCTTAAGCCAAACACTACAACTGCTTATAATCTATACACTATTTTTTACATGTGCACAGCTGTGCATTGGTTTAGCATCTGGTTAGTAATTGCTAGGCTCCCCAGCAGCAGTGCGTTGTTGATGCTACTCTGACGGTCCTGAGATGCACGAGGCATAGGTTGGGTTGGCTCCCATACCTAGTGGCACTGGAACCGTGAGGGAACCCACGACCATTGGCTCTGGTGCAAAAGTGAACAATGGTCTCTGCCCACAGTACCGGCAGAGCTAGACAGAGAAGTGAGTCCAATCCCACCGGGGCAGCTGTGGGTAGCAGTGTAGCTGGAAGGAGTATCTAGAAGGAGATTCGCGGGGGTCTGCCTGGAGTGGCGCCTAGCAGTGTTCCGTCTGGACTGCGTAGAAACAATGAACTGTGCGTCCCTCGGCAGAAAAAACACCCGGAGTTTTTCACTTGAATTTTTTGAAAACAGTTCTTAAAAATGTCCGGGTGTGAAGAGTGTGTGGGTTTTGAAGCAGTCATAAAATTATTTCTAGGTTTTTAGGGGCGACGCGGAACGGAACAAAAACGAAACGGAACGGAACGGAAGCTCTGGCGTCTGAATCAATGAAGTCGTTACAAGTTACACGTAGAAAAAAATAACATAGTAATTAGTAGACAAAAGTGCAGAAGTACAAAAGAACTAAAGGTTGGGTATATATATGTGTGTGTGTGCAATATTAGAGGGTCAATTATTGACTATACTTATTTTCGCATTTTCTGTATCGAGTAGCAGATCCTTGCTGCGAAGTTCCTCCTTGGAGCTGTTGTTGCTCGACAACGGGTCGTGTCTCTTTATCGGCGATGACACTATATCTTTACCTGAATCGTCGTTGCTCTTGGCCGCTTCATCATACACATCAATATTGTTATTGTTTCCGATTAGTTTCGGGGTGTTGTTGACTGAACTGAACTGCAAGAGGTTCCACACACCTGGAGAGCTGCGGGCGTTTGCCTGCGACTTGTTTGTAGCTGTCAAAGGCGTAAACTTGGCGTTTATATTTTTGCCGTTCATATTGTCATTACTGTGTATATCATTCTTCATGGCATTGTCGCTGTCGCTACCGTTTGTGATATGGGCGACCTCTTGTTTTGGCGATTTCGACTGCTGTATGCAGCTGCCTCTTTCTGGCGTGTACGCCTCCATTGCCGCGATATGAAATGGCTTCGATGGAGATTTCAGTAACGAGTCGTAATTGGCTGAGAGGTGTGCACTTGTCAACGGAAGTTGGTTATCTGGAAGCAATGACTCTCCCTGAGGAAGCGACGTGACGATAGTGGGCAAAGCATTGGTACTGGTGGGTTTGAGAGTATTGGTGGCCGCTGGTGCAGATGGACTAGCCCTTTTCGTGGTGTGTTCTATTACTGGTGCGTTGACTCGGTTTGAACCCGCAATGGACGACAGACTGCTTATAGAAGGGAGTCCGTTGTTTCTTATTCCATCAGCATTGGATTGTGTCAAGGATGCGTTGTTAAAGGACAACACGGCATTGTTGTTGTTGCTGTTGTTGCTGTTGTTGTTGGAACTCAGACTCATATCCGAGTTGCTATTGGCTTTCGAGATGTGGGGTATACTATTTACATTATCATTCAGTTGCTGTGGCTGCTGCATAGGTTTCATCATATTCTTGGAAATTCCGTACTCGCCCTTCAGAGAGGCGTTCTGGTTTGGAAATTCGTTCTGGTAGTTTTGTTTCTGTTTCGACAGCTGGTCGCTGCTGTTCAACGATAGGATGTCCATGTCGGCTTTCACAGTGAAGTTTGAGTTTATGCTTGTGCTGCTCTGGCTGTGGATATTGGAGGCAACTGCTGCATCATCATTGCTATTGTTTGTATCATAGTTGCTACTGTTTTGTTCCGGGAAGCGTTGGATTGGCAAAGTGTGGTATTTGGACATGTGCAGTTGCAGCTGTCTTATCACCGATGAGCCTCGCTTTATCTTGGCCAGGTTGCCGCTGTTCCATTTCTCGATGAAGTCATTCTGGAAGGTCTCGCTGATTCTCCACTTCATACCTTTCCCAGGTTCGTTGGGTTTTCTGGGAACTTTTTCAAATGCTTTGTTTAGTGACAGGTTGTGTCTGATTGAATTTTGCCAGCCAGTCTTCGCAAATCTATAGTATGCGTAGTTGGATGAGATAAATTTGTAGATATCTGCTAGCGATATTATGCCTTCCTTGCTGGATAATATAGCCTGTGTGATCATAGTCGCATAAGAGTGTGGCGGTTTGACTGTCCTGTTTTCGTCTCTGGAGAGGTCCGATGCGAAGTCGATTGCATGGGGGAATCCGTTCAGCGAGAGCGACTGGTGGAATTTCGTTGAAGTGGAGGAAGAGGACCCCGAGGATGATTTGCTGTGAGTGCCGTTTCCAAAGTCACCGTTCATGATCGTTCTTGGGCCGGACAACTCCGGGGACAGGTAAGGATTGGTATTGATGATATTATCGCCATTTTGGATCGTCTGGTGGATGAATTGGGTCCCACTTGGGAACGGTAAATTGGAGCTGTTTCCGTACATTTTGAATGTCCTAATCTGCTGTTGCTGTTGTTTGTTCTTCTGGTCGTCCTGCTTTTCCAGCTGGTGGATATCCTGGTGTTGTTTTACGTATGCTGAATTGTTGATGATATCGTTGATCAGTTGGTTGTTGCTTTGGTTGTTTGCTCCCAGCAGAGCGATAAACTTTGGTACCATGTGTTCTAATGCAATATCTGAAATGACCGGTTCTTGGTCCGGCAAGATAAATATCATCTGCGTGCCACCGATATCCAGGATAGTCCCTGATGATAGGTGGATCGGGGCACAATTTGGCCCAGACTGTACCCTTTCGTAATTGACCTTGGCACCGTTTCTTCCGTTCACCAGCAGTTCCCAGCCGCCTCTCTGCATATTGAAGTTTATACTGGCGTGTCTCCGTGACACCACCTTTGCTGGACCCAGGTCTATATCGATTTTGGCACTGCCATTGCTGTTGTGGCGGATATCCTCGCTATTGAGCAGATTCTCTGTGTTTCTTCCTATCGTGATTTCCAGGTCCTTGACGTAGTAAGTCCAATCCTTACCGGATATTTTCGCATATGCCTGCACTTCTGTCGCCAGATTTCTCTCGTTGGAGTGATCCTTCGACACAGAAGTGGGCTCATCAGGCACCACCAGGGAGGAAATGACTGTGTTTATCAGTCCCTGGTGTTCCTGTTGTGAGTATGAATTGTAGTTGTATTGGTAGACAGACATTGCTGATCTGAGGTGGTTTTTTCAATCTCTCCACGGGATTGCAGCTCTTGGCTTTCACGACTCTTGATATGATTGATTGGAGTCAATGTAATAACAATTAGTTAAGCTCGCCCACGATATATTCGATAGCAAATACACGTGTGTTCTGTTGCTTATTGCGATGAGGTTTCTATCCTATAGTAGTAAAATAAGGTAACCCTTTCTGAAGTGAGGTCTAGTGTAGATCAAGACTATGGACCGATCTCTGTGCTGAATCCGTAAATCAACCACACACTTTGATTATCTCTTGTTTAGTTTTGTTTTGTTTTGTTTTGCTTTGTTTTGTTTTTCTCCTGGTCGTTTTCTCATTAACGGTTTTCCTGCTTTGTTTACATTTTCACAAATTTTCAGCGAGAACGTCTGCGGTTTTTGCAGTTGCACGGCTGTTTCTGAGGCGGTGAGTCCGATGGGCTGCAGCCCTAATCTTTGTTTCCGTGGGGGTTGGCCGGTTTGCACTGTTAAGGGAGTTAGGGCTTGTTGGGGTTCCGTTTCTGGTGGTGGAATTTCCAACTGGGATTGCTGAATAATCTATGAAAGAAGTGGTGGGAGGTGGGATTATGGGGTGTTCGATGGGGGAGACGGTCAAGAACTCTCAGTGGTCGATTGTGCACTGATAAGGTAGTGAACATGTCCGGAAACGACGGTAGGAGCGAAAACAGCGATATGAACTCGTTGGTAGTGTCTTTTATTGCGAATGTTGGACTGAACGATTCAAGAAGCAGCAGTATAGCGCTGGATTTGGCCCAACTGGTCTCTGAAAGGAAGATCAAACTGCTGGATGTCATCCTCGCATTGAGGGAGAAGTTTGTGTCGGAAGACGACACCGAGAGAAGCAAGGCATTGGCATGTCTGTCCTCCGTGCTGGCCAATCTGGCCAATGACCAATTGATAAAGAGCGAGATTAGCGTTATCTTCAACTTTTACATCTCCAAAGTTGACGATATCGCCCTGCTCAAGGAGACCTTCCACGGGATTGAGTCCCTGGTGTCAATGAAATACATCTCGGTCGATGAGACGGTGAAGGTATTGGAGTTTTTGGAGAAGGACTACAACCCAAGCAAGCATCTGGCTCCCGTCAGGTTCCTTCCCTTTAAAATACTAACCAATGTATACAACAGATGGGAAACTCAATTTCTTGAAAACACTAACATGGGTGAGCTCTTTATCAGAAGTTACCTCAACGTTGCCTCGGGGGAGAAGGACCCCAGAAACCTGATGCTGTCCTTCAAGCTAAACAAATTCATCAGTTCCAAATTCCCAAGTAATGTCGCTTTCAGGCAGCCACTATTTGATATTCTGTTCTCATACTTCCCAATCACGTTTAAGCCCCCAAAGGATGACCCGTACAAGATTTCAAACTCAGACTTGAAGCTGGCCCTGCGTTCTGCTATTTCAGCCTCTCCAATCTTTGCAGAGGATGCCTTTAGCAGCTTGATAGACAAGCTATCCGCCTCATCCCCATTAGTAAAGAACGATACGCTACTCACCATAAAGGCCTGCATCACCAATTTTGGCGGCAGACATTGCCTACCAGTGTGGGCACAGGTTTGGAAAGCATTGAAGTTCGAAATCATAAACAACAGCGAGGGCAGCGAGGAAAATTTCTTAAACCCACTGTCTCCAGCAGATGATGGAACTGGCAATGTTTCTACTCTACATGGAAACGAGTCCAATTATCAGGTCTCCCTGGATATTATGAGATGTCTAGCTTTGCAATTGGTCAACCTTGATCAATCAGCCTTCAACAACTTCCTCAATCATATTGCAGACGAACTAAAACCAAATTTCAAATACGGAAAGGATCTGAAACAAAGTTGCAGTGTATTGGCGTCGATTGGGAATGCCAACTTGACTACTTTCAATAAAGTCATCGATCTCACTTTGCCCCTGTTCTTGCAAAATACCACAGAGATATCAAAACTAAAGCTGATTCTATTAAACTTATCCTTCTTCCTAGACTCCTACATCAGGTTGTATAATGACATTGTAACGGATGATACGGAGAGAGATAGCTTCATTCGTACTAACCATTTAACAAATTACAAAGATGAAATTTTAATGATTTTGGGTATGGCGCTGACCGGAAACTCCAAATTCGAAGTCACCGTCAGGACTTTGTCCATTATTCAATTCACCAAACTTGTTAAAATGAACGGATACCTGGCAAACGAAGAGATTTCGCTAATTGTGCAATATTTGACAGAGACAATCTTGACAGACAACAACAAGCATATATACCGTGCTTGTTTAGAAGGCTTAAAAGTCATCAGCCAGTCGTACGAGAATATTGTCTTTGAGGTCTCATTAAAGCAACTACTAGAGCTTTTGCCAAAACATTACAACGAGGAAATTCGTTTCCACACCTACGATGAGATCATTCAAATCGAAATCATACTGAAAATTATCCTAGACTTCACAACTTCAAGACATATCTTAATCAAGGAGAGTATCATCTCATTAACCAATAAACTATTCTCGATATATAGCCAGGAAAATGAGAATACCACAGAGTACTGTTTTCTCCTGCTATCTACGATCTATTCTCTGTTCGAAAATAACATCACATTAATCACAGAGGTAGACATTACTACAGTTAAGAAGTCTATTGAACCATCCATATTTAATATTTTAACTACTGGTATTGAAAGGAATCCAATACTGAACGATGACCATAATTTGTTATTGATATCAGATATCCTATATTTTGTTAATATTAAATATGATAGGGAGGACCAGCAGTATCAATTAATAAAGTATAACAAGATTTTCCTACAAGATTTGAATCTCTTTGAGAAGTCCAATCGTTTGATTTTGCCATATGTGAAGATATTGTGTGCAATTGACAAAAACTGTACATTTACTAAAGTGGATACCATATTCGAGCAGGCGGTTACATTACTAAGACAATCAAACGCAATTGATCAGTTCGAGAAATTGGGCTACTTAGAGCTTTTGATGTGTCTCTCGAATAAATGGTTCAATGGTGAAGATAAAGAAAAGATGTTATTGGAGAAATATGTTAAATGGGACTATGGAACCTTAAATAACTTGGATATCACAGCATGGATAGGAAAGGGGCTGATAATGAAAAATTCCAAAGTAGCACAGGAAAGTATTCTCACTCGTTTCTTAGGATTATTGGCCAATGACGAAATAGGCCCATATGTCGCAAAATTGTTTGAGATATTCGTTATGGATATTGATTCAATGAACAGATACAAAGGTATTACATGGAACAATAATGTAAAGGCCCTGTACAAGCAAAAATTCTTCAATGATATCTTCCAAAATTTAGTTTCGTCATATAACGAGTCAAGTGTATCTCTGGGAATTAAATGCAATTATTTAACAGCCTTGTCATTAATTTTAAAGCACACCCCAAACAAGGTAATCGAACCATTTTTGAAGGAGCTATTGCCAATGCTCTTAGAGGCGTTAGAAATGCCGAATTCGGAAGTTAGGGTGTCTGCATTGGAAACTTTGAAAGATACCACAGCTAAATTCAGTTTGTTGATTACAGAAAACATTGATACTCTAGTGCCTATCTTACTAAAGTTGGTTATCCCTGGAAACAAGTATAACAATGTGACAGTCAGGTTGGTATCTTTGCAACTGTTAGAAATTTTAACAACCGCAGTTCCATTGAATTACCTAACGCCTTTGAAAGAAAGGGTTATTAACGGTTTGGTCCCAACATTATCAGATAGCAAACGGTATGTTAGGAAGCAATGTGTTGATACAAGACAAGCCTTTTTTGAATTGGGACAAGTTCCATTTGAATAAGGAAGCCGTATGGTCATCGATTTGAAAGGATCTGTAAAGAAGATGGATTTTAATCGTCGGATCAGTGAAGCTTTTCATGAGTCCAACTTAATAATATAATACTCATATATGGGAATCATGTGCTTGGAATATGTTTTGATATGTGTAATTTCAACAATGTCAACTAATCTTTATGCATATTAGTAAAAGGATTGTACCTTGTCTATATAGTATACAAATAATATTTAAAATAAAGTGCAAAATATGGTCCTGTTTGTTTAGAGGCAGCTCAATCTTCGTCACTGGATTCCTCTTCATCACTTAAGCCAACAGGTGCCAGGCCGGGAGTTAGACCTGGGTATCTATGATCGCTTACAGACTTAGATTCCTTAATCTCTTCCTTAAATTGCTTAGTCTTGTTTCTTCTGTTTTTACTCCTTACTTCATTCTTTGATGAGCCTAGACTGTTCAGTATAAAGTTTTGTAACTCTAGCGACTCTTCCTTGTCATCCTCATCTAGATCCCACGATTTAACATTTTTGATATTTTTACTGATCAACTTGTTTACATATATTTCTTCTTCCTTTGTCAGTGTGTCCTCATCCTTGTGTGTTTTTAATACTTTCAGCTTGGCTTGTCTTTCAATCTCTAGGAATTCTTTCTTACGTGACTTGAGCTTGTTCTTTTGAATCTTTTTCTCTCTCTTTTTGATTTTCAGAGTATCTCTTTGTTGTAATTCTATACGTCTCTTTAGGTTGTAGTCAATCAGTTGTGCTTTGGAACCTTTCTTTGAGCTCTTTGGCTTCTTGCCATCATTTGCTTTAAGTTTGGACATACCAGGTAGGACGCTGGATAATAGAGAATTGACTGCGGCAGTCGCATGCAGTTCTGAAGAATTTGAGAACGAAGACATGGTTTTGTTTATTTTATTTTATATTATCACTGTCTTGTGATGGCAGTATTGTTGTATCTATCGTTTGGATAATCTTAGGACAAACAGGCCTTGTTCTTGCAATATAACAAGCCTTCAAAATCGTCTAGATACCTTTCAACTCATCGATTTTCTCTGGTATATTTTATTTTTCAGAAAAATTTTAGTGAGAAATTATCTTGCAGGACATTCTGAGGGAGGGTAACATAATATCTGATCTCTGATTATGAACATAAATAGTTGTGATGTGTTCACTATATTTGTATTCCAAACCGCTGCATATTCAAAGTGAGCATATAGTAGGTTATTATTTGATATTGTTATTCTATTAAACCAAGATTAATCAATGATAAAATAACCGGGTTTTCCATTACTCTCGAAATTCAGTAGAAAACTTTAATTACAAGTGTATTGAAATATTAGCAAACTATGTCGTGCTCTGTTTTCAAAGCATTTTAGATTCAAGTTCTAGACTCTTGCATGGAGGGGTCCCTCAGGCTGGTCATATGTTCAAAACACTGTGTGCTGAGAGGTCAATAATACCCTATTGGGAATTAAGTTTTGTATTAATAGAAATTTTCTGTGGCCAAGCAGAATTGAGGGGTAGGCAGAATAGTCAACTCCAATGAAGCACAGTAGATATACCCTTTTTCAGAATACCAGCCTTTTTATTTACATGAATACGCATATGTAGAGTGAGTCCAGATAAACCAAACACTGTAGATCACATCCTTTCAGAAATGAAGGGGAGGGGTGTAGTGGACGACATGTGAGCACAAGCGGGAAAATGATAGATGGGGAGAAGCAGATACCGTGCATCGCATAATCCTAGGTGCCTCGATCACTCCCCTCCAATGTCTTGACCTCTCACTCTGGAAGAGCGAGACCACCAGTGCCCTACGGCCGTTCTACTCTCCTCCCAGAAGCAGCGCTTCCAGATACGATGTCCAGTTTGGGAAAGAAGGTTTGGGGCCCTGCGAAAACACCGAACCTTATTCTCGAAGGCGCGCACGAAAAAGCACAGAACATGCCGCACACAGTTCGCGGTGATCCAATAAGCGCTGCAGTTGCTTTTTTTAGCTTCCCGTTTTGATCATGTAAACAAAGTCGTGCTCGCTTCTTCAGCGTGGTTTTTTTTAGAAGGTACGAAGAGAACGTCGAAATGCACTCTCTTTGTTTGTTTACAAAAATTGTGCTTGCTTAAACGGCAACGGTGGTCGTCTGGATCAAATGCGTTCCAGTTTGTTTATTTAAAAGAACAGGAATGAAAAATGTTGCGTTTGCTTAAGTTTCCTTCTTTTGGTCTTATGCCTTTAGTGAATAACTACTATTTTTTATACACTAGCATAACTGATTAAGTTCAATTATTTCCAACTATTTACACTCCTTTAAATTTTAACTAAACTACTTCCACTCCTTTTTGATAATCAATATGAAATTCAGTACAGCTACAACTTTATTATGCTCTGCTGCTATTGCTTCTGCTCTACCTGATGCCATCAAGCATGCCCATAATAAGGGTGCTGTTGCCATTGAGTACGTTTACGAAACTATTACTGTTGACCAAAACGGTGAGCCTCTTGCTCCAGCTGATGCTCCAGAACAAAAGACAAACGCTCCAAACGCCGTCACTACCTCTGTTTTGTCTCCAGCTGCTCCAGTAACCACCTCCACTACTCCATCAACCACCTCCACTACTCCATCAACCACCTCCACTACCCCAGCTGCTCAACCAACCAGCAAGGCTGCCTCTACTTCTCAAGAGGCTCCATCTAAGGAAGCTCCAGCTAAGGAGGCTCCAGCTAAGAAACCTTCTGCTAACGGTGGTATCTACGGTGATCTAGCTGCATTCTCCAACCCAGGTGAGAAGTTCCAAGACGGTACTATTCCATGTTCCCAATTTCCTTCCGGTCAAGGTGTTATCTCCATTGACTGGTTAAGTGAAGGTGGCTGGTCTGGTGTTGAACACGCTGACACTTCTACCAGTTTCGAGTGTACCGAAGGTTCTTACTGTTCCTACTCTTGTCAACCAGGTATGTCCAAGACCCAATGGCCAGCTGAGCAACCTGCTGATGGTAGATCCGTCGGTGGTTTACTCTGTAAGAACGGTATGTTGTACCGTTCCAACACCAACGCTGATTACCTATGTGAATGGGGTGTTGCCTCCGCTGAGGTCGTCTCTGAGTTAGACCAAGGTGTTGCTATTTGCAGAACCGATTACCCAGGTACCGAAAACATGGTTATTCCAACCTTTGTCCAAGCAGGCTCCACTCTACCATTGACTGTCGTTGACCAAGATACCTACTACACATGGAACGGTATGAAGACCTCTGCCCAATACTACGTCAACAATGCCGGTGTTTCTGTTGAAGACGGTTGTATCTGGGGTACTGACGGTTCTGGTATTGGTAACTGGGCTCCATTAAACTTTGGTGCTGGTTCTACTAACGGTATCAGTTACTTATCTTTGATTCCAAACCCAAACAACAGATCCCCAATGAACTTTAACGTCAAGATTGTTGCTGCTGACGCCAACTCTGTCGTTAACGGTGAATGTGTCTACGAAAACGGTTCCTTCAGCGGTGGTGCTGACGGTTGTACCGTTGCTGTTAGAACTGGTAAGGCTAAGTTTGTTCTATACAAATAGTCATATCATACACTAACTATTGTATCAGTATAATATATTTTGTTTACTCAAGTGTGATCTTACACTGCAGGTATATTCTTTTTTTTTCTATTAAATAAGCTTTACTTTTATTTACAACGTATTGTATATATAGGTTTTTGTAACATAAATGAACACTAGACAATTTATTACATCTCTACATGCTGGAAATATCGATGCTCTAACATATATGTAATGCTTGATGTAAACAATGCATTATTGTTTGTAGTAAAAAGATGGTTCATCCTCTTGTGGTTTGTATATAATGTTGATCAAGGTTTGTTACACAGTAATCTGTTTTCTTGATAGAAGTCATGTATTATCTACATACTAATTCACATACACGGTGGACTATTTATATTGTACAACATATTCGAATACTATATGTTTTAGAAAAGAAGTACCCACTTAAATATTACCTTTCCAAGATCTCTTAGAAACATCAAACACTCTTACAAAACGTAAATATACCTTCCTACAATACTAGGAAGTGCTTCCAAAAGGTCTCAGGAAGTACTTTCCCTGATATCCCGAGTTTTGTTCCGAAACCTTCCGATTCGTTCCGGTAACATCATGACACCACACATAAATCGCAGGAAAGAATCGCTGTGCCACTAAAACGCTTTCCGGAACTGTGTCCCATACTCGCCTATTTAATCAATATAGAGACCTGTAGTGTGCTGTTAGACCAGAATCATATGGTCAAGTGTATTGTTGAATCAGAGGATACATATGCACACATACACCAGACTCACTGCTAGTAAATACAACGCAGGCACCTCCTTGATCGGAGTATATCGCAGGACCACACGTATGTGCACTGTCGGAGGTGGCTCTGTTCACCCCCTATCATATGACTAATAAGCTGGCATATACCTCACAGCCCCAGCAAGGGTCAATCAACAGACTATTTGAGCCAGTATGGACTACCACTTGTATTGGCACATCGAGCATGGGCTTCCGATGGTCCCCGATAGTGTCCCGAAGAAACGCCAGCCACCCAGAAACACACGCAGAACTGAAAACCGGAATCGGAATAGCACGGAAGAATTCTACAGGAACACGAAAAAAAAAAAGCAATGAAATATTATCTAAGAGATTTTCACAGGAACCTCTGCAGGGAATCTGTCATAAGAGATCGATGACCTGGAAGGTAGTAGTTGTTTAGCAGTCAACAACCAATCGTGACCAGCTGGAGAGACAGCAGATAATGCTATAAATATATATATATATATATATATAAGGGCGTTATGTAATATCAATTGTCCTAAGGAATATTGTCTGGTAACAATTTAGTGACTAACAAAGAAGCAACAAAACAAAACTCAAGATAGATACTCTTATACGCGTCTAAGCTGGACTAGTTTAATCTGTATTGGATAAAAATAATATAAACAGTCATGTCACAACAGAACAGTCTGTATTCAGATGATGATGATATCATCTCAAATCAAGAATTAACAAAACAATACACAAAACACGACAATGACTCAGCCTCGATGGATTCAAAGCTGAAGAAGGATGGATTGGCAAGATCTTATCATACCATCTCACGCACGACAACTAGAGAAATACAAGGAGACACAGACTCCGACACAAACTCATTTAGTGCAGATGGTCAATACCACCAGGATTCAGGATCTCAAGTAGAACACATGGCACCATACACTATGTTTACACATTCACAAAAATGGGCTATGGTTGCACTAATGACCATGTGTGGTTTCTGGTCATCACTAGGATCTCCCATTTACTATCCTGCATTAAAGCAGCTGGAGAAAAAGTTTCACTTAGACGAGAGTCAAGTGAATATAACAGTCGTGGTGTACTTGCTATTCCAAGGTATTGCCCCAACTTTCTCTGGTGGACTTGCTGATGTCTACGGACGTAGACCGGTTATTCTTTGTGGTATGCTGGTCTTTGTGATTGCATCGATTGGCTTGGCATGTGCTCCTTCATACGGCGTGATCCTGTTCTTAAGATGTGTCCAAAGTATTGGTATTTCTCCTACAATTGCTATCAGTTCAGGTGTTGTTGGTGATTACACACTAAAACACGAAAGAGGCACTTTTGTCGGGGCCACATCTGGCTTTGTCTTGATCGGCCAGGGTATTGGCCCACTTTTGGGAGCTGTCATTGCTGCAAGATGGGACTGGAGAGCCATCTTTTGGTTTTTGACTATTGGCTGTGGTACTTGTTTTGCCATTGCCTTTGTCCTATTACCTGAAACCAAGAGAACCATCGTTGGAAACCTTTCTATCAAACCAAAAAATATATTGAATCGTGCACCTATTACATGCTTCCCACCTGTCATGAAGATGCTGAAGTATGACCATCCTGATATGGAAACTCTAGATCACAACAAACCTAAGGTCGACCTTATTGGTGCTCTGAAAATTACTGCACAGCCTGAAATCCTTCTGGCTCTATTCCCAGCTGGTCTCCAATTTGCCATGTGGACATTGATGCTTTCATCCATTTCTTCTGAATTGAGCGCCCCACCTTATAACTACCGTTTAACTATCATCGGTGTTTGCTACTTGCCTGCAGGTATTGGTGGCCTAGTTGGGTCATTCTGCACTGGTAAGGTCATTGACATGTATTTCAAAAAGGTAACAACAAAATTCGAAGAAGACAAAGCTTGTGGTGCTATCCCACCAGAGACGAAATTCAACACATTTAGAGCTCGTCTAATGTGTGTGCTGCCACAGAATTTTATTGCCGTCGTTTCATTTTTGCTGTTTGGCTGGAGTGTTGACAAGGGCTGGAAAATACCAGCTGCTTTAATCACATCATTTATCAGTTCGTTCTGTACCATGAGTACACTATCTACAATGACGACACTACTAGTGGACTTGTATCCTGGAAAATCCTCAACTGCAAGTAGTTGCTTTAATTTTGTCAGATGCTCTCTAAGTACTATCTTTATGGGTTGCTTTGCCGATATGAAGGAAGCTATGACCGTTGGTGGTACTTTCAGTTTTCTATGTGGACTGCTGCTCGTCTGCAACTTCCTAACCTTTATTCCAATGATGTATGGGATGAAGTGGAGGGAACAAAGAGCAATCAAAGCCGAAATCAAAAGACAACTAAAAGCTGAGAAAGATGCCGAGAAGCTGGCTTACTCTACCAACACTGACAATAGTTCAGAGGAGACTGTAGAGTTGAAATAATCACAAAACTAATGCCCATTCAGAATTGCACATATTCATTTAATACATTGTTTTTTGAGGGTCATATATATATAGATGAGTATATACCCTTTTTTTCATATATCCCATATTTATAGACACCAATATTTAATTCATAATACAATACTCTAAGTTTAACAGACATATATTTGTTTTCTTTCTGTAAGTGCAATATTTAAAGAATGAAATATGGTATCATTTTTGATCTAGGTTCGACTGAAAAGAAGAAAAACTAAATAACAAATGTTGTATAAAGATGTTGGAGTTAATGTAAGTTATACAAAAGAGAAAAATATATAAGCAGTGATTGATATTGGGAACACCCAAAAAATAGACTATTTATCAGCTTAGTCTTTTAGATATGTTGTTTATCGAATGAATAGATTAATGATTGAATGAATAATTACAATTAAACAAAGTAAGAAATAGAGATATACCTGATGATGATATCCTTTTACTGAGTCTATTGTGATGCACATTGAACACCTTCACCTTGTTGGTCATGCTCATCATCTGAATCATAGTTTTGACCTCTTCCACCACGAGCATTGGAGTGTCTTGCTTGGTCGAATTCAGTCAATACACAGTCGTCAATGACAGCATCCTTTGGAATAGTTGGCAATGGGTTTCTTGGTGGTAGGATACCTTCCAATTTCTTTAGGTTTTCCTCGGATGTGAAGTGGTTTTCTGGGAACTTGACAGAGAACTTGATTATTAAGTTACCGTAGCCACCGTATTTCTGAATTGGCATACCCTTGTTTTCAATGACTTTACGGGAGTTTGGAGCAATGACTTCACCTGGAATAATTGTAATCTTTAACCAGTCGCCTGAGACGTGTTCGATGGCGAACTCACCACCGGCAATAGCGGTTAGTAAGTCGACTTCGGCTTCGTATATCAAGTCGTCGCCGCTTCTTTGGAAATGCTTGTGTGGTTTTTCGTTTATGACAAAGATAACATCACCTGGAATGGTGTCTGGAGCCTGGTCGGCTTCACCTTGGAAGACAACCTTTTGGCCATTCTTCATACCAGGATCGATGTGAACTTGTAGGATCTTTCTTTCGTTGGCAATCTTCTTACCCTTACATTCTTTACAACGGCCCTTTTCATCAATGATGCTACCTGTACCGTTACATTGGTCACACTCGGTTTGGAATCTTTGGATCATTGGACCCATTTGTCTTGTAACGAATTTAACACCTTGACCGTTACATGTAGTACAGGTCTTGACGGCTTCCTTGGTACCACCTCTACCTTCACAACCCTTACATAGGATTTGCTTATTTAGAGCTAGCTTTGAAGTCTTACCCTTGTATAGTTCTTCCAGGGAGACGTTGATTTCATGTTTGATGTCTCTGCCTCTTTGTGGACCTCTTGGTCTTGACGCGCCACCGGCACCACCAAAGAATTGGGAGAAGATATCATCACCGAAACCACCAAAGCCACCGGCACCACCGGCACCGCTGAGACCGTCTTTACCGAACTGATCGTACATGCTTCTCTTTTCGGCGTCCATAAGGACCTCGTAGGCAGAAGAAGCTTCCTTGAACTTCTCAGAGGCCTCCTCGGATGGGTTCTTATCTGGATGGTACTTCAGAGCGGTCTTTCTGTACGCTTTCTTAATTTCAATCTCTGTAGCGGTGACAGAGACACCTAGGATATCGTAGTATTTAGTTTCCTTAACCATTTTGGGACGCTTTTGTTGCTGCTGTTGTGGATGATCGAATGAATGCACTTTTGGAGTAACAAAAATGTGGGTCTGAATTATCTGCTTGGCTTTTAAACAAATCCGAAATGACAATTACAGGCTCTGACAAGGTGTGAGATTACTAATATGGATTTGAAACACAATACGGTTCGAGTGGAACAAATGCAGAGGTTCCAGCGTGTTTATAAAGCAACTGCTAACACATTTTGACATCGATGGCCATTACGACGTGAAAAAAATGATGGAATTTTATGGAACGCCGAAGAAAAGAAATGAGCTTGAAAAGTTTTTCTTTGGGCATTTCTTTTTTGGCATTTATTATTTCCGTTTTGGGAAATTTGTTCGTGGATGGTGATCAGTTAGGGTTCAGGTGGGTTATCTAATATTTCATAGGCACAGGGGCTGATTCGGTGAGGGTTTGAGAGGGTTGGTTAGGGTTGGTGTTTTCCATGTGCATGATTTTGGATCCAGAAGCTAGTGGGGCAGTTATTTCAAATCCAACTGGACATGCGATGCTGGACCACGAGGGGAGGGCAATGCATACAGACTGGGATGCAGGGCAGATAGAGGGTGTTCATGTCGCCAAGGTTATCCCCCGATCTGTTCAAGGAAGCTGGCCGTGTCCACCGTTTGTTGCCGCTTCTGTTGCCTGAATGCCGGACGATATTTCAAGCAAGACAAGAATTGAGATGGCTGATTGATGAGCGGCCGGAATCACTGTCGCTCCACCAGGCATGTGCCCTGAGAGCGAGACATGCGCCGCTGCAGTATATCCTGAAATCACAGCCGTTCGGTCCTCTGGATATCGCATGCAGGCGGGATGTCTTGATTCCGCGCTGGGAGACAGAGGAATGGGCGTTGGCCCTCTCGGACTCGATACTGTCATGCTTTAGTGCGGATGCAAACAAGAGCAGCAGCCTGAAGGTGTTTGATCTGTGCACTGGCAGTGGATGCGTGGCCTTGACAGTCTTCAACCAGACGTTTAATGCCATTGACAATCTGCATGTCACCGCCATAGACTGCTCAGCCAAGGCCATACATCTGGCAAAGACCAATTATCGAACCAACATCAAACCATTGCATGAAAACAACAAATCATTTAAAATTACGCAATGCAATATACTGGACCTGGACCAAACCAACACCGTGGTCAACACAACTGCCACAACACCCATCGATATTTTGATATGCAACCCGCCATACATACCGAGTCACGAATTTATTAAGGATGTAAGGTCTTCAGTTAGAATGTACGAACCAAAACTAGCATTGCTTGGTGACCTGGAATTCTACGAAAACCTGGTTGAGTATTGGATCAAGAACGATTTCATCAACTCATTCGTTTACGAAATCGGTACCTTGAAACAGTTTCATTATATCAGGGACAGCATCATGGGAGACCAAGCCTTAAACGGGATTTGGAATGTCGGGGTTAGATACGACTCGAACAGCAAGATGAGATGTGTCTTTGGGTTCAAATCACATGGGGCAGGCACTGAAACAGACTTTAATCAACTATTCAAGCAATTTGGTCAACTAATACAATAGAATACAAGTATTATTTCCATCTCTATATATATAGATAACTACTATATACCATGCTACACATGTAAATACATATGAAAGGCTATCGACTAATTAATCATTCGACTCTTAATCTCTTTGTTTCGACCATCTCTTCTTCTTTTACCACTGCAGGTTCAGGTGCCGGTGCCGGTATCACCTTATGACTCCACATTAAGTAGCCACCTCCTCCCTTCATCGTCATCATTGGATGCAATCTGCCTCGTATAGACTGGTATGGTCTACATCTAGTCTCTAAGATCGATGGAGCTAGGAAACTCAAATCTTCATATAGTGTGTGAGTCAACTCCAACAAAGTTTCTTTAAATTGACTGTAGCACACAATAGGCCTTGATCCATGAACTCTCTCGCTTAGTCGAGGTATCAAACCTGGCAAATATAATGTGCTAGCAACAACGAGACCATCATACATGTATTCAGTGGCAATCTCCCTGATCTGTAATTGTAGCTTGTACCACTTTAATTTTCTGTAGTATGCATTCTTCCTAGCAGTCTTCAACTCAAAGATACTCTCCTTCTCCATAGGTTTAAACTCTTCATGAATTTCAGCAATGGTGGGAGGTTCAAAGTAGTCCAACAGAGATATAGTTAAAATGTGCTCTTTGATAAACTCCTCTGAGTAGTTGGAGAATTTTAATAGATCAAGGTTTGCGTGCTCATTTTCATGGATAACAATAATCTTACCCTTAGCATCGCTATTGCTGTTACCACCAAACATCCTTTCCAACATGAAATAGACCAACAGACCACCAGTCTCGTCCATACACAAGTATGTACCATTGGATCTGATGTTTGCTAAGTTTAATAGCATACCAAGTGATTCTTCCGACATATCCAAAACTCTTTGAATGTCATTCTTATCAATCAGATATTGCAATAAGGCTGCTCCACTTAGGTAATTGACGGTGAATTCTTTACCAAACTTTTGCTTCTTTCTCTTCAAATATTTTTCTTGAGAATAGACAGTCTTCTTATCAAAACTACCGTGAGACCCAATGATCTTAGATATAATCTCATTACTTGATGCAGATTGCTTCTTCAAAGCCTCAATTTCCTCGGCTGATAATTTTTGAATGTCACTTCCGAAATTGATCAATTCCCTGTTTGTCTCACTGTTACCAACATTATTCAATTCCTCATCCTTCTTCAAATACTCGCTGGTCTCCACAACCTTAACCTTACCAACAGCAACTTTGCTACCGGTAGTATTCTTGCTGTCTGGATTGCTATCAACAATCAAACTTTCGTCGTCATAGTAAATTTCAAACTTAGTACCAAGCGGATACCCAATAATTTCATTGACATTGAATGCACCAAATTTACCCAGGGAAATGGAGGCATCTCCCTTCAACTGAACAATCTTACATTTTTCAGATGGTAATGTTAAAATAACATATTGATTAAACGAAATATGCGTCAAAGGATCCATTTTGACCAATTCTGTACACAGCGAGCTTGCTTATTCACAAACCTATTACAGCCAGCCAATACACAAACACAAGGAGACATACAGAAAACAATACATGCAATCACCCATTGAGAGTGTCTGAACTTATATCTCCAGTTTCTGATTCTATAAAATCGATGAGCTTTAAAAAATTTGATTTTTTCGTCGTTTTAAACGATTGAAAAATTTTCATCTCATCGATTTTTTGCAATATCCTCATGATTTCCAGTACAGACCCCATCATCACCTACATAAGGTAGATAGTTGTTCTTCATATTCGGGATTTATCCTCAACTATTATAGACCAAAGAAAGCAAACCAACTGAAGATATACATTCTTAAAGATGGGTAGTAGACGTCATAAAAATAAGCAGGGTGCTCCACCAACATTCGAAGAGTTCCAAGCCAAGAAAGAGAGAAAGGTTCAGAGACAACTAGAAAGAACCAAGAGATCCAGCGATGATTCTGCTGATAAGAAAGATTTCAAGAAATCGAAGACTGAAAGCGGTGATCACGGCCATAAGAAGAAGACACATGATAAGAAACACAGCAAGAAGCATCACAAGAAGGAAGTAGAAGAGGAAGAAAAAGAAGACGAGAATCTACCTGAAGTCGACCTCGAGGAATTATCAAAGGCCAGAAAATCTTTGTTTGATGAAGAAGAGGACGAGGAGGAAGTGGATGATGAACTAAAGGATGAATTCGACATGGAACAAGTTTATGAAGATGACGAGGATGAAGATAATGTCCAGGTGAAGTCTATGTTCTCAGATGACGAAGACTTTGATGAAAACGACCTAGAGGAATTAAATGCTGCCAACATGGAATCACTTTCTAAGAAATTAGACGACGAAGAAGCTGAAGAAGCCGAAGAGGCCGAAAAGGAATTGCTGGAAACTGATATTATCCAACCAAGAGCAGATGTCTTACCTTCAAAGGAAGAAGAAGAAGCGATGGCAGATGGCCCTCCAAATCTAACAGCCGTCAGAACTAGAATTATCGAAATTGTAAAGGTTCTAGAAGACTTTAGGAACTTGGCCGTCGAAGGAAGATCGAGAACAGAGTATGTTGATAGACTACTAAAGGATATTTGCGAATATTTTGGCTATTCCCCATTCTTGGCCGAGAAGTTGTTCAACCTATTTTCTCCAGCCGAAGCTCTAGAATTCTTCGAAGCTAACGAAGTTGCAAGACCTATCACTATCAGAACAAACACCCTAAAGACCAGAAGAAGAGATCTGGCCCAAGCACTAGTCAACAGAGGTGTCAACCTTCAGCCAATTGGTAACTGGACCAAGGTCGGTTTACAAATTTTTGATTCTCAGGTTCCAATCGGTGCCACCCCAGAATACCTGGCTGGTCAATATATTTTACAAGCTGCATCATCCTTTTTACCTGTCATTGCTTTAGATCCACATGAAAACGAACGTATTCTAGATATGGCTGCTGCTCCAGGTGGTAAGACGACCTATATCTCAGCATTAATGAAGAATACTGGTTGTGTCTTCGCCAACGATGCCAACAAAAGCAGAACCAAATCTCTTATTGCTAATATTCACCGTTTAGGCTGTACTAATACCATTGTCTGTAATTACGATGCTCGTGAATTTCCAAAGGTTATCGGTGGCTTTGACAGAATCTTACTAGATGCCCCATGTTCAGGTACTGGTGTTATTGGTAAAGACCAATCTGTCAAGGTTTCCCGTACAGAAAAAGATTTCATCCAGATTCCTCACTTACAAAAGCAATTGCTTCTTTCGGCCATCGATTCTGTTGATTGTAATTCTAAACATGGTGGTGTTATTGTTTACTCTACCTGTTCCGTTGCTGTTGAAGAAGATGAAGCTGTTGTCGATTACGCATTAAGAAAGAGACCAAACGTCAAGTTAGTTGAAACTGGTCTGGCTATCGGTAAGGAAGGTTTTTCTAACTACAGAGGAAAGAAATTCCACCCAAGTCTAAAATTAACAAGAAGATACTACCCACATACTTACAATGTTGATGGTTTTTACGTTGCGAAGTTCCAGAAGATTGGCCCATCCCCACACGACGATAACCAAGCTAGTGCTTACGAAAAGGAGGCATTGGCTAGAGCCGAAGCTGCCGAAGAAGGTATTATTCATGATGATTTCGCCAAATTCGACAACGATGAAGATGAGAAGTACATCAGCAAGTCTAAGAAGGTTAATTTGTTGAAGAAGGGTGTCAACCCAAAGGCCTCCAAACCAGAAAGGAAGTAAAAAAAATTCGTTCTATAAATTGAAAATATAATTCATATGTATACTAACAACTATATATTGCCAACATCGACGATACAAATAAATTTAATAATAGATATTGATAACATATTATATAAATCTGCAATGGTAAATAATGCCTATTCGAAATAATGTGCATTCCCAAGCTTGTGCTCTTTGATGTACTCTGGACCGTACTCTTCATACTCCTGCTTTGTGATCATCGCATCACTGAAATCCTTTTCATTTTTACTCAACTTTACCATCCCACTCCAGGCATCCAAGGATGGATTGCTACTTTGTTTCACGCCTACTGGCGAGCCGACGGGTAAGAATTCTGTAAATTCTTTAACAACCCTCTCTCTCAACCCAGGGATTTTGGAGTTGCTGCCTGTCAGCCAGGTATTGTTAGCCATATTTTTGCTCACCGCACTCAGCACACTAGGGATTGAATCGAATTTTTTCAAAATAATCGTTTCACATAATTCTGTTATGCCTGCCTGATCTTGACCGCCGATAGTAGGTTCAAACATGATTTCTGGAACCCTGATACGTTCAATATTTAGATGCATTTGATGCTGTTGATGGACGTCTTCGCTATCATGGGGCCTGGGCCCTCTCAAAAATAAATGGAAAATTGAGTTTCTCCAGTCATATTGTGCATCCACAGTATCTTCCTCAGTAAAGTTTGGATCGTGTTCTAAAAGCTGTCCTTCGATTTCTACAATTTCTTTGTACTCTTCCTCGATACGTTCGTCAAGAATCTCAGGGTTCTGTGTCACCTCGTTGTAAACTGACCAATCGTCATCATTAGCACCAAATGTATCGTTGGGGTCATTATCAATCGATGCTTGCTGCCTGCTCCTCTTAGTGCTGGAGCGCGGGCTATCTTCAGCCAGACTTGCTATATTCTTCATTCTATTCTGTGAGATTTGAGATTTACGGTCCTTTAGTTCGTCTTTCATCTTTAACTTATCTTTTCTTTTCTTTATAAGAGCAGCCAATTTAACCCGCTTATCTTTTGCCCAGCCCTCCAGATTGGTCCTGCGCCATTCTGCCTCCTTGATCATGGCCTCTTCCTCCTCTTTAGCAATCCGAGCCTTTTCTTCCTTAGCCTTTTGTCTTGCATCGAAACTTGCTTTCAGGAATTTTTGCTTTCTTTTTTCTTTAAGTTGTTCTTCAGAAAGTCCTTCATCAGGTACATCTACCAAATCAAACTTAGCCTCCTCATCTGGCTCTGCAATATCCTCATTATCATCACCGTCAGCATCAACAGTATTTGCTCTTTTCAAAGATCTTTCTAAATTGTACATGTATTTCTTGAAGTCACGCTCATCATCAAATCCAGCGTTCTGTAAAATCGACAATACTGCCTTTTTGGGCTGGTCAACCAGCTGGTCCTTAACCTTAGAGAAATATTCAAATTCTTCTGTTTTCTGAAGCAACCTTTCGATTCTCTTTTGCTTTGCTTGCTCTTGTAATCTTTTCCCACTTTCTTTCCTTTTCTCAGCTTGTATTTTCAATTCCTCCTCTGTCTTTTGTTGCTGGAGCACCTCAGTAAACGGTGCCTCAACAACAACATTCTTGTCTTCCAACATCTCTAATGTCAAGTACTTTTGGATATCCTCTTGGTAATCTAGAGAGACATAGCAGTAGTTTTCATACATATTTTGATATTGGTGAGTGGTCAGTTTCGTAGGGAAATATGGATATTTTAATGCTAACAAGTCAGCCAAATAGTCGACAGCCTGTCTGCCACCCCAATTGATTCTTTTAGCATCTGTAAGGAACGCCTTCCCGCCAACAATAGGTATCACATTGGTATCCTCGTTACCACAGCCAATTACTATACCATTCTTGTCACCGTCATTGTTTGCGTAGTACGCAAAGAGATCATCAACACCAAAACTGACTTTCGGTAAATCAAATGTTTCAAATAGGACCTGGTACCAGTTAGATCTTTGTGATTGTAGACAAGCCAATCTCTCACTAATTATTAACGGGTTCCTCACACCGTTGTTGCCTTCAACGCCTAAATGATTAAAGGTATACTGTAATATATCTTCTACATAATCCCAATTTGTTATGTAATTCCCATCAAATGGCGTTTTGGCCTGTGAAAAGACTGCCTGGTCTAGCAAGGTGTCATTCCCAATGAAAGTGAACGTCTTGTTAATCTTACGGTCACGGAACCTAGTTAACCGTGTTGGAAAAATATGGGATGGAGCAGTTTGGTTTGTAAACCCAGCTCTTACGTTATATGAACCAAAATCAATTGCTATTGGGACATCTGGGCTATATGATTCTCTGCTACAGAATGATTCAGACTCAGTGATGAAAACCTGGTCCTCAATGGTGTCAACCTTTAATGGTGGTAAAGATACGTCTCTTGACATTTCTCCCTTTCAGTATTGTATGTTCAGTTACGGTATTTCCCCCTCTATCTTCTGGCCTGGGAGGATAATCGATTATGAAAACTGTTTACTCCCGTTCTTACAAATATGGTCTCCTTGAAGTTGGTGTTATTTGGAACAAACCAATACAGAAGGTTGCTAAATCACCTTGGGCTTTGCTGATTTTTTTGTTTCTTTAGACCTGCCGAATTTTTCAACCAGGCAATGAGCATGATGATGAACAAGAACAAGAGCAGAATGCATCGAGACCTGCTTTAAATTTGGATGGAAACATGCTTTTCACCACCAACAACAACATTGAATGTGAGATGTGGCTCCTGAACACACATGTATACTTTAGAGGTGTTTTGATTGAAGGAATAATAGGCAAATTCATAAATGTTTTTGGCTCGTGAAGATAAAAAAAGTAAATAAGGCAAAGTTACAAACAAAATCCCCAGATAGTAACGTTTCAACTATTCTTTGTACATTTCCATTTTTTATTTAGATGCTGGATAACATGGTCTTTCCTTTGGAACAACCTTCCGCATCTTCCGCATTGAAAGTTTCTTAAATTTAAATGGACAGCGTCGTAGTGCCGCTTTACATGCTTCCTGGATTGGAAATATTTGGTGCAGTTGCTACATGGGTAGGGCTTAGGCTGCTTGAAAATGCTTTTCCTGTACGTGAATTCGACAATATCTTCTGCCTGCTGTTCCTGCCCGTCGTCGTCCTCTTCCGACAGTCTGTCTATATCACCGTCTGTGCTATCTGTCTTTTCATCCTCAGTTTCCTGTTCATCTGTCCAATTCTCCTCTTCCTCACTTCTAGGATTCTTTCCTTCGTTAGTTGACAATGGATTTAACAATCCAGTCACCTTCATCGCTTCTTATATATTTTAGCCCCAGTACCAACTCACAACGTTAGGCTTGTTTGTAGAGAAAGACACCATAACTATAATGGTTTTTAGCACTACTG
>PPOD03000230.1:158142-186766 GCA_003708425.3 Jamesozyma rosinii
ACGACGCTCTTCCGATCTATCGTCTGCTTGTTTGTAGAGAAAGACACCATAACTATAATGGTTTTTAGCACTACTGGAGGGCAGTTGCAATATCCTTATTCTGTGACTTCTAAGGTACCTTATATTTTGTGACACATTTTTTACTATTATGCTTTAATAAAGTTGGGATTTTTTCCACAGAAAAGTGCGCAGCGTTCCGGATAGGCACCGTACCTTCTATTGGTTACACTTAAGGGTAGTCAATGTCCCACTATTGAGAACTGACTGAATATTTGTTGAGGTTGTATTTATTGTATAAGTATTTACTATATATTAATAAAGTAGTGAAGAGAGTTTAGATAAGGTTTCTTGCGATTTATTATTGATTTTAATGTTGAGAAATACATATTTATAAAAATATGAAGTCTATCTATAAGTGATTGTATTGTATTAAAAAGTTGTAGCCTAAATGGTGGTAACTGAACCCTTAGTCCTTGAAACTGGATCTTGCTCTCAATGCTGGTCCGTATTTGTAAAGGACAAATGGGATCAGGGAAAGGAAGATTGTGATAAAGCCAATTAGTGACGAACCCCAGCCCACTGGATAACCTTCGATGGCCAAGTTCTTGAACATTGCTTGGCCAAATAATGGGAAAGCACTGGCAAAGGCAGCTCTGAGGAAACCATTACCTGCAAACACTGAAGCAACGTGGCTCTGGAATGAAAATGCCAGGTATGAGAAGGTTACTTGGAACAGATTCCAAACACAAATGATGAAGAATATTTCAGAAATGATTGGAACGATCCAGTGTGTACTAGCACCCCAGCCGAATAGGAACAATGAAAGTGGTAGAAGCCATGAAACACCCATTGCTAATAGGAGGTACAATTCTGGTGTAAATGTGTTGTTGGCATGGGCTGGGTTGATTACTTTTCTTAAAAAGACAATTAGGATTGGGAATGCAATTGCACAGCCTACACTGAAGCCTAGGAAGGACAACCCCAATTCGATTAGTGTGAAATGGTAGATGCCAATGAAAACCAGTGGGAAGGATTCGAAGAATAGGTATAAGGCCCCATACACGACTGCAATGTATATATCGAAAGCAAGGACGATTGGCTCTTTGAGAATGATTTCGAATGGTCTGTAGAAAGTCTGGATGAGAAACTCACTTGTTTTCACCTGTGAGTCTGACTTTTCTTGAACTGTGTAATATCTTTGGTCACCTGTTTCTCTTCTGATTCTTGAAGCCCTACGAGATAGGACGGCAGCATGTGATGTCTCTGGGAAGAAGAAGACAAGCACGATCAAAGTTGCACCGGATAATATTAGCATTAGCCAGAAGATCCACCTCCAGCCTTCTGCAATAACCATAGTAGCACCGACCAATGGGGCAGTTACTGGTGCAGCGACGGCACCAATAGCCCAGAATGCTAAGAATATTGGCAGGTTGTTACCTTCAAAAATGTCTGTGATTGTTGCACCACCGGTGGATAATGCAGGGGCACATAAGACACCAGTGATGAATCTTATTACAATCAAGCCGCCGATGTTGTTCACTGTTGCACAGCCGATTTGAAAGATAGCAAAGAAGAAGAGAGTGTATATGTAAATCTGTTGACGACCTAACTTGGCAATTTCTGATAAAGGCGAGAAGATGATCATACCAATACCGTAACCCAGAACGTAGAGAGATAGGTTTAGTGTAGCCACAACGTGTCCGACCTTGAACTCCTCTTGAATTTGTTCCTGACCTGGAGTGTATATGGAAGAACCCATGTATGTGATGCAAGTGAGTAACATTATTTGAATGACGGTTATTGATTTCATGAATGGGCTCCAGTTCACTGGTTTCTCAGGGTCATCTGGGCCATTCCACTCCACTAGAAAGGGATCTTCTTCTTCTGAGGTACCACTCTTGGCATCTGTTTCACTGTAGTTATTAGAAGAAGATGAATAGTTTAGGGCATAAGGGTCAAGTTCTTCTGTTTCTTTAACTTCCCCATTGTTGTTGTTGCTGTCATTAGGGTTTTCAATATCGTATCGTTGAGTTGCGCCCTCTGTTATTGTTATAACCCTGAAATATTCTAGGGCATCAACAAAGAAAGTGTTTTTAAAAGTGTGTGTGTACATTGCTACCAGGGTATATGTATATGTATGCTTATTTGTCTGCTGTGGTTAACTAAAGAGATGCGGTAACCTTGGTGTTTGCTTTGATACTTTGTTATTCTCTTTATGATGAAAGACACAAGACAAAATACATTTCCTGATAATATGTCAAATCATGTCTCATTATATATGATCTGATCCTTTGTATTCTGTCTAATATGGCCAGTTGTCTTCTGTTATGGCTCTGACTACTGCAGCCATATCCATTAGCTAATCACATCTAATTTCCATGGGCCATCGCGTGCAGCGGCCGTGGAGGACCGGCCGAGACTGACCGGCCGATCCGCGGAATCCCGGCCGAGTTGTTGGATTCGGCCGAGAGATTATGTAATTTTCGTTTCTGCGATTTCTGTGGCTGCTGCGAAAACCACAAAGACACGTGTTTTTCTGCGGCGTTTTAGTGGGGAAGTATTGGTGAGGACGTGTTGGTGAGGGCTCGGAGTCTCCAGAAGCAGACCTTGCATTTCTTAATCAGCAGAGACTGGTCTCCATAGGGACACAGTTGTTCAGCCTTAGCTTATCAATGGAGAGGTTATCGATACTATGTATTCTGTAGTACTTCGTAGAAGGATGGTGATAATCACTGGAGTTTCCACAGTGCGTAGAATGAATTTGACAGACGTGACGTGGCAGCAAGGGTTAGTCAGCAGAATCTTGTTTTCTGCCCACTGAAGAGATCTACGTCTTTCTGGAGTCTGTGTAGTCTGTGTAGTTCTCGTATAGTGATAGTAGCAACCCAAACAAGGGTGTTGTCAAGTGTTCTACTCTGTTCTTTACACCCCCAAGTATCGTTTAATATGGCAAAACAGCTGACTGAGTATGCAAATATGGAATAGTGGTATACATCACCATCATTCATTTCTCTACGCATTAATAAGCATCGAGAACAAGAACATCCAACACATGCATGTGTGTAACCCTGTTTGTTTGCTTTTAAAAAATAGTTGTTCCTTTGTTTTGTATTGTATTGTATTGTATTGTATGTGATTATGTAATTCGCGGTCTATATATACTAGAAGAATATAAAATGTATAGTGGTCCCTTATTCGGTCAGCATACTGTCTAAAAACACTGATGGTGATTTCTTGTTTGATGGATCTGCTGGGTTCGATGAATAGTTATCGTTAGGCTCCAATAGATTCGTAGTCGAGCTTATCAACCCTAGTGACGACTTGTTTCTGCTGTGGTACCCTGTATCTTCCCTCTTCTTTTGTTTCCTCTCTGGTGAAGCAGCCCTTTCTGGCCTTCCAAGGTTGTTGTTTCTTTCCTCACCTGGGGAAGCGAATGATGTGTTGGAGTTTGCCTCTTGGCTCAATGTATTCTTGAAATCCATATATCTAGAGACTCTTTGCTGCTGCTGGGCAACCTCTACCGTTGGTGAGATGAACAAGGACTTTCTGTTGTTGTAGCTTGGTGTGCTGTCTTGGATCGGGTTGTAACCAACCTGCTGGTCGTTGAAGATGGAGCTTGCATCATCATACCCACCCTCATTCGAAGGGTCCCATGAGTCCATGAGTCCAACCTTCATGTGATTATTCGAATCGAAGTCACCCCTGATGGACGACTGTTTCTCATTACTGTATGCATCATCGTTATAGAAGTCCGAATGGTCACTGTTGTTGTCAGAAAATATATTGTCATGGTTGCTATTCTGCTTCTTGTATTGGTTATAGTCACCATTGCCCCAGTGGGAAGAGGCACGTTTTGTGTTTCTGTGCGATATGTACGATGCGATCGCCCACCATATCGCAACAGCCAGGAATATTGCACCGACACATGCTCCCACAGCAATAAATACCGTACCGTTTGGTGTATTGTTTGTTCTAAAGATGTGAGGGTTCTTGTTCGCTGAAGGTGGCAGAATTGTTGGGGTTATTTCAGAGGAAGTCGATGAAGAGGACGTTGGATGACTTGAAAATGCAGTGGAAGTAGTTAAGCCAGGTAGTTTATTTCCATGGCCCTTTAGAAACGATGTTGAATCCAATAATGAGAAAGAATCTGTTGATGATGCAGTCTGGTTGTTCGTAGACGAGGAACTGGATGAAGTGGTGGTGGTCTTGGTAGTTATTAATTTTGGCAGGCCCCTGGCTAGCAGTGCTGGATCCGTATTTGATGCCATTTTTATTCTTTGCACAGCGATGGGGTCTTTGTATGTTATATTTGTATGTGGTATATTTTATTATAACTTTGTACTATTTCACAAAAACCTTGGAAATATAAGTACTCTGTATATATATATATATATATGTGCGTGTGTGTGATGCTGGATCAAAAAGCTATAAATAACAGTAGTTTGCAACCAACAACCCTTGATTGTGATCTTCTCATAATGATCAGGATGGTAGCGTGGGAGTGCAATAGAATAATCATGACTTGGAACAGAAAAATTTTCAATACTGTATAGCTGTCTGAGTATAATTGTGTTTATGTTTTGCCGAATTAGGAATTGATATTGATATTTTCCAAAGAGGGCGGATTCTGTTTAGGGTTTGGATGTTAAAAAATTAGGGCTTGTAATCTGATACTCTGAAAAAAGAGCATGTGAGTTTAAATTACGAACTGGTAGAAGATGGTGATAATGGTCGAGAGCGTACCAAGGCCTGCAGGTAGATTTACAAGGGATAAGTAGATTCGATAGATGTCCAGTATACGAAATAAGGAAGAGTATGGGGATGGTATTGCAAAATCAAGGGCAGATTCAGGTTCGGACGGGCCACCAGTGGGCAAGAAGAGAGTGTTAAACTATATACCGCCATTAAACTTCTCGCCTGTGGTATCCGCAGATGTGTCATTGTACAGGTCTGGGTATCCCATGCCGTTAAATTATTCGTTTATCAAGGATCAGCTGCATTTACGAACTATAATATATCTGGGCGATAAAGAGGAACGATCCGAGGAGTACTCCAAGTTTTTAGAAGAGGAGAAGATTAATTTCATTCATATCCCAATGGTGTCGTGCCGTGATGTAGAGACCAACGAACGGATTGATCGTGCGTTGAAGTTGATTCTAAATGTTGAGAACTATCCAATACTGGTTCACTCGAACAAGGGTAAGCACCGTGTGGGAGTGATTGTTGGTATCATCCGGAAGTTTCTGCAAGGATGGACGACTGCCGGTGTATACCAAGAGTACAGCATATTTTCAGGCGGTCTGAAGGACGAGACCGATCTGGAATACATCACGATGTTTGAAAGTCGGCTGATGGTGAATAAGTACAAGCTACCACGGTTTGCCAGAATAGGACGTGAGTATATCCTAGGCTACTGCGATGCTGACGATGATGATGATGTGAGTACTGAGGAAGAGGATGAATACGAAGGGACTTGTGAATGCGACGACGATACTGGTTAGACTGTTGAAAATATGGTAATGATGGTTGCCACATGGATATGTGCTGCATTTGACAAGCCATTCCCGAGTGATCCACACAAAGGCCGGGGTCGGGGGGAAGATATCCACAGCAAATACTACTTCGAGACACGGGCTGGAGACAGATATGGTATGTTTTGTCTTTATGTTCCAGAGAATCAGCAAGCGTGTGCTGTTTTCTATGCACGTGCATGTATTACGTAAACTATTCATTCAGTAGGGGCAAAAACAAACAAATAAATAAGACTGAGGTATAGATTCATTAGTTATATTCATTCTTTCGTATAGACGGTTACGTGTGTATGTAAAAGCAAAAAAATATGTAGAGAGGGAGAGAGAAGTGATGTTTCATTCTCTGAGCCTCTAAGCGTTGAAGGATAGGGACCAGCCTAGCTTGTGGACTGGTTCGTTCAACTTCAAGGCGTCGAATGAGGAGCCGACACCTAGGGTGATGCCTGGTCTTAGTAGTTGTTTGTATGAAAGTGCTACGTTACCGTTGTCGTTGACCTTGGCCTTGACTTGTGCCTGTGTGGCTCTGTCTAGGATGTATTGGGTTGCGAATTCCAGGTTGACCTTCTTTGCGTCGACGGATGGGTTCAAGGTTGCCTTTGAGGCGATGGATACCTTGCTGTTCAAGACCTGGTTGAAGGATAGGGTAGTTAGTTGCTTGTTGTTGATGAATAGGCCGACGGAGTAGTCGACGCTCTTGTAGGCCAAAGCGAGGGCGTAGCTTGAGATGGAACCGCTGTTGATGTTGTAGTTGAACTCGGTACCTGCGATGACGCCGTCCTGGGTGAAAGTCAAGTCACCGTTGAAAGTGGAAGGTCCGTTTAGGAAGTTGAACTTACCCCTAGCGGTGAAGAATGGTTGGAGGTAGTTGATGTTCAGGTTCAGGTTCTTCTTGTCGTTCTCTGTCAAGAAGTTGTTTGGGTTCAAAGTAGTGAGGACTTCAGTCTTTAAACCCGGGGTCAAGTCGTTGATTTCCAACTTGGTGTTTAGGTTGTTGTTGTCAGACCAACCCTGTGTCAAAGCAATGCCGTTAGACTTGTCGACGAACTTTGATTCGATCTTGGTGGTCAATGGGCCGCTAGCAGCGAACTGTTTGGCGTTGAGGTTGAAGTTGACGCCGTTCTTGGCGACAGTCTTGATGTCGAATGCCAATGGGGTTGAGTGGTAGAAGTCTCTGTTCAACAGGTCGTTGGTACCTTTGAAGATATCGGAAAATACAGGAGGGGACATTTGGTATGGATTATTTGGTGGTGCGGTGTGTTACAGAGATGACTTAACCTAGCTGATAGAGAGAGATTGAGTTGGTGATGTACGGAAGAGAGCAAGATCTACACAAGTAATATATATATATATATACATATATATATGCATAAAAGAAGGGCCCATGTGCTCGAGAATTGCAAAACCCCAGGGGAACCAAACAGAGTGCAGAAATCCATAGCTTATATAACAGAATGTGATATATTTTCACAGTTTCTGCCAATGGAGGGGACTCGCCATAGTGGAGGATTCCGTGCGGGAAGTCAGCTGACTCTTCACATGCGCCGCAACGGGCCGTGATTCCCGCCGCTGTGATTGGCCGGAACCCGTCCGCTCAACAAACGCGCTGCGGGGCGGATTCAGGGGTTCCTCTGGTTCAACAACCACGTGACACACAAAGCACCCGGGGGTGTTGCCCGGACCGGGTCTGCCGCTAACTCCGGGGTCACGTGGTTGTCACGTGGTGTTCGTGTGGGGTGATGTGTAGTTGGTGTTACCCGGCACACGCGCCGTGCAGGGTCACCGATGGGATCTGGCGTGGCTCAAAGAGCGTCCGGGGACCGCAGAAGGTGTCAATGGATAAAAGCACTGGGTGGGCGGGAACTGTCCAGGATTGCCACCAACTCTTGCTACCTCTCCAGGTCCATATATCCAGGTCGATTCATGGCAGCAGTTGAAGATGGGAAACGATGATTCGGAAGAACAACAAAAGTTTATAGTGGAAACGGAGACGGTGGAGGCGCCCGTGATAGGTTTGCTGATGAACCACAGCAACACGCTCTCGAGCAGCACGGCAGACGACGATACCAAGGGAAACAGTGCAGTACTCCCACACTCAGGTGAGAGTGCAGGCCTGTCGACCACGTACAGTAATAATACAACCAACACGCTAGAGCTGGGCAACGACAAGGACTACAACAATATAAAGCGCTCCGAACCAGCGTTTGATGACCCGTTGCCCCTAGACGACAATGCAAAGGAAAACCCTGTCCCTGAAAGAACCACAAGCAGTATAGCTAATAGCAGTAATATTAATAGCGTGGTACCGACAGCATTGGAGTCACATACACCCCTCGAACAAACTAACGTACAGGTTGATACCACCACCACCACCACCACTGCAAAGGATGAAAGTAAGCCAATCAACAACAGCAATAGGAATATTGCCAAGCTGATAGATAACAACCCGCTATCTTCACATATCAACCAGTCGGTATCCCTGAGAAACAAGAAAAGCTCGCTCCTGATAGACTCAAATACACAAGCAACTCAGCAGCATGACCAGGTATACAGCGAGCCCCACCATGACAGCATCCAACCACGCAAAAATAATATATCACCAAATAACCACGGTGTAACTGATGGCCATTACAACCACAGCCACAACCACAGCCACCACTCTATAAGCAAACCACCCAATATTGCAACTCCACAAATGCTATCAACACGGTCAGCATCGGTATCCTCCATAAGGAAGCTGGAAAATATAAATAACATCTCAAACGCAAATGACCCAACGGCACCCGCAACAGTAACCGCAGCAGCAAACAGCTCGCTAGAAGTAAAACACATCAACAAGATCATAGAGAGACCGCAGATCCACTCAATGCACTCTAGAGAAGTACTGCTAAATGAAAACATGAGCAGCAAAAACAATGTCAACACAGTCGGCACCACGTTCCAAAACCATAATATCAACACAACAAACACCATAGCCGCCCCAAGACCAATAGCAGAGAAGAATACTCAACGAGACACCGGCATCCTAGGAGACAAAGATAACAACAGAAGCAATACTAATGGTAACCCCATAACAGCCCATACTCCTGTCTCTACATATACAGCATCCACAATCCACACAAGCAGTATTAACGAGGCTGCCAATACCGAAAGTAATAATGCGGATCACGGTAACAACAACAACAACAACAACAACAACAACAACAACAACAACAACAACAACATGCAAAGTATCGCCAGCATGGATAAGTTGAAGAGTAATGAAAGTCTGACAAAGCAGTCGGTTTCAGCAGACGATGAACCTCTTCATTTGCAACTTGATAACGATCAACTGCAGAAGCCAACAAAGACGGAATTTTTCGCCGCAAGACTAGCTTCAGCAGTTGGCGAAAATGAAGTCAGTGATTCAGAAGAGACCTTCGTCTATGTATCAGCTGCTAACTCAACCAAAAATCTAATATACCCAAATAATAACTCTACTACTAATGCTAATGCTAATAGCACCAACCCTGCAGCAACGGCCAATAACAACACTAACAACAGCAATATTGCAGGCTCCTCAAGCAATACGCTGAATGATTCACAGCAACCTCAACCACATGGTATAGCGCCAAAGATGAGCGTGCCTTTACTAAATGCAAATAAAAAAATTATTAGTAGGCTGAAAAATTCTAGGCATATTAGCACCGGTGGAATCCCTGGTAATCAAATGGCTAGCAGTATTTCACCGTCTGGTGTATCAAATAATGCTCAGCACAGCCACATGCATTCAAATGTTAATTTAACTCATCCATTAACACAAACTTCCGCAAACCATTCGCCAACCATTCACGCTCAACCATTCAATTCAAGTTTAAACACAGTTACCAATCCAGAAAATATAATAAACTCATCCAGTCTACAGAATAAAGGCGCAACGAATCCAAATTCCCTAGGCACACCCACTGAGAATTTCTACCCCAACAATCACACTAATAGTAACAATATCAATAACCATGCAGCTCCTATCGATGATATGTCAAGTGTAAGATCCGCAAATAAGGTTCGGCAAAATAGGCAAAGTGATGGTAAATCAATCAGATCGTATATTTCTGAAAGGCCATTACGGTCGCCTGAAAAGAGATCTAGCATAATATCACTTGGCAAGAATAGTTATAATTCAACCAACTTTCAACAGCAGCAGCAGCAGCAGCAACAACAACAACAACAGCAACAACAACAGCAACAACAACAGCAACAGCAACAACAGCAACAGCAACAACAACAACAGCAACAACAACAACAAAATACTTCAACCCAGAGATCACTGCCTATGAAGCCATCAATTTCCAATTCAACTTTAAGACAATATGTATCTAGCACAAACAACCCTCAGCATAACGGTATTGGTAATATAACCCGTAATAAAAATGAAATTAGTAATAATAAGCGAGGTTTACGAACTACGGTTTCAAAGATATTTGACACGAATGAAGCGCCCTTAAGAATATATTCAGGTGTATCAGATAATGTTAATTTAGAAGACTACATAGATGAGTCTGATACTAATAATAATGTTGATAATAGCAGTCATAGAAACAGTGCTACCAACCTTGTTAATATAAACACTGCAATTCCAACAAACAATGTTCATCACAAGATCAGCAATGGGCACATGCATCAAAATAGTGTCAAGATTAATACTTACCTAGCAAACACTGAATCAAAGCGAATGTCCAACAACAGTTTTGTTAATGAGAATAATAACGCTAATAGTAGCCATAATGGAAACGGTGGTGCTAATAATTATTACTATTATAATGAGCCAAACGCGATTCAAGAGGAAGAAGAGTACGATAGTAGCAATTATAACAACCAGAATAGCAGTTCAGCTAATAATGATGTCGACCGTAAGGACGGGCATGGTATGAATGAATATGTCAACGAGTGTCCGTATTTAAGCAATCGCACTGATGGCCCACTTGATATGAATAATAACTTGAGCACGGTTGTTGATAATGATGATGCACTTTCAATGTTTTATTATAACCACAGGTCAGACTTAGAAGCCAGACCTCAGATCTCGGATTATGAAGATGATGACGTCGATATTGATGGTGATGAGATGATGAATCAGAATTACTACATGCGTAATAATCAAGCACCCAGGCTAGCAGAGCATCATCAACAGCAGCAGCATCGGTTTGATCCATTGAACTCATTCATCAAGCCCTCAGGGCATGGATATTATGACTACAATGTACAATCACCTACTGAGTGCACACCACTGCGGCCTGCCCAGCCCTGTGTGCGGAAGAAGATGTCCAATAATTTTGGTTATTCTCCGCATAACTTCTACACCAAGAAATCACCATGGTCGAGGTTTAAGAATTTTGTTTACTTTTCGTTCGTTATTATTCTGCTGGTTACCTTTGGGTTTGTGCTGGGTTTCATCCTTGCTACTAATAAGGAACTACAGGATTTTAATGTTGTGTTGGTTGATAACATTATATCGACCAAGGAAGAGCTGATATTTGATATCACGACATCGGCGTTCAATCCTGGGTTCTTCTCGATCGGTATCACCAATTGTGAACTGGACGTGTTTGCTAAGAGTGACAGGCTTCCGCATGACGACTACGGCAACGAAGGTGTTGTGAAAGGTTACGGTATTTCAGATACGAAGAAGAAGAGTGAAACCATTCTACTAGGGGTGATCAGGGAGTTAGACACCGAATTAAGGTTTAACGGGGGCGTGCTCAATAGGAAATATGATGTATCGATGACCAGTTTGAAAGTTGTTGATCCTGGTACTAAAGGGGCCGAGGAGGATGGCGACGGCGACGACAACCACGACGACAATGGCGATGACAACTACGATGGGAGTAAGAAATGGCAGGAGATAATCAAGCACGAGTACGAGCTCATTGTCAGGGGCAAGATGAAGTACAACATTCCGTTTTTCAACAGCGAGAAGTCCATTGCGGTCCAGATGTCTGCCATTGTCAACAGAGATGAGGGCGGGGCCGACTTCTAGGGATTGAGCCAGGCACCCACAGAGGGGTGTTTGCCCATCCCTGAATATGTCATGTCCATATGTAGATACATAGTTGTATAAGAAGCTCCTTCGACGAATGGCGGTGTCCAGCCAGTCCAGTGTGCGGTGCGTTTATTTATAGCACGCCTATTAATAGACACCGACGCTCTCTTTGTAGAGATCTCCTGCATGAGCACAGCCTGGATTCTGGCAGAGCAGACTGGGGATAGTCATGCCCCCCTCCCCCCCAGCATATGCAAACGGGTTCTCAACGGGTTCTCACCGAGTTCCCTACGGGTCCCGATCGGTCCGCTTCCCTGAAACCAGAAGACCCCCTTCCATTCCGTTCCCAGAGGCAGCAAAGGAACCAGCCACCAGTCCAACCGGCGCCCTCGAAAAATCAGCGCACCACCAGAGCCCCAGAATCGCCGAATTCGGCAAATTGAAACAAACGAGTGCACATTCTTCCGACCCGTGGAAGAAAAAACCAAATAAATAGCAAGCACAAATGCATCGGTTTGGTATTTATAGTTTCGGATGCCCATTTGTGATCCTCAAACAAGTTACAAACGGGCCTGCAATCAGCAAATACTCTCCACCCGTCTGGTCTATTCTGTTTGCTACCTATTCTCTACACATTCCGGCGCCTGGTCCATTACTCTCCCACACAAGATCAGGTCCCTCTCAGCAACATTTCTGTCTGTTTGTTATCGCCAACATTCTTTTAATAAACAGAGCGCTAGAAACAGGGTGTTGTATCATTCCCAAATACAAAGAGCTATTTTTTTTACAAAGGTTGGACTTTAAGAGGCAAAGCTACGCTCTAATTATTGTTTTTTTACCAAGTCCGTTTGTTAATTCTCTTTAAATAAATAACGAACCAAACACAAGAAGTGCAACTACTGTTCAATCTTGTATAATAAGCATACACTCCATTACATTACCTATCCAGAACATCACGCATCAGTACTGGAGGCAGACTATTTTTATTAGTATTTTTTTCTATTTTTAGCTCTTTTTTCATCTGATTTTTTTTCTTTTTGAGAAACAATCTTTTCAAAAGAGTTTAAAAAGTTTAAGGCATCCATCAATCTTTTGAATAGCTGTGGGGCTGCTGCTGTTTTCTACCCATTCATCCGCCCTCTTATTCATCATTCACACTCATAATTCTGCATTAGTACGATGTCACACGATATTAAGCTATCAGTCAACCCTCTAACCATCAATGTAGGATCAACAAACTCATTACAGAAGAGAAATACAAAGAACCTCTCCCTGGAGATCCAAGGAAGCGGTATGAACTCCTCTCAAATACCGCAGGTCGTTCCAGAACTGCTCCCAACAAATAACTCTAGCCCTAGCCCTAACCTTGGCTCTGGCCACAATACCATTAAGCAACAAAACACTGCATCCACTGCTAAATATTCAACAAGAACAGAATCACCTTCCAGTAGAATACCGAACAGTTGTAATAATATTCTCAAATTGTCACTATTTCAAAGAAAAACTGAAGCATCCATCTATACTCTATCATCCACTTCAAAAAGTTCCATCGCATCCCCAACTCTCGCATCCTTCAATACAGACGATAATGATCCCTCGGCAAAACATGTAAACAGGAACCATTCACTCTCACTGTCAGTGAACACCACAAATTTGAACAGGCATACACGGAACCGTTCACAGACAATATCAAGCATAGATACTTCTACCCCGTTGCAGATTGACCCGAATGATATCTCAAATAATAATAATAGTAGTAGTAATGAGAATCATAATATTAATAATCACAAAGAGAAAACAACGTGGGTCTTTCCTAATGATTCAACTACACCGACTACCGACGCCAACACTAACACTAACACTAACACTAACCCCAACACCATCACGAATAGAATCACTAACAGATTCAATCACACGCCCATCAATAATAACATAAACTTAGATTTCATCTACTCCGAAATATATAAACAAAATGCCTATCCTGATGGACCAATGCTAGTCATGGCACCAAATATATATCTGTACTCCGAGCCAAAAATCGAACAGATTATGGACTTCGATATTATCATTAATGTCGCAGCAGAAATTACAAACTTAAGGGATCTCATCCCATTATCCCATAATGAAAAGATATCGTACTATCATATTGAGTGGACCCACAATACCAAGATATCAAAGGACCTACAAAGACTAACAGATATCATGCATACAGCAGACATGCAAAACAAGAAGATACTAATCCATTGCCAATGTGGTGTATCAAGATCCGCATCTCTAATAGTGGCATATATTATGCGCTACTGTAATATGAATCTGAATGATGCATACAACAAACTGAAATCGGTGGCAAAGGATATCAGTCCGAATATGGGACTAATCTTCCAATTGATGGAATGGAACGAGCTACTAACAGGTATAAACAACGATGCTAATACGAATACATGTTCCTCTTCGTATGACAGCTCCGTGAACTCAGCATTTTCCTTGTCGTCGAACTTGAGCCCAAAGACACCCGGCTACATAAATAACGTTTTAAATATCAACAATCATGGTTTCGACAACAGCAAAAACATTGGAAGCGAATGTAATAATCAATTCTCATCTCTGAATGAAACAAATGGACACTCATCAAACGAAAATATTTAGTAATTTCTTTATATACACATATTTATTAAATAATTCAAGTAACTTTATATTTACGCATCGTATTGTTATTTTTATTGGAACTCTACTCTATCTTATATTTTAATACGTCGGTTCCCCCACTATGAGTGCCATATTTGAGATTATGTGACATCCTGAATTTAAGATTCGACCTGTCTTTAGGCCATAATTGCACTAGTTTCTTCAAATTGTATAAATATAAAAGTGCATTTCTCGTATTTATTCTTATTCATATCCCATATCCCTTTCATTTTATTGAAAACATTTTCTAGCATTATTAAAATTGCTTCTAGGCGAAAAATAATAAACGGACAACACGATTCTATTGAAACAAATGCTCTTTTAACAATAAAGCTATAACAAGTATGCTCTATTTTAATCAAAATTCCAACAAGAACATCTAATAAATCAAACAAATAAAAAAATTTGTATTAATTTGGTCCGGATAATTAGGATATTATGTCACTATATTATAATTGTGAAATAAGAAAGTTGAGAAGGTCTTATTTAAAAGGGTTGATTTATTAACGTCAATAAAAGTTCTTTGTTATAAAAGAATAAATATATAATATTGTTTAATATTAGGTCAAAACTATAAGGAATTTCTTGTATCACGTGATATTCACATGATCTAACTTACTAGATATCAGCTTCATATTACTAACAGTAATACTTCTTATTATTCTCATTATTCCTATGATAGTCTAATAGTCAAATCAATACAAATTTTGGTAAAATTTCTAATATATTACCCACAACAAAATATCCTCAATAATTCAAAATTATTGCTTTGGTAGCTCAGTCGGAAGAGCGTCAGTCTCATAATCTGAAGGTCGAGAGTTCGAACCTCCCCCAGAGCATTTGTTTTTATATTTCCATTTTACAATATATTTGCTTCTCCCTACAAGGAAGAACGAATTGTGATTACTTATATATCCACTTGCCTTTCTAGAATTGTTCTTTTTGTTTTTATACACATATATTTATGAATCTCTTAATATTTATAACTAACATTTGCCCCCACCTTATAATCATTGGTGGAAAATGATTTAAATTGGACAACTTCTGCATCCTTTATTTCTCTACTGTCTGAATCGGCCCAATCTAACGGAACCTTTGCATATACATCCGTGTAGGCTAATACATTAAATGTGTAATTACCCTCATTGACCAACTCAGGTAGGAAAGTCACACTGGCTGTTATTTGTCTTATAAGGGCCCTGATTTGATTCTGCGTTATTTCAGGGTTTACTTGAATGCATTCCTTTTCGTTCGAAATATCAATATTATCCTCCTCATTATTTTTGACATGATTTACATCAAAGGACCACCGCTCTACAGTTTCTCCTTCGTCCTTGTCAACAATACAGAGAACTAACTTGCTGCACTTACCACCCAAAATCCATTTGTGCACCTGAATTAAAATCTTACGAATGTACTTCTTTAGGTCATCATCATGCGTCTTCAACAATGTCAAATCGTATTTCTTGACTGTTGAAAAATCTTCTGGTGGATAGATCCCACGTTGATATAGAATTGAATTGATGCTGTACTCGAAGAACTCAGTTATCGTTCTTGTTGAACCCTTTAATGAAATGGACTTATCAGACATACCAGAGAATTTATATAACCACAAAGACTCATTTATGAGTTAAAACTCTTTATGTATATTTTTGTTCCTTACAGTATTGCTCTCTATTGTTGATTTTTGTTTAGGCTGTTCGATGCTTTTCGACTGTTTTTCATTTATGAAACGGGAAAATCCATACAATCAAAACCAATTAAACGGTCAATGTGGAGAATGAAGTAGTCCTAAGACTAAGACGGTTGAATCTACTACCTTTAAATACAGACTATATATATATATACCAGTAAGGCAACAACAAATATGGTATGTACCAATGAATGCGCATTCCTCTTTTAAAAGATCTATTAATTCTAACAAAGTATACAATTATGATTTTACTTAGCATGGCATCAAAAGAAGACAATGGACCCAAGAATTGATTAAGCAGAAGAAGCTTCAGGATCAAGCAAAAATAAAAGACTATAGAGACATAGTTAGCACCACATTGGATCGAAGAGATGATAATCAAAACGACTCTACCTCCTTAAAAATGACAGAAACTGTTTTGCAATTAAATCCAGAATTAAATACCATATGGAACTACAGAAGAGATATTATAACCCAAATCAAAGACTCGTTAGAAGAGTCTTTCTGGGAAAAAGAACTATTGTTTATTATGCTACAACTTAAACGATTTCCAAAGGTTTACTGGATTTGGAACCACAGAATTTGGGTATTAAACAACTACCCAAATTCAACCTCAAAGCTGTGGGAGAAAGAACTAATGATTGTCAACAAGCTATTGACTTTAGACGCAAGAAATTTCCATGGCTGGCATTACAGAAGGATCATCGTGAAGAATATAGAAAAGTTAACTTCTACAAATATGAATGAGAAAGAATTGGCCTACGCTACAGAAAGCATTAATAAGAATATCTCCAACTTTTCAGCATGGCACCAGAGAGTCCAACTTGTTACAAAAATGTTTAAGAATGATGGCATTAGCCTAGAAGCTAAACAAGGATTTATTATGAGCGAAATTGAATACTTAACAAATGCGATGTTCACCGATGCAGATGACCAATCTGTTTGGTTCTATATTAAATGGTTCATTAAAAATAGTATTGTTTCAGGGACATTAGACCGTGAGCAATATGTCAAGATGCTGGAGGATTTTAAGACAAATATTTTGGTTATTAACCAGGATGACTTAGAGTTTTCTAATAAGGAGAATAGATGGTGTCTGAAGATTCTAATTGTCATTGAAGAAGTACAAGAGTCATTTGGTCTGAAAATTGAAAATCATTCAAAAGAATACTTAGACAGGTTAATCAAGGTGGATCCTTACAGAAAAGATAGATATGCATATCTGTTGTCTAAAAAAGTATAGTTGTTGCTAATCAATAGTACATACTGTAAGATTATAACGCACACGCATATTTCTATAAATTTCTCTATATATTATAAACTTCATATAATTTACGGCTTATATATGTGTGACATCCAATGCAGCTTCCTCTTTAACCAACTCGGCAGACAAAACGTATCTCCTTTCCCTTGCGGTATAGTCTCTATGCACAGTTAAATATTTATCCTGGCCAATTTGGGTATCTGACACTTCCTCAAGACCCAGCTCTGGACCAGCATTTCTTTTTAATTCAATAAATCTATCAATACTGACAGGTGGAACATTACTTGGTAAATTGTCCTTCAGATCACATAAGTCAAATGTATTAATGTAGAAATTGATAATCTCGAAATATGCCTCACTGACCGACCGCACGTCTGTTTTGAATTCACTATATTTGTTTACAGGCCAATTTTCCTTATTCAAAAGTTCATAGGCAATTTTTAGAACTGCAACTGTGATTGTATGCTGCGGTACAATTAAAATAATATCCAACTTTAGAGCATCATATGCGATGAGCCATGCTAAATAACATATATCCGTCCCTAGGGATAGAGATTTCCCAATTTTTACAATATATTCATCGATATGGACGTAGTTATTAATTCTATAATCAAAGGAACATGTTTCTAATATTCGCAATTCTATTTGGAAAATTCTTTTCTTGAAATTATCTAACACCTCTTGATTTATTTTTACCATGCTTCTCAACCTTAATGAAGCCATGCAAATCTCATTCACTTTTTTAGATGTTTCAACCTGTTTGCATGCTAAAGCTAAACAACTCGTTGCTAATGTATAACATAGTTCTGTCTCGAAAGCATTGAATACATGGTATCGCTGATAATAATAAACGGCTGTTTCTAATGTCTTTCTAGGGAATTTCAACTGTATACATACATCTGTCAGAAATTTCAATACAGCAAGCTTCTTTTGACTGTATGAACGATAGTCATTGATTGTACTTCTCTGTGCTCTTAGGATTTGTTTTCTAGTAAGGTATGGTCTCGACAACAATAATTCTATTTCAAAATTTGATGACATGATATATCCGTTTCCCTTTTAGCCAAACACACTCTTCTAATTGATTTGCTGCTACCAATAGGATAAGGCCTACTTATTCTTCTTTAATGGGTTGTTTCTTCTTAAATTTGCTCTTCTTTTATGAGAACCGAAACATTAGTTTAAGGCTTCCAATTTAAATTTTCATAGAAATATTTTTTGAACCATCTAGTAGTTTAATGCGGCGAGTGCTAATATTTTTTTCCCATAACATCGCAGAACCTGATATGTAATTTCTCCAAGATCTGTTCATCACCTTCAAGCTAGCTAAGTGAATGCCACCCATCTGAGAATTTCAACACTGACGATTTCAATAAGACCTAAGAGGAATTTTTCACTGAAATGAAACGATATTCCAGAACACATATTGGAAAATATGAACACACTAAAAAGCATAAACCGGAAAATGTTATGTTGCCTATATTTGAGCCGTCAGGCCTTCTAGAATTGGAATCAAACAATAAAGATGGAGTTGCATTAAAGCATACAGAACCAGAAAATGCTATATCACCAGAAGAATATTGGAATAAGAAGAAATTACCGTTGAGAAAAAGACCTATTATCAAGGCAATCTTATATAAACGAGGAAAACAAGAACCTATTAAAGAATTTAACCTGGAGTTAAGAAGCAGCTATATAATAGGGCGTTCAAAGAAAGAGGAATCCCAGCATAACGATCAAAATAATGACATAGCTATTGTGGTAGACATTGGCATACCTGATCCTGGCTGTTCGAAACAGCACTGTGTTATACAATTTCTCCAGAAGCAAAGCGATATAGTTCCATATGTTATGGATTTGGACTCATCAAATGGTACGACATTAAATGGAGTCCTTATACCGCGAGCCAGGTACATAGAATTGCGAAATGAAGATATTTTGATGTTTTCAGAGTTCGATGTTGATTCAGAGTATGAACTCATATTTATGAATATCGTATAGTTACTGTTAATAATATATATTGAGATGGCATTGCTTATACGAATAATTCCGATCATGAAATACACATAAAACCATCAATAAACTTGTAATCTTCGGCCTAAAGGTTGTAATATTTGTACTAGTAGTTCCTAAATTTGTAAACAGAATTGTCAAACTACTGAGAGTACTCATCAGTTGTTTTAGAGCATAAGTCTCTCCAGCAAAGAAAAATCACCAACTTGCAACTCTTCAACTAATTAACACCTGATGGATATAAAAGAGGTCATAATGAACTGTAACTAATGTCTAACTAAGAGTAATATCCTTTAATATTTATATATATTGATTAGTTTATCACTGAGGAAAGCATGCTATTACTAATAAATGTTCAAGAATTTCTCACAAATCAAAAATATATTCCATATATCTAATAAGTCAAATCATTGAAGAAAGAAAATATCTCACAGAAATTTTATACCAGAGTTGATGTAAGTTTATCTACATCAAATTTATGTAACAAAAAATGCACTTCACTAATCAAATATAGAAGCAAATATATGTTTGAAATAGATGTTTCCAGAACCAAAAACTATATAATAATTTTAGTTTTTACATTATGGTATCACGTGTAAGAAAATACTTTTTCTAATTTTTATATTTTTAATATAAACTTGTATTTGTTTACGCTTACCGAACGATATATAAAAATTAGCTTTTGAATATACACTATATATTTTGGGTTAGAAAACTATTTTCATTTATTCTATGTTTGTGCTAAAATATATGTTATACCTTGGTCACACCATATATACAAGTATTAAACACTAGTAGAATAGATCAGAACTGTTATATATAGTGAGAAGTGAAGATATAGAGTCCCTATTGATAACTAGTATCTTACACTATAAAAATTCGAATTATCCAAATAATGAGAATATATATTCATGTACAATAATAATGTGTATTAAATTGGGTATCAGCGAATAATTGCAATAGCGCACTGCTGATCAGAGCTAGTTATATTATATACAGGTTCCACTTAAGGAGTTACTACTCTGCTTCTAGATATTCGTTTAATATGTTAGGATTAAGGATCATAAGATGGAGGTGATGTATGTACATTCTAGCTATTCCTTATACATTCCCTAGCATGTAGCATTCCTTGTAAAAGTATGAGGATTAAACAAGATGTAATTACCATACATTTTCAGATTCATCTTTTAGTCTTTCAACTCTCACTGGATCCCATTCTTCTTCTGAGAGACCTTGTAATCTATAATATTCATCCTTGATGTCAAACTTTCTTTGGTTATTCTTCATTTTTAGTAAATCTGCTTCATTCATTTCTTGAACCTTTCTGTCATCACGTTCAAATTTAACAGCAGTAAATCCAGCTAGCCAATAAGAGCCTAAGACAATCATTCCGCAGAATGGTACTCCAAAGTATAGAAACGGATTTTTCATCATATGTTTTTGATATTTGCCAGCAACAGAAGCCTCATAAGCCAGTTGCTGTTTTCTAGATCTAAATTTTTTTGCGCCAAATGACATTATATTAGCGTGGATATGCGTTTAGTACGTTCTTAATGATACAGTCGTTCTCTTTTAATTATTGTTGCATATTCTGTTGTTACAAGTTCACCTAAAGGGATATTTGATTATAAATAGTTTATATTTTTTTAAAATGTAATACTAGAAAAATATTCGGGTAACAATGATGCGTGAAAATGTACAAAATTTAGTGAAACAAAAAATGAACACATTGAATCAATTGGTTTAACATAGTCTGTGTATAATAAAGAGCAACCAAAGATCACTAACAACATTCGTTCTCCCACTTACTTTTAATCCTCTAGTTTCAATATTATATTGGTTTAGTCAATATTGATGATATCTCTAAGACGTTATATGCGCATTCCAAATGAGCTAAAACCATCCGAAATTTTTAAACAAGATTCACTATCTCCAACAAAGATAACCTTACAAATCATTTTATTGCAGCTGTACTACTATGTTACAGCAACTGTGCTGTTTTATTGTTGGGCAACACTAGTTGGTAATAAATTAGAGCTTATGGACTGGTTATTCTCGGATAAATACATAGATTTCACTAATGGTTATGGTCTCTCCTTATCTATGTTATGGTTACTAGATTCACTAATATGTGTTATATTTTTGACAGTCATTGTGGGCAGAAGTAAGCTTGCTTGGGATTTTGCGGTTACTGTGCATGCCATAAATTTTATAGTGGTTTCTTTACGTACTGGTCAACTACCGTCCCTGTCATGGCTCTTTCTACAATTTCTCTCATCATTAATCTTAATATTTCTCGGAACATGGACAACAAGATGGAGAGAATTAAAGGATACATTTTTTGAAGGAATGGTTGATCCAGAAGAGGGAATCTCAAGTCAATCAAATAATCCAGGAAGGGCAGGAAGTCCAATTGAATTGAGAGATCTCGAAAGTCAAGTATAAATATGAATTTAGCATTATTTAATGAATATTAACGTATAAATAACTTTTAATGATTCTTTTGTTATTAGTACTGAAACATATATTTATAAATTGAAAATATAATTTTATGTATTGTTCTTGAACAGACATTGAATTTTAAAATTTTTATTACTGAAATAAACATAAAATAAAAATCGTAACTGTAAAAAGTACATATATTGCATAATAAATTATCTTTGCATACTATATTTTCTGACAACTCATCACTATTTAACACTCTTAACATTCTTTGCATCTTTCAACAACTGGTCTAACAATTCAAAAATATTCTTTTGGACAACTGATTTATCTGATCCATAGCATACATCCAAACCTTCCATGGTATTTTGACGTAGTTGCAATAACACAACCTGGGACTCAATTCTTGTTACCAGATGATCCAAAAATGATATGATATCCTTATCTGATATGGATTGCATAATTGTTTCCTGTGATTTACTATCTAATGTAATGAAGGAATTACCAGGTCCATGATTATCCACTTCAATAGAACCACCACTAAGTGCTGATAGTATACTTTCTAGTTTGTTTGATGTAGTCCTTAATCTAAATAAGATATCTTTATCAATCAGTTTATCTTCTTCATCTTCAGTAAGGAATTCATGACGCGACGCAAGGTTCAAGGGGTAGACAGTAGTAATGAATTCTCTAGTTTCTAAACCTTTCAATTTCATCTCCCCAAAGTCAAAGAATACCCAACCGATACTTTCCAACATAGCAACTTCCCTTTCAAGGACTTCCCCAATAATTTCTTCACCATACACCTCTTTTAAGGGTAGTTTGTTTTGTACTACACTTTCATGGAACTTCATTATTTTATTGAACTCAGAAACAAAATCGCTACTTAACGTAACCTGTCCACCATCCGCAACACCGGATACTCTTGCAGCCTTGTTAACCACAGGTCCTAAGTAATCCATTCTCTGTGTAACCAAGTCAAGTTCAGGCACCGGGAAACCCCAGTGAATACCCATACGAACAGATAAACCCTGGTATATCTTAGTTCCATTTGAATCAGTAACTAAACAACCATCCTGAATCGATGTAATTTCTTCTGGCCATTGAGCATCCAATAATTTTAATTGCACACTCAGACACCAGACTAAGGCACCAATTGGTGTAGGGAACGTCACCATAAATGCATCCCCTTCAGTTTTAACCTCGTAACCACCATATATACGCAATTGTCTACGCATAATATCGTTATGTGTTTTAATAGCTGTTCTCATGGCGTTAGGGAAAAGCTCCCACAAAAATGTGGAGTTCTTAATATCTGTAAACACAACTGCCAAGTTTCCAGTAGGTGGAGAAATTTCTGGTTGTAGTCTTCTTAATGTAGTGTCTTCAAACGTAGTTCTTCTTGTCATCAACGAGCTCTTATTAAGGGTGAATTTATTCTGTTGCTCAGTGCTGTTGGAGAGAGCCAGACACAATATTGTAATATTTTCAGAACACCCGTATGCAATTGCATGGTCCTTCATCTCCTCAGCCGCTAACATAGGCTGCGAATTATTTTCTCTGGCAATATCACACGCTGTTTCGATATCCATATATTCCCATAGATTGCGTGTTGCAACAATCAGCATTTCATCTGCCTTAGTCAACGTCATTACTGTTATATCAGGTGAAGCATGGATATGAGGAAGTAAGTCAAAGAAACCAACAGCCCTAGAAACATCTACAACACCATCCAGTTTTCCATTATTAACGTAACCACCAGAAATTCTAATTCTTTCGTATTCCTCTCTCTTTGTTGGGACATGTAGTTTGGTTAATTTTTGGTAGTCACCATTGTTTTTTGAGAGGACCGCAGTACAATCACCTATATTAACCGAGAATAACTTTCTGCCTTTAATGTAAATAACTGTTGAACACGAACCACTTAATAAGTCTGCAGATGTCAGGTTCTCGACATTAGCACCATTATCAACGGATGATAGCATCCCATTAATCTCCTTATTCAACTGCAAAAAACTAAAACGAAGTGCTTTTTTTATGTCATCGTCAGTTTCCTCACCGTATTTCTCCAGTTGACGAATCAATATCTTATCATAGATATCTCTTACAATTCTTGAAATATTGTGACCGTAGTCTGCATTCTGATTCTTACCATCATGTAAACACAAAAGACATTCATCATCATTCCCTCTGAATCTCTCAAATGTGACATCTCTTGCTGAAACATAATCCCTCTGACCTAATGTGTCTGCAACACCATATCTCATACCATTTATAATGGATGCCGTGGTTCTTAAACGGAAATTACTATTTTCATCTGGAACCTTACTGGTATTCAGAGTGACGTCCATTAGACCTAACTCCTTCAGATTTGGCAAAACTGTAAAGTCCGACAAATCTGTACCAACCTCTTCATTAAAGAATGACCTTATTTCAAACCTTCTGTTACCAGAGAAATTCAAGTATTTCAATTCTTTATTATTTTTCCAGTTCCAGTCATAATGGTAATTTGAAATATTATACTTTAGTTGATTTGAACCAATATCAAGGGTATTCAGTTGTGATAATTGCGACAATTCTGAAGGTAGGGACAGTAATTGATTCCCGTTTAACATCAAGGTTTTCAATTGTTTCAATTTCAACACTGTATCACCAGATAGTGTATTTAAATTGTTACCAGATAGATAAAGCTCTGTTAAATTTTCCAATTTTAGATTCGATACATCAGAAAAATTGTTATAGGATAAATTTAAAAGTTTCAAATTTGTGAAACAGTTGAAAAATGGCCACATAGAGTCGTTGAATTGATTATCTGCCGCGATAAAGAACATCAGACTTCTGGACAATTTCGAACCACCCAGTACCTTCTGATAAAATGGAGCATCTAAACTTACTGTACCAAACATGTTCGAGGATATATTTAATGATGACAACTCAATATCTTCCATACCATCTAAGAAATCTCTGATATTATTCGAGTGAAGATCAAGGGACCGTAAATTTTTCAAACGTGATAAGTCAGTAGGTAAACACTCAAGTTTATTTCTAGCCACTGATAGATACACTAACCTGCTTAGAAGTGAAATTTCGTCAGGTAGTCTGGTCAAATTATTTTCATTCAACTCCAGTTTCTCTAACCTTGATAAATTCTTGAATAATTCACCCGGAATACTTGCTAGTTGAGCTTTGTTTAATGATAAACTTGTTAGATTCAATGGGAAAAAGTCCTTGAATGACACCGATGTGATTGGATTTTCTTGCATTTCCAATGCTCTTAACTTTGGCAAAGTGTCTTCAAAATTCGAAATTCTATTATCGGTTAAAAATAAGTTTTGTAAATTTGAAGCACCAGTCTCAATCACTGTTATTCTATTATAACGCAAGTTCAACGTTCTCAAATTCTTCATCTGTGCTAAACTCTCAACCTCAGTAAGTTTGTTATGCGATAAGTTCATTTTTGCCAGTTTTACCAATTGGTTAATAGTTTTTGGTAACCCGTAAATCTTATTATATGATAGATCTATTTGCAATAGGTTAGTACAATTATTAATTACTTCTGGGTAATGTACAAATCTATTTGAAGATAGATCTAACAACTGTAAATTCTTCAGTTTTGAGAAACCGGCTGGTAACTTATCTAGCTCATTACACTGGAGATTCAGTATCGTTAAATTACTCAACCTTGAGATGGAATTTGGAACCTTTTTAATGAAATTTCTTTGCAACTCTAATGACACAAGCTTATATGCTTCTGTGATATTAACAGGAAACTTAGAAGCTCTCACATTAACCATTCTCAAACTCAATAGTTTAATTGCGCTTTCAATGAACTCTAAGGGTAGAAAGATATTGGCATTGTTAGACACGTCTAAACTCTCAATTTCAGATGTATGTTGATAGAAGATAATTGGTGGCGTGGTTAGGTCCATATTTCTTAAATCAACATGGACAAAATCACTTCTCAATAATCTCTGTTCTTGCTCTGATGTGAAATGAGAGGGTGTTACCGGGTGGAAAACAAACTTGAATACAAAACTTAAATCTTCAATACCAATGATATGAAGTGGATCAGATTTTCTGTAACCATCCAATAACAGTAACTTTCTTTCTACAAGGATAGGTTTCGATAATGGTCTCAAATTTTTAGACAGCTTACCTACCTTCAACGATATTTGGAAATTATTCTGGGATGTAATGTTGAACTTCTTTTTCAATGTTGGAATCATTTCTTCAACTGTGGTACTAGGTGTACACGACAATGTTGTGAATGTGTCATCAGTATTGAATATACGAATTGCATAGTGTCTTTTAGGATCCAAATCACTGAAATCTTTATAATAACGCTCTAGTTCGTACTCCACTTTATCGTACCTCTCATCTTCTATATTTTTTGTGAGAGAAGTATTGCTTTTGGTTGAGGACATTAAATTTACCGTTGAAAAGGCCCTTCCTGCAAGAGAATTATTCGATAAATCGGATCCATGCTCATCACGTTGAATATCGTAGAAATCTTCATCTTCTTCAGACGACGTAGAATATGACTCAGAAGAACTCCCTGATGTCGAGCTTGATCCGTTCGATGAGGAAGAGTCAGAATAATATAGATTATCTTGCAGAGTTGAGGGACGATTGTCAAACTGTGACTTGAATAATTGGATGTCAGAGTTGGACAATCTACCGTCCTTTTCATGACGCTTTTGATGTTTGTGATGACTCTGGCCCTTTCTTGGTGGTGCTAATGGGTCATGTGAATTTAATTCGTTTTTCATTTTTCTTCTCAGTGCCTTAGCCTTTGCCTTAGCCCTCATTTTGTCTTTGTTGGCTTCCACATCCCAACTTTCTGGGGCAATCCATTGATTCATGTTTTGTGTAGCGAACGGAAACGTCGATTGGTTATGATGAGAGGTGGAGGAATTTGCCCACAAGACAAGATCTGCCATGGAGTGCGATTTCTTCGGTCTTGGGAATGGTGCATAGTCACCAAAATCTATCTGAGTCCGTTCCTTATCAGCTGTGTTGGCTTTAGACAATCCTTTAATATTATCTGTACTACCTGGCAGGATCGGCAGTTCTAATTGTGCGGATTTTGTAATGTCAGTGAGGTCGTCCAAGTTTGTGTCCAAAGGGAACAACATTGGAACATTTTGTTCCTTGTCGTATAGTATATCCAGTTTGTTCTCATCGTTGTTCTCTTGCTTTTTCTTTAGATCTTGCACTTGCACTTGTTTCTGTTGCTTCTGTTCTACCTTTTCAGAAGTGGTTATTTCCTCCACCGATTTCTTTTTTGGTGGTTTGCTGATTATCTTGGCCTCTGGCTTATCTTCCTCGCTTGTCAATTCCAATTTACTACGGCTCTTGCTTGCGGACTGCATAATATGTGTACTCTTAGTCTCCTTAGTTTCATTACCTTCACTTTTAGTAGTCGAAGAAGAGGTGTTTGATTTTACACTTGAATTCATTGTGCTTACAACGGAGCCTCTTCTACTGGTTATAGCTGAAACAGTTGGCATGACCAGGCTTCTCCTCTTACGCCTGTGCTTTTTCTTCAATGATTCAGCGATGCTGCTCTCTTCAGAGAAGAATTCCTTTTTGATTATGTCTGGCTCATGGAACCCGGCGACTATATCTCCGACTCTATGACGAATTGACTGTGGGACATTCTCAGCATGGGTATGCAATGTTGATTCTTTGATGGTATCAGTATCATTAAGATTACTTGTGTTTGATTTTGTCCTGGATTTCGACCTAGACTTTAGTTTAGAATGGCCTCCTCCACCGGATAGCCTTTTCAGCAGACTTCCTGCAAAAGATGGCTTCCTTGATTGTGATATTTCTGAATGAAGACTGCCATCTGTATTTTGCTGATGAGGGTTTGCGTTGGCGGCGGGAGAGTTTTCCTTTGAACTACCTCCATCAAGACCAAGGGCAGTGGTTGATATGCTGCTGATTGTCCTTCTCAGAGACATTGGGCCCTTTCGTACTTTTGTTTCCGTTGGGGGCTTGCTTGTAGAAGTCTCATTGGCTGAGGATATGCTGTCCTTGCTTATTGTTTTATGCAGAGACATAGGGTTGTACAGAGAATACGTGCTTTTCCTTCTTTGAATCTCCGGTTCAAATTGTTTGGCTGGTTGTTGTTGTTGTTGTTGTTGTTCCTGCTGTTCAGAAGCTGTGCTCTTATTATTATTGGTATCACTAGCGCTTCGCCGAGGGGGTTGTGTATTGTTTGAATTACTGTCTGGTTGCATTGAGTATCCTGTGGGAGTGTCTATAAACTTGATAATTGGATACTTGGATAATTAGTTTAGTAATTATTATAATGAGCAATACAGATATGGCGAAGAAGTGAACTATTAGTGTATATACAGCTACCTATTGTCCTTGTCTAACCTCCCTAGTAATACTATTATTATTTTTCAAAAAAGTCTGTTCTAACAAAATGGAAAAAAAACACAGCTGCTGAATACAGATATGGATGGGCCGAGGGGAAGGGGTACAGAGAGCACCAGCACATACACAATTAATTTGGAAATATATATATATATATGTATGTATGCATATATACATGTAGATGGATACTATTCTAGCAGAGAATATACGTATATATGTGTTTATTCCTTGACTTCCATTCTGTGCAGCCGATAACTATGCAGCGTATCTTGTTAAGAAAATGGCATCTTGTATGGGTCCCTCACCGGTCCCCTTTTGGAGTCCTGCACTGAGAGAATTCCGGGAGCTCTGTTTTGGGGCTCACCAAACTCCAACCATAGGCACTATGGATACCAAGACCTAGTCGGTTTCTTAAAGGGAGAAAGTTGCACTGCCTGACTACTTTCTCCCATTTCCCAGTGCGCCAACCGCTCTTATGTACCGTGCCAAGAACCGACCGTGTGGAAAGAGGCCCCATCCTGCCAAACCCTCAGATACCACCGTCCTATACCACCGTCCTATACCACTGCAACACCCCCCCCCCCCCCCCCCCC
>PPOD03000230.1:188313-231321 GCA_003708425.3 Jamesozyma rosinii
ATATATATATATATATATATATATATATATATATATATATGCGTATATGCTTTTATGTTTGCCATAGTTTACATCTTCTTGACGGGACTGGGCGAATTCATCATATACGAATACTTCCCACTTGGGATATATGCTTTATTTCCACTACTTTCAGCACCATGGGCATTAGCTCCCACCCTTGCTTGGTTAATACCACCGGCAGACCTATGATCAACAAAATTGCTACGGTTAGAGAGCACACTTTTGTGAAGATCGCCGAATGCATTGAGTTTATTGACTCTTGTGTTATGTGACAGCTGATTCTCATAGAACTCCTCGTCTTGCTTTATCTTTAATGGGGTCTGCAGTGATTTGAATAAAAATGGCGTGCTTGGAACCGTCTGTGACTGGTTCACCGTTGTGCTATGGTCAGCACTGTGGGTGTTTCCGTTGCCAGAGTTTGTAAAATTTCTATTGGTTTGGATTAAATATGGCTTGTGTGCATCCCTTGGTCTATTGCCGTTACTGCTATCTTTATTTGACTGCAATCCCAACAACTCCTTTTGTCTATCGTTTAGTTTCAAATCACTTGTCTTTATGCTTGATAGTAACCTCCACGAAGAGATGATCAAGTTGTAAGCTATTATCAAATGAATGATGTTACTGATGTGGTCTAATTTGATTTCAAACAGCTGCTTGAAATAATGATGTGTATAAATAAACTGCAGCCATTCCAGTTTCCATAGCTGCTCCTTTAGGAAGAGACTGAATCTGATGCCGTAGGATGTGTGGTTTGTGAAGAATCTAGCAAAGTTCACGAATAGATTCCAGGCACTCAAACCGACAACATTAGTCACGATCATTTGGAATTCCAGTTCTTTGTTAACAGACCTTTTGACTAGCTGTTCCAGTATTGGGTTTTCGAAGTTTCCTATTTCCAATGAATGGCCAGTGCCGTCACCTTTCCCACTGCTGAGCTGGTCTTCAAACCCCAGAGGACTGTTGCTCGTTAGATTTTTCAGAATACTGCCATCTGAGAGGTAGTCATTCATTGGAGGCCCATTGTTATTGCTGCTGTTTGTTATACCGACAATATTGGAGGGGTTGACAATTGCAGAGCCGATTGTGTTTGCATACGCATTCTCATTTAAACTTAGGTTACTAAACATATTCTCACGAGGCTCGTTTGCGAATAATGGGTCAGAGGCTGTAGAAAACGCTGAATTATTGGATCTAAAAACCCCGCCCTTTCTATCATGGTTGTCGGTGCCATATTCTGGGTAAGATAGAACCCTTTCCTTGTATAGTTTAGGTGATTCCTTAGCAAACTTTTCTTTTATTGAATGAAACTGATCTTTGGACAGCGGACGGGGCGTAGCTGCAAACGACTTCGAATACAGGCCGTTGTTTTCGTTCATTCTCAAATAGTAGTTCAACCTCAATCAAACTAGATATCTTGCTTTACTTCAGGCCGTTGGTCCTGTTTTACAGCTGTATCCTGCCCATTGCAGAAAAATTTCAATCTTATATCGATTGTTTTTGCATACAAATCCAAACAAGGCAAGAAAGGAAAACACGTGATCACTAATAAAACCCTCTATCCAAGGAAATTCAAGGGCAGGGTTAGAGCTATTCAAACAGTAGACAGCAGCTACAGGACAATGCACAGCACAGCACAACACAACACAACACAACACAGTATGGGTGTCTGTGTATTGTCTGTGGCAAGGTCATGATAGTGGTACTTACAATCAACATTGCTAGCCTCGCATGCCGTACCTTCTCAAGACAGACATATCCAGAAATAGGAGTTGGCCAGCCTGCATCGGCCCTTAAGAGGACAACAAGACAAAAGAAAGGCCGACTGCGTAAAAGGCGTGTTCAGGCACTCGACCGAATTGAATCAGCAAGGCAGAGGGAAACACCTCCATACATATACATAGTTCTAATCCCAGACAATGTAAACACCCGAGCGGACAGGCCCTGCTTCCCGTGAATGCAGACGTATAGCACACACAAAGGCCCTGCCGTAGTCGTCACTCAACAGAACATCTGCTGTGCCCTTTATCAGCCCAGTCAATCAGTTTGAAGGATCGCACGAAAAAAAAACGGAAAAAAACCGTACAGGACGAAAATTACGAAAAAAGCGAAAAAACAAGAAAAACAAATCGTGGATTCCATTTACAGATACAAGAAAGTACCTCAGTCGAAAACACCCAAAGGATAAACTGGTCTTCCAAAGTATATATTTGCACATAAAAATATACCAAAGTTCGACGTTACACTATTATAACAGGTTAACTATCTATTTCAACCAACCTCCCACTTATCCCACCTTCGGATTTATCCATCTGTTTTAGTTGCCAAACTGGATAGAAAGATAATCCTTCCTCCATTTTTTTTTGCCTCCCTCCTTTTCGTCCCAACAGTAATTAGATACCTGATAGAAGGGTAGATTACTATCGAGAATCAGCAAGCCAAACATTTGCCAGAGTGTTCCCCCTCCAGATCAAGGTACTACACACGTACATATATCTGCTGGTATAAGTGGATAAACAGTCCTATCAGGCATTATCAACACGGCAAGAATTTTTTTACCCCACACTTTATTCGTATTCTATTCTGGGTATTCAGTTCTGAACTGGAAGTAATATAACAACATTCAAGGTTATCACACTCTTTTCTACCAAGAGAAGCGAACCGCTGCTTATTACACCCCCCCTTAGATCCTATACAATATAGAGCAAGCTAAGAAAAAAACACATACACATCGATCAAAAGCAAAAAAGGAAATCAAGAATCTAAAAGGACCCGCTATCATTGAAACACATTCATATCTGATAGCCAAGCCTTCTCTCTCTCTTTTTCTTCAAGCTTAATTCGATAACCTTTAAATATTCAGATGAGTTTTATATCTTCAATTTTATGCTGTTCATCAGAATCTAATTCAACTGACTCTAACTGGGAAAACCAACAATCAAAAAAAGCCAATACTACGACTACCAACGCATACCACTCCAACAACACAACTTCTACAAAGAAGAGTGAAACACTTACTAATACATCATCTCCAACAGCCACTGCTACCGATAAACCTGCACGCGCTAAACACAACAACAGCAACAATCACCAAAGCCCAAAGAAAACAATTGTGAATAAAAACAAAAATATGAATACTTGCTACACTTCTCCTGCTACCAACATAATCTCCAGTCCACCTATAGACAACGACAAAGCCAGGAACGTCAACCTAGGTACTGATAACTATAGTACCGCCGCTACAAAGACTTCAGGTGTAGAAAACGGTGGCTATGATTACACTACCAACAGGCAGAGTAAACAAACAACATCTTCCTCTGGAAATATAAACGGACAGTCAAATGACGAAGAGAAAAGTTATGGAGACTACGACGACGACGATGACGACGACGAAGATTATGATATGAATGAGACTAAAAAACAACCAGTTGACACCGATGCAATTAACGAGAAGTTAAATGAAAAGCAAACAGTAAACGTCTACAATAATGAAACTGACAGAAGCACTGGAAACTCAAGCTCAGACTATATATATTCCCAACATCAGCAGAATCACCCAGAACAAGAGGATAGACATTTACATAACCATGTAGCTGTCCAAAACGACGGAGAACAACAACCGCGTGATACTAACTCAAATGGTAACGAAAGAACTGCATCAGACCAATATGCGAATGCAAACAAGAATATTAACGCCACCAATAATGATAATGATAATACAGACTACAATTTGACACAGAACTATGATAATTCCGCAGAGTATGTAGACCTAACAGAACTTCAACCGGGCCAATACCATGCTCCTGGTTACACCACGTTGCTACCACCAGCAGGAAAACAGTTTAAGAATAAAAAATGCTTGGTTTTGGACTTGGATGAAACCCTCGTCCATTCTTCATTTAAATATCTACGGTCAGCAGATTTCATTCTTCCTGTTGATATCGATGATCAAATCCACAATGTTTATGTGATCAAGAGACCCGGTGTTGATGAATTCTTAAAGAGGGTCGGCGATCTATATGAGGTCGTCGTCTTCACAGCGAGTGTCTCAAGATACGGTGATCCTTTGCTAGATAGACTAGATATACACAAATCAATCCATCATAGGCTATTTAGAGAAGCATGCTACAATTACGAAGGTAATTACATCAAGAATTTATCACAACTAGGCAGACCGTTATCTGAAATTATCATCCTTGACAACTCTCCAGCTTCTTACATTTTCCACCCACAACATGCAATCCCAATATCGTCCTGGTTCTCTGATACTCATGATAATGAATTATTGGATATTTTGCCTTTGCTAGAAGATCTTTCTAAGAAAAATGTTATTGATGTTGGTAAGGTTCTAGATGTGTCAATATAAAGGGATTGTTCTGATCGAACCTACATTCATCAAGGTGTATTACTTCTAAGAATAATAGCACTTCTCCAAACTCAATGATATTTTGCGCCATAACGCAATATATTTTGTCCTGATAACGACTTCTCATTTCTATTTCCTGCTGCCCTTCTTTCGTTGTCATGTATTAATACTTTCTTTTCTCTCTCTTCAAATGAAAGGGGATTTTTCATCCCAATTATGGTTTGTTATATATCTACCTATTACAATAATTTGAACTATTTGACCTCACATTTTCCTGGACTCAACTAATCTTTTGAAATGTTGTAAATGGAAGCTGGCTATCCTAATCCACAACATATACAGATTTTTAGAAGAAGATATATGTATATTCAAGATTACTTATTAACTGAAAGAATACTAATCCAAGTCAAGAAAAGCCGAATAAAATATGACAAAAGCAAAGATTATAACAATAAGAGAAAATCATTTAAAAAATTTCTTTGACACTTATGTTTATAAATATATAATAAAATACAATTTCTTTAATCCACACTTAATTTATTAATTATAATGGTTTTCTTTTTATTATTAGTATTATTGAAAATAAATACTATTTATCAATGCTAACCGATTGCTTGTGCAGTCCAGATAAAAACTACTACTATACACTATCCACCATGCTCTTGAAACCAGATTAGTTATCAACATCACCATTCTCCACTTCATCATCCTCTCTATTCTTCCTCTTTCTCCTTTCATTAGAGTCATCATACTTGAAAACAGTACCGACAATCTGTTTCTTTCTCTCTGAAACAAATGGCTTATCCTTTCTTGTACGCCTTTCATTATTCTCTCTTCTCTTTATCGAATTCAACTCAATACTCTTAATTTCCTGAGCTTTCTTAATAACCTTTGGTACGTGTCTGTGTCTGCTGATTCTTTTAATTTCAGGCATATGCTTGAATCTCTCCTTCAATTTCTCATCATACTCTAATTTATTCTTTTCTCTTGTTGTCTTGACATTCGATCTTTCCCATGCCTTACTTCTCCATAATCTGACATTGCCATCATCTGAACCACTGACAATATACTTGGAATCCATAGAATATTTCACTTGGAATACATGCTGCATTCTGCTTGTGTGATATATTTCTCTAGAATGGCCATGGTTTGTTTTGAAAATTCTAATAGTCTTATCATATGACCCAGTAACAATTTCGTCACCTGTTGGTGAGAAATCGACATCCATAACAGCAGAAACATGATCTTTGAAGACATTTAATGCACGCGACATATTTCTCATGTCATAGTAGTAAGCATTGTGGTCTTCACTAGCGGTGACGAAATTAAACGGTTCCATAGGATTCCAACAGATAGCGTTGGTTCTCATTGTTTGAACAATCTTTTGAGTTGGAGAATTTGTTCTTAGATCATAGAGCACGATAGAATTGTCACTGCCTGTACTTGCCAAGATATCGGTTTCATTTTGGTTAAATTTAACGTTGGTGATATTATCCGCACCCCAGGATAGATTTGACAACGGCTGGGATCTTTCGCTATTCCATAATTGAATCTGTGCACCACCAGTAACGAACGTCGATTTTGATCTATGGTGGTCAATTCCTTGAAACGCATGCTCACCATAGTATGTCTTTAATAGACCACTAGTGTTTAATTCGGTATCGGATTTAACATTCGAATAGTCATCGTTATTTACAGACCATAACTTGACTGTCTTGTCATCACCACAGGACAACATAAAATTTTCATTCTTCTTTTTAGATAAGTGTTCTGGAGTAACACACAGACCTGTGATTAACCCGTAATGTGCCTTAAACGAGACGTATTCCTCACGGGTAGACATATTCCAGTATTTAACAACACCGTCCGCAGAACCAGAGGCTAATTTGTTCAGGTTGTTATAGTTCTTCGCAATGGCATAAATACCATCTCTGTGACCGTGACCCAACTGTCCGATGAAAGGCTGGGCGAACATTCTTTCCAACTTAGTAGCATTTAAAGCCTTGGTATATTCACGAGCTCTCTCAAATGGATGCAACTCTGGATTTAAGTTTCTTGGTAACTGAGACTCTTGAGTGCTCTTTACGGGCACGTACTCGTCGGAGCTTCTTTTTATTGTTTTGATCTTCATCTTTTCTGCTTCGATTCTTTCAATACACAGAGGGAGTCTGATTTGAAAGTGTATTATTCCAGTGTGGTTTGTTAATCAGACTATTAGTTAATATGCTATTATTTAAGCAGTGCAAATAATGCCATACATTAATGCAGATTTCTTTTGGTGATGAGTTTAGCGATGAGGTCTTTGAAATTTTTCCAAAGAAAAAATCGCGACGCACGAAATCTTTTTAAGCTGTAAGTTTGGGAACCCAGCCGGCTCTGGTACGAACATGCTAGAGCTACGAAGTAAAGTATACGATGCCTTCTAACCATGATCATCAAGTAGGAGATATCCACAAGTACCAGATTCAATCAGTTTCCTTAAATGACAATTATGTATGCTTTTGTATAAATTATGTATCCTATATATGCCCATATACTTACGTATCAGATGTTTTGATTAGGGAAATCGTTGTCCGAAAGTCTTATATTCTCAATGATGGGCTTGCCTATTCTCTCGATAACGTCGTGTGCCCAGAGAACATCTAAATGCGAGTATTCATCAATGTACCATATTTTATAAATGGACTTATCTTCGTGATTAATAAAATGATTAATCAGTTTCTCTCCATCGACCAATCTGTCTTGTTTGGGGATAAACAGCATGAGTTGGGGGTATTCAGAAGCACTATCCCTTGCTTTATTTAAATGCAAATTATCCGCATTCTGGTCCTTTGCTAGCGGGAACCATGTCTTTTCATGTGGGAATATTGTGTCTGAACCGTTCTTAAAACTGGTCTTGTCTGGATCAGGACTTAACCACCATTGCATTAGCTTGACAGATATATTAACAGGAGAGAACAGAAAGTTACGGTCCCGTAGAGGCTTGTCCCACAATGCATCATTCCAATCAAACATGTAGTTGAACATGATATAAGAGAAGAATGAAAAGAGCTTCCAGCCAGCGGCGATGTTTCTCATTTGCATCATTATCGGGATAAAGGACTTTATACCGAACACCCAAGGCAAATCTATACCCTTGGACATGAATTTAACAAAGGTTTTTTCGTCTAATAAAGGCCCTGGGTAAATAGCAGGCGCCAGGGCTACGAAATTATCCAGCTTATCTATCAGTTTAAAGTTTTCTGAGTATAGTTTTTCCCCATTGATCAGACCCATAATGCTCTGGGTCGTTCCCTGAGAATGAGCTATTAGTGTTAACTTTTCATAATCTGTTTTCTCCAGAACAGTCTCCACAAGAATCTTAAGATCGTACTGTACCATCTCATGCAGATCCCAGTCCCATTTTTTTCTATTGTCGTGCCCCAGTTTTTCCATGTTCCATTCTGGATGGAACCCACATCTGTTATTACCTAGCCAAATGTCGAACCCTTCCACATACAGATAATAAGCTAGCGAACTTCTCCCTGTGGAGGCAAACGCACCTGCACTCTGTAAAAGACCATGAACCATCAGCATGGGGTATTTGTTTTTGATCGTTTCAGTTGCTGGGGCTTGTGGTACAAGATGCCATAGATCGAGAATGAAACCATCGTCTGTCTCTACCCTAAACTCTTCAATGTCGATGTTGTATTGGTTATAATAATATCTCAAACTTGGCACGAGCTTGCGGTCTTCTAAGGCTAGGGTGTCTCCGCCGTAAGGGTTTTCATCTGCGGTAGAATGTGGCTTGCCAGTGGGTTCAGTTGGAACAGCAGTGTCTTTTATTACATTTGCATCTGTGTCTGCTCCTGCAGTGGTTATAGTATGGTCGTATTCGATGTTATTTTCATCGTCATTTTCTATATCAAACGGAGTGCTTGACGATACCGATCCTCTCGAGTGACGCCTTATCTTGCTGGAAGCCGGCTGGTTGTGCGGGGATATGTGTGATTTCGAGCTTCTTTTATCTCTTGGATCTGGTTTCTTCCGAAAATGAACTGTGATGAAGTTATGCCATAGCGACAGAATGAACAGTACCGTTAGGAAACAATTCAGAATAATATTGGCGACAAACTGTCTTAGTATAATAATCATTACGAATAATCCTATTTTATAAAAGTGACTCTCTCTAGTCTGCCACGATTCAAGGAGACTTACTCGAGAAATATACTGACTTGAAGTGCAACTAAGTAAATGCTAACATAATAACATGTTGTGATGCATTTGTTTACTTGTTTATCTTTTGTGAGAGAAATCGCCAATCATTTTTCGGTTTCACCCATCGCGTTTTTGGCGCATGTGAAACCTGGCTGCTTAATGCGGTTAAAGAGAGTATTAGACAGCCAGCAAGAGACAGCTAGGTTTAGTTTCAGTAGAAGGGGAGTAGCTTGGTAGTATCAGCTGAGATACCTCTTACGACCGCTACTAATGGAACAATATACAACTGTGTGCTAAAATGAATACCTTGTCCAACGCCATGACTACCAGCTATTACACTGCACTTTTTGAACGTGGAAAATGACTTTGGAAACTTTTCAGACGCAACAGAGACGCAGGTTCAATTCTCCAGCGGGGAGAGTCTGTTGATGAAGCAACAAGTGCACGTAGTTATATGGACACAACGCCAGGTATACATGACTGAGTGGTAAGAGCAAATCAACAAACATATCAGAGAAGGTAACTGTTAGAGGGATAACATCATGTCGCAGTTTAAAATATCTAGGCAGTTTCCAGAGGAAATACGTGCACTAAGTGGTTCTGATTTAACAATCAACAGTGCTCATTTCACTAACCAAACGCTTTTGCAAATACGCCTGGATGGAGAAATGGACTGTACTTTTGAGGTGTCACTACGTGGATTGGGTTCTGTGGATCACACTCTGAATCGTCCAATTGCTGGCCACTCTGGTCTAGAGGACGACGACGACGTTGATGGAGATGCTGGATTCGCCAGAGATAATCTGTCTGACTACAAGGTCATTACTAAACTGGGGGATTCGAATGATTCCAAAATGCCTGTTATATGCACTCAAATCGCAGAATTATACCAGCGTGTTATCCTTCCTAGTTTAAAAAACTCTGCGAAGACGACAGACGCCTCATCTGCACCAAACTTATTGATCACACTGAGTAGCAAGATATGGAGAGGCCAAGGTAACAGTAACAGCAATGAAGATTTTGCCAAGCTGGTCTTTGTCCTAAAATCGATAAAAGAAATGTATAACGATTATATATAATCTCACATACAACCATGCATATACAACTAAGTCCATTCAGATACACTTTTTGTAAATAGTGGTAAATACGAACTACATACCAGCCATGCCATTCTTACTTGGTTGAATCGTCAATAACTGCCATATCCAGCACCTGTAGAGTACCATTTCCTGTACAGAATGTCACTAGATCTCTGTAACTGACTGGATCTATAAGACCAACACACTCCCAGTTCTCTGCTTCAGTCTTTTGTTGGTCAGAACTTATTAAACGTTTTATCTTTTCTATCAGTTCGTCCTTTGCTGCGGCGTTGGTAATGATGACCTTCACTTTCATCTTAGCCCTCACAATAGGGATCACCTGCTTGGCGATAAGCAATTTAATTGCTTCCAATGCCTGCAGTTTCGCTGGCTTATTCACCACAGGGCTGAACTTCAGTTCCATAAGGACCTTATGGATCATAGTTGGAGGGTACCTCTTCTTCGATTGCGGGTTGATACATTTTGCGCTAATAATCGTCAACATTTCATTGTTGATCTTATTCAGCATCAACTGCCTTTCCTTTTCAGATAGTTGGATTTCACCCTTATTCAGGATCAGCTTAATAATATCATCAATGTTTGTAGTTCCAAAACACTTCTGCAGATCCTCCTTTGAAGCAGCCTGGCCCTTGGAAACGTTCATGAAGACCTGGTGGATCTGCAACACCTCATCGATATCCTTCTCAATACCCTTACGGTAGTCTTGAACTTTATTCTGATAGCATGCAATCTCGAACCTCTTACGCTCCTTTCTCAGCCTAACTAGGGATACATTAGTCAATTTTATTTGCCCGGAGGGTTGATTTATAACGGCCATGCTTCACTAAGTGTATAGACAGATATATATTCACTGATATGGCCACATCCTAACAGCTGCAACCCTACCACACATCACCACCCTCTTGTCTTGTATGCTGCTCATCACGTAATACACCAGAAAATTTTCCACACTAACAAAAAAACCCGGACAAGACTGAAAAATTCAAGACCCTTTAGGAAATGCAGAACAGAATAGTACAGTGAGCTGAGCACAAGGAAGGGAGCCACTCTCACTAGTGCTTGCCAGCATCATATCTGAACTCCCACGGAGCCTGGGCGATACACAGAACACAGAATTGAAGAATCACTGCATAATACACTGGGCGATACACCAAACCTGTGCATTCGGAGGGTGCGGTGCACGGGCAATTCTGTGACAAAAGGAACGAAATGTAAACAAAACAAAATAAAAACAAAAACAAGGAACTTCAGTTTCTCGAGAAGTAACGTGATTTGATGATCTGGCAAATACTACTTCAACATATACATATATACATACATTTGTACTCTCACACTGCCAGACAGTTTATACAAGATCTCCTCGAGGCATATATTGACTATAAACTAGTTTTGCAGATCTCACATCAGAATCACATTGCGAGAACATGCCATCTGATCCTGAACAACAACCACTAGTGAACAATGCTAATGGCGGGAACTCCAAGTCCCAGGTCCACTACATTTCCATTCCTATCGATAGGAATCCTGATTTTGCTACCGACGAACCAAATGGTTCCTTTGAGGACGGAAACATGGACGCGTTCCTCACAAGGAGACAGTCGATCCTGGATCACCCAATCGGTTCATTTAAGGGTGTTAATTCGTTGAGCAGATTTGCTACCTCATTACGCAGAGCTAACTCCTTTAGACATATCGATGTTAACCCTGATGTCGAACGTTCCTTCTTTAAGGACTCCAATGATGAAACATTCGATCCAGATACATTAGCACCTACCCCGGATGGTAGAAGATTATCTATAGCGTTACAACCAACACGTAATATCTCGACGCGCCCTTCAATCTCCAATATAGACCAGAGAAGCTATGCAGATAGTCCTTTCGGAGAAGATAATTCCGTAGACTATGGATCCACCTTCTCATTGAGTGGGGCTAATAACAACGCACTGGATAGCCACTCATTGTTGCGTCCATCCATTTCCATAGCTGAATTAAGCCAAAATCTCGGAAGAGATGGCTACACAGGTGCTGTAGCTGCAGATGCCGACTCTATCATGCTGAAAAGAGTCGAAGATAAGGACGGTAAAGTCATTACTGTCCTTGCTGGTCAATCCACAGGCCCACAAACCATCTTCAACTCGATCAATGTCTTAATCGGCATAGGCCTACTGGCTTTACCTCTAGGCTTGAAATATGCAGGTTGGATTCTAGGGGTTGTCTTGCTTATGGTCTTCGCTACTGGTACATTCTGTACTGCAGAGCTATTATCAAGATGTCTCGACACAGACGCAACTCTAATGTCATACGCGGATTTGGGTTACGCTGCATTCGGAAACAAGGGTCGTGCCTTGATCTCTGCTTTATTCACTCTGGACTTATTAGCTTGCGGTGTCTCGCTAGTTATCCTGTTTGGAGATTCTTTAAACGCATTGTTCCCATCCGTCTCAGTGACAAAGTTCAAGATACTAGCATTCTTTGTTGTTACTCCACCTGTTTTCATCCCACTAAGCATTCTTTCTAATATCTCGTTGCTTGGAATCTTATCCACCATCGGCACCGTTCTAATTATCGTATTATGTGGGCTTGTCAAAAAGACCGCACCAGGCTCATTAATCGAACCAATGCAAACACACTTATGGCCAGCTGATTTCAAGAGCTTCTGCCTATCAATTGGTTTATTAAGTGCCTGCTGGGGTGGCCACGCAGTCTTTCCAAATTTAAAATCAGACATGAGACACCCGGAAAAATTCAAGGATTGCTTGAAAGCAACATACAGAATCACTGTTGTGACTGATATCGGTACTGCTCTAGTCGGATTCTTAATGTTTGGTGATATGGTTATGGATGAGATTACCAAGAATGTTTTACTATTAGAAGGTTATCCAAATTTTGTGTATGGCTTAATCTCTGCACTAATGACAATTATTCCAATCGCCAAGACACCATTGAATGCAAGACCTATCATATCCGTCTTGGATGTACTCTTTGGTGTCCAGAACGCAGAAGCCAAATACGAAGGTGGGAAACTGAAGATCGCCAAAGTTGTTCAATTCTTCAATTGCATCGTTGTCAATGCCTTATTTGTTATCATTGCCATCCTAATTCCACAATTCGACAAACTAATTTCATTCCTTGGGGCTGGTCTCTGCTTCACAATTTGCTTAATTTTACCGTGCTTATTTTACCTAAAAATATGTAAAGACACAGTCAAGCCATGGGAAAAAATTGCATGCTACATCACCATTTGTATCAGTATCGTTTGCTCAATATTAGGTGTTGGTGCTGCTCTCATCGCATAATCTCTTTTATTCTTTCTCCAGTAACGAAAACTAACGAATTTTATTAAATGAAATACCCAAAACTGAATATGCACTCCGTTTTCTTCCTTTATTTATACACCATTTTAACTTCTCAATTCACATAGTTTTTATATTATATTAAATTAGATCACTATACACACACTATTATTTAGAGAAATCCTTGGATCTAGTTGCTAATGCATTTACCCCCTTCACAACAACGGGACAATAATGCTTCTTAAGGACTATATTTTCCCATAGCGTTGCAGCACCTGGATTACTTCTCGATATGCTATCTGTTGTCATATTGAAATGTCCATTTCCTATTCTGTCTTCTGTTGAATACAACCCACCGATTTCAGGGAATTTACTCATCAGCTTGTCCAAGAATTTAAGCAATGCAGTAGAAGTCTTTTCTGGAGTATGCTGCATACACATATATAACCTTTTAGTAAATGCTGCAGCTCTCTCTTGTGTACCTGACTTACTTCTGAAGAACACATGATCCAATGCTTTCAATAACAATTCTGCCTTGGTGGATACATTAACAGAAGGCTTGACTAATTCATCATTTAATGGGTCCGCCAACCTCAAAGATTTGTAAGAAAGCTCAATATCAGCATCTAATGCAACATAGAAAAGAATGGAGTATAATGCATTGATGAACGTGGATAAATCCATTGTGATTTTCATGTGACTGTTGTTAGAAATAAGGGAAAATGCACTAACAATACACAGAAGAACCTTTCGTACTTCGTCGGAGTTCAAGTTGTCTAATTCAGTATCACTAATAATTTCCTTCATCACCACCAGAAAATCACCTAACATATCAAAATTTGCCATGTTACCGAATTTAGAGAGACCTTCCAAGACGGAACCAACAAGCTTTGTCTCACCGTTTCTTAGAATATTCAAATATAATGACAAAACCAATTTAAGGATATTCGCCTGGTTTTTTTCCCTCTCCTCTGCAGATACAACTAGCTCTGCTTTACGCATCTCTTCATCGATCTCTTGCATTTCTTTTCTAACTTTTCTTTGCTTCTTAGAGAGATGGACTCTATCCTTTTTCTTCATTTTAATCTTAATTTCTGTATCATCATCTCTTGTGTTTGGATCATAATCGTGCAAAACATCTAAAGCTAATAGCATGTTCAATACTGATTCTTCAACGTTGTAATTTCTGACCTTGATGACTTTGGAAAGTGTTCTGACAATCTCTAGAGAAATGTTACCTTCATCGTCACCATTGAACAATGTTTCAATCGTTGTAATGGTCGAGGCGGCAATTGGGTCAACTGCGAGATTTGGCTTACAAATACGACGAACCAAAATTGAGATGACCTCATTTCTGAAATTGAAATGTGATGCATTGGAGGCAAGATGATTTGTAGCTTGCATGGCTAGAACACCCAGTTGAACCTTCACTGGATTTTCATTGTTTGGGACTTTTGACAATTTCTGTAACAGCTCTACGTAATTCTTATAGTTGATAACCAGAACTTGTTCAAAATGTCTCAATTTCGCAACTTCTCTCGAAACTTTTTCTTTTTTCTCTAGGTCTGTCAATGGTCTAATTCTATAACCAGGAATAATACTGTTAAAAACTGGAACCAAAGCCAACATGGAAAACTTACATGTGTTTGGATTTTTAGACTCTGCCATCTTACAAAGACGAGTTAATGCCATTACATTTTCTTCTGGGTCTTCCATAATCTTTTCAACTAAGTCAGCAATATCTTCCTTTAGTTGAACAATTTTCTCCTCTGTATCTGGTTCATCATCCGATTCTGGTTCCTCGACCACTTTAGGCTGAGCTTCAATCTCTTCTTCTGACTCACTCTCAGGCTCTTCCTTTACTTGCTTCTTCTTTTGCTTTTTCAATAAATTTCTTTCGATTTTACCATTGATTTTGATTGGAAGACCCTCAACCATATCCTCCTCAGAATTAGTTAGCTTTCTTGGCTTCAACTCATAATCTTGCTCCTCACTTTCCCAACTAGAACGATTCTTCTTTCTGCTTGTTGGCTCTTCATAATACACAGTATCATCAGCTGAAATTTCACCTACATCATTGAATGTACCATTTTCCAGCAGCACATCTTCCTGCTTTCTTTTAACAGATGTTCTTTCCTGGATAGCAAACTGGGATCTATTTTTTCTCGCCATTTCTAATCGTACAGTCCCAACCTATTAGAGTTCTTGAATGGTTCTTCTAGACAAACTCAAATAATCCATTGGAACTGTTAAATACTTTTAAAACGAGATGAGCTTCAAGAAAATTTTATTTTCATGAAAAATTTCGCCGGAGGACGCCTCGCGACAATACAAAAAGAAAAACGACAGCGGTTTGATAGCCGTCAATATATAGATGCAATATAATTCATGCTATTTGAATATACCTTACAGTTATGTATTTTCTACATACGTACAACCGGGCAGATAAAGGTTTTGAAAATAAACCAATACTCTATAGATTTTCCAGATATGAGGATACCTCTTGCTCCATAAACTCTTCAAGTGTTCCGTTTTCCGATGCCTCACCGTATGCTGCCATCAACTTGTTAATCTTTCTAACAGCAGGCTTTCCAGAAAACAATTGATCTCCCATACCATTATCCAAGATCACTCTTGCAAAATCCAGATCTTTTTTAGATAAGAATGCGAGTACCAGGGCCTCTAGAACCATGTCGGTTTGCGAAAAGTTGGTATCTTCGTTCTTTTCTTTACTTAACGTTTGGATGTTGCTGTTGAATATATCCAAGGAACCATCGATATTGAACTTGGAATTGACTAGAATTAATACCTGCAAAACCTTTGCATGCATTATATCTGAAGAATTGGTAGGAATATATGCCTCTGCAAATCCTAGAGACATCTCGTTTGATGTCTTGTAGCCCTGAAATGCCAGCGCCAAAAAAGCTTCGAATTTTAGCTCCTCTTCCTTATCTGGATAGGCTTTTAGATATATCTGGTACAGTTCCATGAACTCTTTTATATCACATTTAGATATACCAATGATTCTTAGAATCTGCTTACAGAGTTTGAAATCTTTCTTGTAAAGCCCAGACTCTCCAATGTTCTCTAGGATATCCAGGAAGGATCGTGTTGTACTTTCTCCCTCCAAAGAACCAAAGTCCGGCTTCCATTCCGTATTTAGTTGGAAATTTATACGCTTGGTGGCGTCCTTCAATTCTTTGCCAGTTTTCGTCTCATCTTCATTCAATTCAACAAATTCTTTCTTTCCAGTAACATCAAGGATCTTATAGAGGAATTCAGAATTACCACTGTATAAATCAAAATGATATGCCCTAAAAATATCATATACTTGACGAGAACTTAAATCATCGATTCTATCCATAAATAAACTTAGAGATGGTTTGTACTTTAAAATAAAAGGCAAAGAAGATGTGGCATTCAGCAGTAAGCATGCTGATGCAATTTTTTCAATGATCTCAGGCATAACCAAATCTTTTTCAACAATACTTGATAGCAAGAAGAATGAATTTACTAGGTCGTTAACATTCATAGACTGTTTGCCATCTCTTATATCCGATGAATCAAATAACACAACTTTTTCCAATACTCTCACTAGTAGCTTGTCAGGTAACGTATTTGCAATATTCTTATAAGCAACAAACAATTCCCAAGAGCTTTTCACCCTACCAGGGTTATTCTGAATCATCTCTGTTAAGGCACTTATAGTTATCTTCTGATCAATATCCTGAAGTTTCTTTGCATGGATAGTAGCAATCCCGTAGTTAAATTTGCTTAATTCCTCAATTAGTTTACTGTGTATACTTGCGGCCTGCTGATTTGAGACATTGGCACTGACCAGAGCATCTCCAACCTTCTCAGATACAATATAAGGGTCCAAGTTAACTATATCTTCAGTGATATGATTCCGTATTGGTTCAAAGCATGGATGCCTAAATAGCTTGGTGTACGCATTGCTGACCTGTGGGTCAATCTTGTTCAATAATTTCGCAGAAGAGGAGAAACATCTTCTAAAAGTAAGCATTACTGCAAAACAGAATACCCGTATCTAGATTTATTTCAGTATTCGAGCCACTCATAGCTCCAATTGAGCCTATTTCAGTTAAGGCTACAAGGCTCCTGAGTCAACTTCTTAATTTTGTCAAAAGAATCAAAAACGTACCAATTCCCCCCATACACCACACATCCAATAGAACTAATTGCTCCATAATAATATATAAATTAGAAAGAAGTTGACTAATATACACTTTCTAAATAAATGAAATGGATCATACTGAGATCAATCATCTCCCATGAACGATTCGTCTGAATCCTGAGCTTCCTCATCTTCCTCGTCATCGTCAATAAAACTATCGTCTGAAAGTTCAATATCCTCGTTATAGGTTTTCTTTGCTACGGAAGTCGCTCTAGAAGATCTTTTTCTTGGTTGAACGACAACTTCGTCGTCATCATCATCATCACCGCTATCATTGTTAGCATCACTCAAAATCTCAAGATCACTTTCGTCCGAGAGCTCAACTATCTTTTTGTTCTTCTTTGGAGCTGGGGCTTTCTTTGGAGCTGGGGCTTTCCTTGCAACTGGCTCCTTCTTCTTGGCTTCATTTAGAGACGGCTCAGGTGTGGTATTCCCAGATGAATCTTCCAACTTATCAAAAACAGCACTGATCTTTTTAAACTTACTGGAGAATGCACTCATGCCAGTTTCATTTTCATCTTCCTCCTCCTTTGGTTTTGTATCAAATATAGTTGACACACTTTCAGAAGAACCAGTAGGAGTAGGCTCTGGTAGAACTGGAGTCGGAGTTGCTGACACTGACCTAGAATCTGTCTCTGTTTTTATCTTAGTTACCCTTTTAGGCTTCACCTTTGCCTTAGGCTCAATCAACACTCTATCAAAATTTTCTAGTTTAATCTTCTTTGAAGTCTGTCTCTTTTTCTTTGGCTTGCTTGAAGGGTCGAAATCGTCATCAGCCGATTTTCTCTTACGCTTACCCTTTGTCTTAGACCCTTTACTAGTGGCCTCGCTTTCACGCATATCTTCGTCAAGCTTCATAAACTCATCATATCCCTGCCCGAATGCCTCTAGATCTATTTCCCATAAATCCTTGGCAGAAAGCTTTAGTAAGTTTTCTAATTCAACTACCTTTTCTTGCTTCTGTTTCAATAATTTTTCGTACCTTTCTTTAGTCAAGGACCAGATACGCATGCCCAGTAAGTATTCGAAAGTACCATATATTTCTTCTGGACCGTTTGTTATCTCATTGCTATCTTGATTGTTTTGAATCTCTTCTTCAGCATCATCATCTAATACACTTTCCGCTTCTTCTATCTTACCAAAATACGACTTACCTTCTTTGTTGATTCTTGGGAACCCTAACTCTTCTAATTCTTCGATAATCTTTGTACGTGGCTTATTGGTAACTGTTAATTCCTTATCAATAATCATCCTAATAAACTTGACTTGGTAGGAGTATTTTTCAACATCCCATTGCAATCTCTCACTCATATAGTCCTTTCTCTTCTGGTAATATTCTAATCTGACATAGTAAAAATCGGTTAGAATATCATTCGCACTGCTATATTTCTTTATTCTGCCTTGAGGATCAAATGCAACCATATTAAGCATACTGATAGGCGAGATCAACTTAAAACGCTCATAGAACCCTATCTTTCTCGTCTTAGTCATCTCTTCATCAGTCAATGTGATAATAAACTTGATGGAGTTCCCATGTTGTTCTTCCATATCCTTGATCCATGATTTGTTCTTTTCATTTCCACTTAAACCCAATAATAGGTATTCCTTTATAGTAGATGTCCATGTTTTGGCTGGTAATTCTGTAATCTCTAGAGTATTTGGTCCAACTTGTTCTATTCTACCATACATCCTATAACGCAGTGGCTCAATCTCTTCAATGGTACCATTCCAACCTCTGAACCATGGCAGCATTTCTTCCAAATCTTCATCTGCCATCAGATGCTTGATGTTTCTAACAATATCTAGTGGATTAAATGATGGAATATTTGTACTCCAACCAGTACCGATACCTTCACAACCATTAACTAAAATCATTGGCAAAATAGGTAAATACCATTCAGGTTCAACTGTCTGTTCATCATCTTCTAGGTAGTTAAACAATGGATCATCAGATGGATGGAAAATCTTTCTTGTCAATTTGTTTAGTTCTGTGTAAATATATCTCGCAGCAGCAGCATCCTTACCACCAGTTGCTCTAGTACCGAAAGCACCATTAGGCATTAATAGATAAATATTATTGGTACCAACGAAATTTTGAGCCAAACCGATAATGGTCTGTTCTAAAGATGTTTCACCATGGTGGTATGCTGTGCGTTCAGCAACATTTGGAGCTAATTGTGCTACCTTAATTTCAGTTCTCAGATTACGTTTGAAACATGTATACATGACCTTTCTTTGACCAGGCTTGAGACCATCTAAAACACTTGGGATGGATCTAACATTGTCGGCCAGGGAAAAAAGAATCAACTCTTTGTTGATGAAATCACTGATTGGAATTTCGGAAAGTTTTGGATCCAAGACAGTACCAGGCTCATACTGTCTTAACCATTCCTTTCTGTCATCTGCCTTTTTCTTGGAGAAGGCAAGGTCGATTAAATCTTTATCATCACCTTGTAAGGCATGGAACTGCTTCAAATGCTTATCCAAATCTGTAAAATATTCACGAACTTCTGGCCCTGTAGATGTACCCAAACCCTTGTAATACTTTTGCTTCCAGGTATATCTGTGACTTTCTTCCTCCCTCCATTTTTCGTAGTCTGGCATATTATAGAATGCAATCTTTTCCCTTCTTGGCTTTGTTATTGTTACTTTGATAATAGGAGTAATAAACTCAACCAAGAAGCCTGGAATATCTAGCAAACCTGGGAAAGAGCTTTCAATAAAATTAATAATCAACCCTTTGATATGTGAACCATCATGATCTTGATCTGTCATGATCATGAGATGTCCATATCTTAACGATTTAGTATCCTCGTACTGCTTTCTATGCTGTAAACCCATAATCTTCTTAATAGCTTGGATTTCAGCGTTCTTTAAAATTTGATCCGCACTAGCTTCTCTGACGTTCAACATCTTACCACGAAGTGGGTAACAACCATAATGGTCTCTACCGACAACAGAAAGACCTGCAACCGCTAATGACAACGCAGAATCCCCCTCTGTTAGAATCAAAGTACATTTATAACCGTCTTTAGTACCAGCCTTGTTTGCATCTTCCAGCTTTGGATAATCAGTGATTCTGTTTTTTCTTGTACCGTCTGATTTCTTCAGAGCATTGGTATCATTTTCATCTGCAATTTCAAAGATTTTGGTAGCTAAATCTGTCTTCATAATTTTATTAACATATTCGTTGGAAATTTCACATTTCGAGCCGAAATCCTTAACTCTGGTAGTTAGTTGCTCCTTTGTCTGGGATGTAAACGCAGGATTTTCAATTAAACAGTTGATAAATATGAAAATGTTGTTTTTAATTTGAAATGGCTTAATCTTCTTCTTCTTCTTCTTCAATGCATCTGACACCTTCCTGACTATTTGGTCAATAACGTAGTTGACGTGTGTACCACCAGTTGTTGTGGCAATAGAATTCACAAAAGAAATCTGTTGGAATGAGATATCAGACACAGCAAATGCTATTTCCCAACGATTGTTGACCCTTTCATAAAGAATGGTCGGACTAGTCTGACTAGTTGCATCCTCACCTTTGTCCAGCTGTCTTTTCTTTTCCAAAGATTTCAAATATAGTTCAACGTAGTTTTTGAAGTTACGAATCTTTAGTGATTTACCGTTCAAATAGACACTGATATCACGAACAGACCCGTTGATATCGTACACACGACGACGCATAACACCCAGAATATCACTGTCTAAACTTTCCATATTGAATCTGGCCAAATCAGGCTTGAAGCTTACCTTAGTATAGGATGGCCCTTTCTTATAAGAAGTAATCTTTGGCGGGTGGCACACGTTCATATTATTCTCCCATCTCTGGATGTACTTTTTCCCATTCTTAGGATCAGCAGTTTCCAAGATAAACTCTGTAGAAAAGATATTACAAAGCTTAGCACCATAACCATTTCTACCACCAGTCACTTTCTTTTCGTCATCATCGTAGTTAGATGATGTCAAAAGGTGACCAAAAATCAATTCAGGTATATATATTTTTTCTTTGTCGTGGATTTCTATAGGAATACCCTTACCATCGTTTCTAATCTCGATCATATTTTCTTCCGCGACTATTGTGACGTCTATTCTCTTCATCAAAGGGTCACGAGCCTTATTATCAGCAGCGTTCACTAGGATTTCATCAAAGATCTTAAACAGCCCGGGAACAATCTTGACCATCCTTTCAACCATGCAGTCAGTCTCATCCTCATATACCCATTGCTCCTGTTCGTGGAATTCCACAGAGCCGATATATGTGTCTGGTCTTTTTAAGATATGCTCCAGCTGGGAAATCTTCTGATATCTATCAGAGGCAGATTTTTTGCTGTCCGACATTTCTGTAAGTAAGAACTATTGTAGACAATACCTATCTCGTTTCTTGTCTCTCGTTGTACCTAACTCTCTGAAGAATTACGATGCTCTTTCTGATCTATTCAACAGAGTCGGAAATTCTGATTGTTGATCTTTGATCAAAATATTGCTTATATTTTTACTACGCGTTATTTTTTCAAGCCCACGAACACGTCAAGAATAAAGACGCACGGCTATTCTGATACAGAGAACAGGGCAACTGGACAAGCTTTATACCAGTAGATGGAGAACCAGACTTAGTCTTTGCTTAAACTTGATCAAAGAGCACATCTTTATTTTTGATACATTCCCTGCCACCTGGCCTATATACTTGGAATGCAGAGGAATAGTTATATAGCTTGAAAAATATTGGTAATAAGATAATTGCATTAATATGCAACTTTTAATGTACATTTGTATAAATAGTCGTATAATTCTAGCTGATAGTTTGAACGCAATATTAGAATTAGTTAAGCGAATTGCGAGTTAGGAATATCCCAAGCCCTACTAGATGTTCAAGATCATGACGCATGACCTCTATTCATCACAGAACCACACAGCAAGAATGACCAGGATCTTCGTTCATCAAAAGACTTGTCCTAGTGGCCAACTCAAAGATATCATCTACACCCTCCCCTGATAGCGCACTGCATTCCATATATTTCTTTGCCCCGATGATCCTTGCTGCATTTTGAGCCTCCTCAACAGTAGTCATCTTTACTTTCTCACCTTCTGAATTGAAACCATTCGCTCTTAAATCCTTCTTCAAGCCAACCAATATAATGGGTGCGGTAGGGCAATACCGAAGCACCTCCTCTGCCCATTTTGTCTTGGCATTCTCGAGCGATTCGGGATCGTCTACAGCAAACCCTATCAATATAATATCTGCTTTTGAATAAGAAAATGGTCTTAACCGCTCGTACTCTTCCTGACCGGCAGTATCCCAAATTGCCAACAGTACCTTAATACCATCAACACGACAATCCGTGACGTAGTTTTCAAAGACTGTTGGATGATACTCCTGAGGGAACTTGCCTAGAGTGAAAACATAAAGCAACGATGTTTTACCACAAGCACCATCCCCTACTATCACCAGCTTTCTTTTTATTGGCCTTTCCGGCATTGTACGCTTATCGCCTCGATTGTTTCAGATGTGTGCAATATCTATATGAACGTCTGCTACCCCCTTGCAATGAACTATAGTTTAGTCAATCAATTTGTATGAACGGATGCGCAGACAATCTCCAAATACTATAAATGTTACGCAAATCCCAGAAAGTTATGGCTTATCCAGTGATTTACTAATGTATCTTCCGAGGAATGTGAGTACTCTGCAACTGCCACGGTATATTCTTCTATTTTTATGATTTACCCACTGGATAATATCCCAAAGAATGTCTATTAAAGGTATCCAATATCATTAATAAGGTACCCGCTAAAAGAAACAACCCTTTAACAATAATAATGCCAACTGTGATGGATAAGACATACGACTCAACATTCAGCTGAAGTTCAATAACACACGTATGAACAAAATACTCAAAATAGAGAAAGCGACGGATTTTTGCAACGCCTGATTCTGCAAAATCAACAATTTTTGTCACGTGAAATACAAACAGAATAACATATCTGACAGTAGAATATTCGCAAGTGCTGGTAGTCAGGAGTAAAGAGATAAACAGATGCAACTGTACTCATTTATAACTGTTACATAGTAATGTAGTATATATATATATATATACGTGCGCATGCTTAGATACCGACAGGACATCTACTGCTACTCAATTGTAGAAGTAGATGTATGGACGTTCATTATCATAGAACTTGCTGGGAATGGCATCCGGTTCGATCCAATACTAGGGTTTAAATCGTTACCGTTTGTAGTGGTTACCCCATTAGGAAAAATATCATTCAATAAGCTATTCGTTCTGCTCGATACAGCTGCTAGAGGTTGGGATTGGGATTGGGATTGGGATTGGGATTGCTGCTGCTGCTGCTGTTGATAAAATGGCTGCTGTTGCATTTGCTGTAATTCCTGTGCTGGGCGATTCTGTTTTTGAAGATGTGCTAGTTGGCGACCCAACATCTTCACATGTGTCATTGATCCCGTCGTAGGGTTAGTCAAAAACTCGCATTGATAAATATCCCGCATCCTCAATAATTTATTGATAAATGTAGAGTAATCGAGTCCAATGTTCAAACGCTGGTATAGAGAGTCAATTGAAATATATTGCTGCGATGGGTCCTGGTGTTGCAAGAAAATATACTGGTTGTATACCCCTTCCAGCATCAGATGCTCATTGTTTATCTCAGTGCTTCCGTTGCTATTTGATATGTTTGGAACACTGTGCCCATTATTCACATATTGTGAATCAAAGTTGGAAGGATTGGACCACATATTAGACGACAAATAATTATGCGCATCCACGCCATTAGGTAGCATGCTATTAGCATTAGCTACACTCGACAAAATATTCTGGTTAAGTGCCGGCACATTATGATTGTCATTATTCCAGATCGAACTTCTTTGAGATAATGGAGCTGGAGTAGATGTTATCGAGGAAGCAGGTATATTGCTAGGAACCACATTGCCTAACTCTGGGCCATGACCTTGAACATGTGAAGATATAGATGTTCTATGGTCATTCCATAATGGGTTTGAATTTGCATTAGAATACGAGTCATCGTTTAGACCTGTGTATGATAGCATATTAGTCAATGAGTTCAACTCATCATCGAGTGTCTTTCTTTCTCTGCTTGCTGGCAGGCCAAAAGGTGGCAATGAGTGGTGTGAAATCTGCTGTAATGGATCATCTTCAACATTATTGCTTGCATTTATAATATTGTTGGAAGCTGTTGGTGATGGGAAAGGGTTCAAATTTGAAACCCCGTACGTCTGTTGAAGTAGCCCAGTCGATGATGTGCTTTGCTGAGGTCCAGGTAATAATGGATTGGCCATTTGGAATTTATCTTCAGAAATAGCCGAGGTATTTGAGAGTGGATTATTAGCAAAAATCGAATGGTTCGTGTTTGAGAAAACTGCTTGAGAAGTCTGGCTCATTCCTGGAGATAAATTTGTTTCCCTGCCATGCAGATCATTTGATTGAAGTAAGTTTTGCAAGTATGAAGGAGAGACAGAGACTGACTGAGATGCTGTTGCTGTGCTAATCATTCCAGCTATATCATCATTAACACTGTGTCGTTTGGGTAGTTGCTGCAGATTTGGGAATGGCTGGTTGAAAAGTTCAGAGCTAGCCTTTTTAATAGATCCGCGTGATGCGTCCTCTAGATAATTATTCTTGAAGTTTGCACCCGCTGGAAATTCATGTGAATTGGCACTGGCTGAGTGAACACCTTCTTGCAGTGATCTGGACATTTTCTCTTGATTCTTTCTCTCTTCTTCTTCTTCTTCTGCTTCTTCACGCTTCTGTTTTTCCAATTCTTCCATGCGATGAGCCTCCTTCTGAAGTTTATCATTCTCCTCCATTTGACGCTTTTCCTCTTCTTTCTGTTTTTTCTGCTCTTCTCTCTTACGTTTCTGTTCTTCCTTTAATTTTCGTTGACGCTCTTGCATTTCTTCCCTTTTGCGCTGCTCTTCCAACTTACGCCTTCTTTCTTCATCCTTTTTGCGCTTGGCTTCTTCGACTTTTTTTCGTTGTGCCTCTCTTCTTTCTAGTTCACGTTTCTCGTTTTCCTTCTTTAGTCTCTCCTCTTCAGCAGCCTTTTTACGCTTTTCTTCTTCCTTTGCTAACTGCTGTAGCCTTTTCTTTTCCTTTTCCTTCTCTCTCTTTTTCTGTTTTTTCTCTTCCTTGACCTTCTTCTTCTCCTTTTCATCCTCTAATTCCTGCAACAATTTCAGCCTGTTTTTATCAGCCTGCTTCTCATTGTACGAATCCATTATTCTACTTTGCAATAATTTTGTGATTGCAATTTGAAGTAATTTACGACCCTCTTCTAAATGGTCTGCTTCATCGATTTCGCTCTCGTATTCGTCGTCATCCTCTTCAACATCACATTCGTCGTCATCATCATAGCTGTCATTATGCCCATTACCTCCGTTGAATGCATGTGGATGTCCATTATGGTTATGGTGGTTATGGTGGTGAAGTTCGTTTTCAGCATGGCTATCATTATTCTCTATATTATGCAAATGATCATGATGATGGTGATGGTGATGGTGATGGGAAGGATGCATATGATTATGAGAATTGTCATCATTATGTTCTCCAATTTCTTCAATTACCTCTTCATCTTCGTCTTCATCATAGTCAGATATTAGCTCATCCTCATCTCCATCTTCATCGATATAATCTGATAATATTTCACTGTCTTCATCATATTCAGAATAATCGAATTCCTCATCGTATTTGTCGTCATGATTATTAATATCTTCGTAATGATTGCTGTCCATGGATATTGGCGATAACGGATTTGTTAATGTTGCAGCAGCTGCTGCGGCAGCTAATGATGCACTGATGGACGAGCCACCAAATTCATGATCAAATTTGTTTCTGAATGACTGCATAATTATTTCTCCAAATTGCTTTCTATCGTTTCCAAACATAAACCGAGCAAACAGCTCTTTCTCTAAAGGCGAAACTTCTTTGAATTCTTTCTTCCTCGTATCATAGGAGTTGGTCATTCTTTCTGCAATATTTCTTTGTAGATCTGCGTATTCTTCTGCTGTCAATGGCATGCCATTATGTAGCATGGTTGTAAAGGCCCTTGCATCACCCGCCTCTTCGTAATAAGATTTATCAATTTCAGTGGTCTTATTATCTTGTGATTTCTGCAATACAAAATTTTCAATAGCCTTCAGGAATCCAGTACCATTACTGCTCATTAGATCATCTGTTATAGCTCTCATATCTGGATACATCATCATCTTGTTGACATATTCTTGTGCGATAGTTGGATGAGACGAGACAAAGGTTTTGGTAAAATTTAGGTATTTTTCTCTCAGTTCCTCATTGTCAGCGTTTGGTTCAACTTCAATTGCGTGCTCCTGTTCCATGCTGTTGTCATGATCATGAATATGCTTGTGTTTATCTACAGTGTCTTGATGCTGTGCCATATTTGCTTGTGAATTGCTATTGGAACTGGGCAGTTCATCGTCATGGGGTTGGGCACTGGCTTCATTTCTAGATATGTGCTGTCGTTGCTTACTTTGCTTAAAATGCAAAACTTCCTCCTTCAAAGAATCGACAGTTTTTGACGACAGAAACTCTTTCACCATTTCATCTTTCACATTATCAAACTCATCTAATTCAGAGTTGTTGCTCTCATTGGTATTTGTGACGCTAGTGGTGGGTGCAATAGTAGAGCAATTATCATTTATTTCGTTTCTACTCGGATTCTTGGACTGTTGGCTCTTTGAAAGTTGCAATTCCTTAATGATCCCTAGATGAAACTTTACAGGATTCGTGTCAGGATCTTTTATTTTGTCGACTTCATATAGCATATTATATATTCTTTCCATTTCCTGGTCCATAGCCATATGGCGGCGGCCACATATGTTACAACTACAGCTATGGTCGCTCTGGTATTTACGGATAACCTCAAAGACTTCGTCCTTCTCAATACGCAAAATAGACTTCTTCTCCTCTGGGTATAATGACTCCCAGTGAGAATCTAGAGTGAAGGCAATTGAAGACTGTTTTTGTTGTTGTGTAGTGTTGGTTGTGGAATTACTGGCGATGCTGTGCTGTTTATTGACAGCATCGTTTTCTGTAGGTAGTGATTCGACTATAACATCTCCATTTGGAGCTCTTTTGATCACACGAGAAGTTGGATATTCCTCTTCTTCATTGTAAACTTCTGCCTTCATCTGTGAAGGAAGTACAAAAGAGTTGATGTCCTCATAGTTAGTGTGGCTTTTCTTGCTGTTGTGCTTTGCCTTGCTCTTCTTTTTCTTGCTCTTTGAATTGGGTGGCATATCTGGTATCTGTACTTGCTATGGCTGTTTCACTAATAAAGATAATACTACCTTGAATAATACTCCTCTTACAAACACCCTTCTTGAAATGCTACTTCACAGCTGAGTGTGTCTGGCTTCGTATCTTGCGTTTCCTCTTTTTTGCTTGTATTTTTTCTTTTTTTCCAGTATGGATGTCCAATCGAAAGTTGAACTGGAAAATATCGAAATGTCAATATAAGGCGGATGGACCTGCCAAGCAGGGTCTACTCGGGTGATATGAAGGAGGATGGGCATATATTCAGCCGGTATTGTTGATACCGACTGTGCATATGTGTTGTAAAAAGTTGTTTATGTGCATGCGAACGCATTTATATAGCTGGATATATAAAATGTTACAGAGTGAGTTGTACTTCTTGAAGTTCATGCACCATCAATTTACTAATGTGGTACGTTTGTTTGAACATCATTATGTCTAAGGAATTGTGTATAATATAAAGGGTATTGTTACCCCTAAACAAATTCCAAGGTATTCTGGGGACGAGGAAAGGTAAAGTGTTGAATATTCGAAATATGCAGCCTTAGTTAAGCCATCTTGTCAACTTCGCACATGAAAGAGTAGTTGAGAAGAGATATAACAACTTAGCAACACGAGACATCAGACTTAATACCAAATAGAGAGAGAAGTTGGTACCGAGTTGTGCCAGTTCTAAGTTTCTAACTGTAGAACCCAATAATGGCACATGTAGCCGGGTAAACTGCTCTTGTTATTACATCGGCCATAACCACTCGGTATATTCTTTTGTAGTTCAATGACTCTGAAACCTAGTTTTTTGGTTGCTATGTTAATGATACCATTCACGCTTAATTCTAGGCCTTTCAACGGGACCCCATTCTTAACATTCGATTTGTTTCCAGAGAATGGATCCACTTCATACATTGTATCCACTTGGTCATCGGATTCAAAATGATACAGTAACGGTCCATAGTTGATCCAATACCCGTTTGGCTTCAATACATGTACAATCGTTTCCAGGTAATCTAAAATATTTGTAGCTGTGTCTATGAAAAAGTTCGTAATAACAATATCCTTGGTGCTTTCAGCCTTGGCCCTAGTTATCCTCATAGACTGACTAATTGAATAGTTTGAAGACGCCATTATTCCAACATTAGGACCAAAGCAATCAACGAAAGATCCTGCACTCATGCTCATCAAACCAGTACCAGACAAAGCCTGGCCTATATCGAAGTCAGGTATCATGACAGGCTTCAATTGATCTTCCAAGTTTTCCCAATGAGAAAACGAGTGAATGAATGGATAGAGGGTTATTGACTCCTTTTCAAGGCCACTGTTTAACATAAACATCGAAATGATCATCATGTGATAAGAATATTCATTACCTTCGCTACAAAAGTTCATTTTCACCAGATCGGCCAACAGCCTTCCTGTTCCTGCTCCAGGATTAAGCACCTTAACTAAGGACAAATCTTCAGCAGCCAGGTTTCTTGAGACTATGTGAATCTTTTCCAATAAAAAGGACCTTTCTGAGGAGCACTCTTCTGACCACTCCCTTACTATCTGTGTGAGCATAGAAACACTCTTGCTCATATCCAGAGGGCTCGCCCGGCACCATTTGTCAACATTAAAATTGTCGAGAACACCACATTGCTCTATTGCAAATGCAACTACTTTCTTAAAGAACACTTGATTGAATTCAATGCGGCTCTTTAAATCTTCTAGATATTGTGTATACCATGGCATCTGTTCTCTTTGATGTTGCGATATAGCTTCCCACTTCCGTTTCCGAGGTAGGTAATATTCATTTTCAGCATAGTTTTGGTAGTTCCAGAATGAGTAGAGTGTCTGTTCAATGGTCCTCCTTTCATCTCTACCCTCTTGATCCTCGTTTATATTCATTCTTGCATCTTCTGAACCCCTTAAGTCGATCACAGAGTGGAGTGGCGTTGCAATTTAAAATATACAATTCTTGTTTTTCTCCTTCTGTTACTATTGAGCAAATGACAGGGAGGAAAGGCTTTGCATATTTATTCTATAATATTGTCCTCGGACGTTTATCTTTATATGCATGTATCTATGATATGATTATCTATTTAGTAATATATGTATTCAAAGATCAGTAACGTATTTATTATTGCTCAGTTATTCATTTCTTGAATCCTGGAGATGCTGTCTTCCAGGCTCTGTTCTGGTTCAGAGAAGAACATAATTCCTATGTTGTGTTGTCTGATCTCATGCATCTGCCTTATTCCCTCGTACACTCTTCTCTTCCACGAGTCTTCTTTCTTATCGAAATAGTCACCGTATGTGTTATAATTATTCTGTGTTGAAGGGACGTATGGGTCGGAGGCCTCTCGTTCTGAGTTTAGCCCTGTTGAGCTAGGCCTGCTTTGTGCTGTTGTTGGACGAAGTGGTAAAGCGGGTGGTGATTCTGAAAGTATATCTCTTGAGACTGGTGGTATTTCATCTTCAAGGTTTTCTAGTTGAATGGCATTGCTACTGTTATTCGATGGTTGCTTTCTAGATTCCTCAATGGTGTTTGATTGAGTTTTGGTTAATTGGAATCTCTTTGGAGGGATTGGCGGTGGGGCTGCCTTCTTACGAGTGAATTTGTTTATCGAACTCAGTGCTATAGAGGAAGGTGTCCTCTTAAATATGTCAGACTGTGAAGTCGATCCGATTGGCTGGACATAGTCTTCCTTTAGAATGTTATTTAGTTCTTCCATTACTTCTCTTTCTTTTAGTCCCATATCACTCATTGAATTCTTGCAGCAACGGATGTATATTCCGATGATTTGATCGGGGTATTTCAATGCGGTAGATATATATGCTTCGAAATCCTGCTCCCCGGAATCACCGACCAATATAAACTTCTTGCTTGGAAAATCCTCCAGAACATTGATAACGGTGTTGATTTTCTTGTTCGCACTTGATGCCATTATGCTTGAGATAAAGTTTCCTGAATACTGTTTAAGGAATAGTGGACCTATTGGTAGAGTTTCAGAAACATAGTTGTGCAGAGTTGGGTAGAGCTGTGCTGGTGCGTTTGAAACATAATAAAAGTCTACATTAGCAACATCTCTTAATGTAGAATACCAAAGTGGGATTCCATCGATCAGCCAATCTTCGGTCTCATTGATAAAAACATTTCTGAACATTGATTTCTTGTCGCCAGTGACACCAGTGTGCTTAATAGTGTCATCAATATCACTAATTAAACCGATCCCGTCGGACTTGATTAAATTGCAAGGGTACATATCTGATATAACTCTTGGAAAGTCTGATGGTGTGTCTAATGCTAATCTTATTGAGGTTGGCTGAAATTCAGTCTGTATCTTCACGACCACATTTCCTGTGGCGTCTGTCGTCTGGTTCACGGTGTGGCAGTTGCTATATCCTCCAGGTGTATCATCCAAGAGGTCAATTATAACGGGGATGTTTGATATGCTTCTTGAGAAAAATCCCCTGAGTCTCTCTTTTAGTATAGCCAATTCTGTGCCATTGTCATTGGAGGCAGATGTGGTATGCGAGTGTATTTCTGTGTTGTTGGACGTTGTACTTTGAGAATAGTTGGCATCGGAATCAGAAGACAAGTATTCATCTTCCGAGTCCTTGTTATGCATGTTACTGTTGTGATTTGAGTTGAAATTATCGAAAAACGATGTAGTTGACACTGTGGACAGATTATTTTCTGCATTGTTGTTGGTCTTAAGATACTGCTTGCACATTGAAGTGATGAACCTGTTTCTTCTGCTTGCCGGATTGCCTGGGGCAGAAACATAGAACCTCACTGTAGTTTCATAGCAGCTAGTGCTATTGTTTGAATTCTTTAAATGTGTATAAGTCTGGTAATACTGGATGTTCATGTCTATTGGGTAGTTTATATGATGGGGGTCATTTGGAGTGGTTGCGGGGGCCCTAAAACTCTCTGATGCCCTTTGGGAGATGGATGTTTTCAACTGTGGTATGTATACGTCCTTTGTTGTTTTCATTAGGTTCAAGAACTTCTGTTTCTTGCCCATAGGTGAACGAGAGCGGAACGTGTTCCTCTGGTCCTCTAGCCCGCTGGTGCTAGATTGGTTGAGCATGGAGACATTATCATTGCTGTCGATTCTTCTGTCCATCCTTCTGCGTCTATGCGAGGTATGTTTTCTGAAGGTGAGGCGTCTATAACCTCTTGTCAGCAAACGGTAGTGTGGTAGGACCAAGCTCGCCTGAGGTATACAACCCAAAATGTGTGAATATAAATTCAAACTGCTTTTAAGAGTGGACAACAAACCGTCACAAACTTTGGAACTGGGGACACCTAGATAGTAGGTGCGAGGTACAATGTAATGGATGCTGTGGTTCCTTTAGTCTAGTCCTGTAGGATGTAGAGGGGGGAGGGAGAAGGAAATCTCTTTGAAGTGAAAACTGTGGTGTACTAGGGAAGTGCAGCTTGTATCAAAAAGGAATTGATACGTTGTAAACCTAGCAATGAGTTCGATGAAACAATTTGGTGTTATGGAGACGATGCAGTTAGAAATGGTTAGGGGACCCTTTTGAATTGTGCATTGGATAATTTCATTGTTGTGCGTTCCAAAACGGTAAACAGAAAATACGCGAAGGCTTCAAAACAATACACTGGTGTGATTTATTTGCAATACAAGAGACAACAGCCAGTGTACATAACCATACACAGCACTGAAAAAAGTAGTGAAAGAAGTAGCAAGCAAGCAGGATGACGACTGAAATACCACTAGAAGAGCAGATGATCTCGAAACAAAAGGAATTGGAGGCATTAAAGAAGATCACATCGCTGACGGATATGATGAAGGTGCAGCTGGACGGACTGGGCGAGCAGGTCAAGCAGATCGAGCAGAACTCCAACACGGTTGGCGATATAATGAAGATATGGGAGTCCATCACACGGTCTATATCGGAGGCTGGGCTGGGGCTCTTGCGATACGTCGAGAAGGACTACGAGGTGGGCATCTGGGCCGAGGACGGCACCTCAGAGGACAGCAAGAAGGAGATGCCGCTGCCTGAACCGCTCGTCAGGGTGCCCATTCCAGACGAGGGGGACACTCCTAGCGAAACGGACGTATGAGCATGTATAACTGCGTATGTAATAAAGGGATAACAACATGGTGAAAAGAAAACGATTCAAACATTTCGTGACTGTTTTGTGGCACACCGCCCATGCACCCATATATTACTAACACTCCGTGCACCACGGTGGGCTTTCTTTTTTTCAGTTCAAAAAATAAATGAACAAAAAGAAGTGAAAAATTCCACTTTTTCAGATTCCCAGTTACCCAGGCCGAGAAATCGCAAAATTCACAACAGCAGGAGAAGCATACAAATGAAGCCATTACGGTAGTGGATATTTCAGCAGGTGCTGGGGATGTATTCAAATAAGGGAAGCCATAGATACATCTGAATCGTACCCGTCGTCCGCAAACATGTCCAACAAGATCCTATCCGCTGCTCCAACTGAGCTAGAACTACAAGTTGCTCAAGCTTTTGTCGACTTGGAAAACTCATCTGCCGACCTAAAGGCAGAACTAAGACCACTACAATTCAAGTCCATCAGGGAAATCGAAGTTGCCGGTGGTAAGAAGGCTCTAGTCGTCTTTGTCCCAGTTCCACAACTATCCGCATACCACAAGGTCCAGACCAAGTTGACCCGTGAACTAGAGAAGAAGTTCCCAGACCGTCATGTTCTTTTCCTAGCTGAAAGAAGAATCCTTCCAAAGCCAGTCAGAGGTGCCAGAAAGACCCAAAAGAGACCAAGATCCAGAACCTTGACTGCTGTCCAAGACAAGATGCTAGACGACATGGTCTTCCCAACCGAAATCGTCGGTAAGAGAGTCAGATACCTAGTCGGTGGTAACAAGATCCAAAAGATCCTATTGGACTCCAAGGATGTCCAACAGATTGACTACAAGTTGGAATCTTTCCAAGCCGTCTACAACAAGTTGACCGGTAAGCAAATTGTCTTTGAAATTCCAGGCGAAACTCATTAAACTGCCCCGGAGGGTTAAGAAGATAAAAGGGTAATGGGTATTGTGTATACTATTGCAATTATTATGTAAGATTGATTAAGCAAAACAAATAAATAATTACTTATTGATACATTTTGTCACTGCAGCTGTGCATTGGCCCTACAGAAAAAGGGACTGTTTATTATTATGTAACGAAATATTACTGGAGAAAAAAAAAATATTTATACAGGATCTGAAAAACAAAGGCAGAGGGGGATACTATGGTGGATATTTACAAGAACATATAATCAAAGTACACAAGGGAGAGAAGCACGAGATGAGTACACCTGCTAATTTATACCCGGGGCTAAACGATATAACTGACGTGTTGGAGGCGTATCCGCTGGAGACGTCCAAGTATTTGACACTGCTGCATGAGATTGATGCGAAATGTGTTAATTCGTTGCCTGAGCTGAACAACAAGATAGATGCATTTCTGAAGGTTAAAAATGGTACTGCAGACCAAGAGGCGTCTGACGGATCCAAGATCAACGAACTAAATGAAATCAACGGCATATTCGAGGAACTAATGCCATCCTTGGAGGAAAAGATGCACGTATCGTCGATCATGCTGGAGGCGCTGCAGAAGCTGGATGACCGACTGGAGCTGGCGTACGAGGTATCTATTCGTAACCAGGAGGTGCCAATACAGCTGCGTCTAGGGAACGACAATCACCCAGCTATGCATCTGCACTACGAACTAATGGAGAAGATCGAGAGCAAGACTAGCGGTAGTAAATCGTCACAGGCACTGAAGAGTGAGTCTAGAAGAGAAGCAATGGCTGCGAATAAGAGACACCAGCAACATAATGGTGGCAGTGGTGATGGTGCGGCCGTAAATGGCAAGGAAAGGGAAAGGCAATCCGCCAGCAGCAGAGACGGGAATGTTTCCGAGAGTTCCAGTACAAAGGGCAAGAGAGGTGGCTCCAGTGCACCAGGAGGTAGTGGTGCCGGGGCTAGTGGTCCAGATAATAAGAAGAGAAAGAGAAGGGTGAACACTAGCGTAGTGAACACAAACAACATACCGGTCAATGGCCCTAATGCTGGAAGTGCAGCTGCCGCCAATTCAAACAAAAGACAAGGTAATGCACACACTACAGGAGCAAGCAATGGTGTCGGGTCAGCTTCCCATACACCAACATTTGCAGCAGGGGCTAATTCAGTGGCAGAAGCTGCGTATAACACACATGCTGCATCAGGCCGTCACAATGTACAAGCTTCCTCAGGTGTCACTGAGGATTCCATGCTAATCGGGAATGGCGAACAGCCGTTCGAAAAGACCAACGAGTACGGAGAGCCATTATACTGTTATTGTAACCAGGTTGCATACGGGGAGATGGTTGGATGTGACGGCCAAGAGTGTGAATTGGAGTGGTTCCACTTGCCATGCATTGGCCTGCAGACACTGCCAAAGGGGAAATGGTACTGTAAGGACTGCAAGAGGAAGTTGAAGCTGAAATAGTGGGAAAGTGTATGCAGTGCTGGGTGGTTCGGAATTCGGAACACGTGACATTATAAATACATGGAAACGTCAGACACAGAAACAGCTATTGTTGTGTATATCTTACTGGGTGAAACAATTGTGGCAAGAAGTGTCTACCAGTTTCAGTTGGTGTATTAGAACAGCACGGTGATACTAGGCATCCATAATATGTCATTTACGCGTTTCACGGTAAGGTAGCATCTGCAATATAACTTATTGTTCTGTGGTTATTAGAATACTAACATAACTTTTCATGAGCTGTAGAGGCATCCTGGGAGACTTAAACTGGCTGTGATCGGTGGCGGCGGGGTGGGCAAATCAGCCATAACGATGCAGTACCTAAATTCTGCGTTTATGGAGGAACCCAGCTCGGGCATGGAGAGCACATACAAGAAGCAATGCATTGTGGGAAACGACATATACTCGCTGGATATACTGGACACGAGTGGCCAGGATGAGTTCTTAGGGGTGAGCGACCAGCACTTGCGGGATAGCGATGGGTTTGTCCTTGTGTATTCCGCCACATCAACGGAATCACTTGACGAGATCAGGGTGCTGTACGAGCAGATTCTAAGGGTCAGGGACACAGACCAGGTTCCAATAGTGCTGGTGGGCAATAAATCGGATATGCTTGATGAAAAGTCCATTGGATACGAGGACGGGTTAGAGGTTGCCAATGAGATGAACGCGCCGTTCCTGGAGGTTTCCGCGAGAGATAACACTAGCATAGAGGATGTATTCCATGCCCTCATTGCATTGATCATAAAGAATCGAGCCTCGGATGAGCAGAAAGCAACACGCCCTGAGGCCAATGCAGATCTGAACGCAACACAGGAAGAGCCTGAGCCACACCCAGCGCAAAAGTTTACAGATATAAGGGATGGCTCGTGCATGCAAAACTGTTGCAGTATCACCTGATACAAAAATGCCACCATACATATATATACAGAAGTGTTAATCGTTCTCTTAAATAAACAAAATCTATGTATCATTATACAAACTACCAATAACAATAACAACCACTAATTGATGAAATGCAGGCAAATGAAATGCAGCATCAAACTGGCCAGGATGAACTCACCAAACGCCCTGTTCTTTGGAATACCCTCGAACGAGTTGACCAGCTGTAATCTGAGACAGACCAGCAGGACAAACTGTCCTACACATATTATAAAGCCGGACAGGAATGCATTGAACGGGTAATTGTCACGGATCAGACAGATAAATGCGAACTGCAACACCCCAATAACGACCAGCATCGCACAGAATATATCAATCAATTTCAGTTTTGGGTTGTTGGAAACCTGCTTCACGTACCCATCGTACGACGAGTTGACAGCCTCTCTGAAGTCTCTTTTGATCTCGTTTGTCGACATGCCCTCGGCAGCCGCATTCTTCTTGTTAACTGGAGCCATCTTATACCTGTGGTGCTCTCTTGTGCTTGCTTCCACTACAGAGCTGTCCTTTATAGTGGCACACACGTTGCACTTTAAATCTCAAAAATCCGTTGCCGATTTTGAGAACACGTACGGGAGAGTACAAACCCTATAAACACCCGCACACCGCACACAATATAGTTAGGGTTTGGTTTGAACAGGTCCAGGAATTCTGTCTTTGGTTTGGAAGAGCTGCGACTATAAAGCATGTGGTACGCCAGATGGACGCTGTTATGGGGGGCAATAGGGGGTGAGAGAGCCAGTGTACTACGGTTAGCAAGCATAGATGGTACCTACAGATCGTTCAGGCAGAGAAGCCCCCGGAAGCACGGGTGAGAAGCACAATATGGTCGATGACAGCGAGGTCAGCGATGTAACGGATGGGTTGGGAGATATGCTCATAGCCAGAGCTGTGGGTGCGGCAGGGACATTTGATTCTGAGAATGTTGACTACGAGGATGAGGTTGATGGGGAAGGGAACGGGGACGAAGAAGACGAGGAAGACGAGGACGAAGACGAGGAGGAGGACCATATATATATAAACGAGGAAACAGAGTCCGGCAGGGAGCAGATTCTGATATCGCATGCCCCACAGGAGAGGATAGTTCCTCCACTGAATTTCTGTCCAGTAGAGAGGTATTTGTATAGGTCGGGCCAGCCGTCGCCAGTCAACTTCCAGTTCCTGCTGAACTTGAACCTGAAAACGATCATATGGTTGGCCAATGAAGAGCCACAGGACACACTCCTGGAGTTCTGCGACACGTATAATATCGCATTGCAATTTGCTGCAATAAATCCAGACGGTGGTGAGGATGACAACCCCTGGGATGGTCTCACGGAGCACTCGATCATCAACGCACTCAAGACCATCATAAATAAGAAGAACTACCCACTATTGGTCTGTTGTGGTATGGGGAGACACAGAACCGGGACCGTTATTGGATGCCTTAGAAGAATAATGGGTTGGAATCTGGCAAGTGTGTCGGAGGAGTACAGGAGATTCACCGGCAGCAGAGGTGGTAGAATCCTCGTGGAACTGCTGATAGAGGCGTTCGACACAAATATGATTAATATAGATAAGGACAAGGCACCCGAGTGGCTCGCAACAGCAATAGATAGCTGACCTATGTTAGCCCTTTTATATGGCACGTTATCCAGAACACTCTCGTATGCCTAGAAGGTCCGTGAGTGCACGTATGGGAAAATAAATGACTAGAATATAAATATGTATATATATATATATATGTTTGTATGAATATTATCGACACGACAGCATCAATCCAGCTTTTCAATGACCGTCTTCCTTGCCTGTCTAACTGTCGTGACTAATCTTTCACTTATAGACACGTTCAAATCAACCAGTTCCTTCTCCTTTGTCATGCCACTTGAATAGATATCCTTCCAGAATTCTTGGTATCTTTCGGTGAAATCAGCTGGTAATAGTTTCTTCTCAACGATATTGACAAAGTTACTCCAAGTGGTTGGTGTCCCAATGGCAAATGCAGTACCAGCAAATACCCAAGGAACAATCATTCTCGATGGTAGACTGGTAATCATGCGGGACAAGATCGGCTGGCTCCTTCCCTTGTAACTATTGGAGCATAGGACTCTGCCACTCAGTAATGCACTGAGTGACACTATTGATGTGGGCAATAGATAATTCTTGTTTTCTGTCTCATCAGTGAATATTGTCTCATGCAAGTTGCTTTTAGTGTTATTATAATTGGATTTTTGAGTGGATTTGAATTCGTCAATGCTGCTCCTTATCGAGTTAAAACTCTTTATCAGCTGGTTTCTCCTCTCATGAATCCAGTTTGTCACAGGTTTCGAGGCCATTATCAAATTACCTGTTGGTAGTATGCTTATGTCCATATCCTCACATTCTAGTAATGGCTTGAAAATAAGGGGAGACGTCTCTGCTGCATTGGCCGTTATAACACCCTCATCTGTTATTGGGGTTGAATAGAAGTTACTCATTGGAGTTCGGTTTATATATTTAAGGAGTTGTTTATTTGGGAGGAATACTGCACTTGAAACCGTTAATGTTGTAATCTCTTGCAATATACCAATGTTTCGATATTTTTCAGTGCTTTTTTTTTCGAGATTTTTATATTAGGAGCAATTTTTCAGTCTAAAGAATCAGCCAATCATCTTGGGACTAAAGTCATGTGATAGAAAGAATACGAATAGTTAACGACTTCAATAAATACCTTTGAGTAGTTGGATAGCATAGCATTGTTTATATTGTTTGGCAAATATTGCAGAATATACAGTTGAAGAATGAGTTGATTTTCGAAAACAAAATATATGCTTATATTATCATTTTATATTTTGCTGAACTAAAATATGTAAAAAATTATTGAATTGATGCTTAGAAAGTAAGTCCAAATATATACAAAATGTTTCAACAAGAATAATAAATAAAAGAATGTATAAAAGTATTTAGTATATATAATAAACCTATGCTGTATATATACTCTGGTAAGACGTATATACCATACTGATTACCCCAAAGAAGATCAGAACACGATCAAATGTTATCATCCACTTTGCTGTTCTGCTCATCTCAGAATACTCACCCTGTGTGCAACATTTTAAATGTAGCATCGGTGGAAAGATGTAAACTAACGGTAAACAACAGAACGAACCAATGATGGAAACCACTTTATCTAAGGATTCTATTCCACAATATGCAAGTAGCACAACCATCGATACAATAACTGATCTACCGAGATTTTTCAACCATTTAATCCTCAAACTCGTTCTACCAGAGTTCAAAAACATCTGGACCACGTGCGCACCACTTTCACCACTGACGATTATCTTGGTGAACTGTGGAAACACTTTCCCCTCAATTATCTTGATAGCTGGGAATAATTGTAATGGGGTCGACAGCATGATCGCAACGGAATAAAACAATTGAATCAGATTAACAGCGATGTTTTTCTGCGGCAAATTCAGAAGAATCACGGTTTCTATCTGTGAACCATAGGCAAGGTAGCCTACAGTAGCGACGAGCACGAACATAGTAGTTGCTGTCAAAATGACCAATCCAAGAATCAGTGGGAACTTTTCAGGATTCCTCATTGAGTCTTGCACAGGGATAATCAAACCAATACCCTCGTATGCAAAGATGGCCGTCCCAACAAACAATGTCCACCTGCTAGTATTCATACCATATATGACACCTTCTGCAGGTTTCATACCAAGATCAACGAATAAATGCTTCATAGTGAAAACCATCACAATGACTAAACCAACCATTATGAAGAAATTTGCAAATAGTGATGGGATGGATAGTTTAGAAATGTTTCTGATAAATGATAATGGAATAAAGATGACTAGCTGCACAAACATTAACAGCCCCAGACTTGTATTTTTGAAATGAAATACATTCTTAAAGAAAGCTTCCAAGTTTTTGGCTGTGAAAATCATATATGCAGCTGAGAATCCAATCTGTGTAAGAACTAAAGCGAGCAGAATTATGAATTTCATCCACGATCCGTATAGTTTTAGTCCAATATCACCAAATGATGCGACCTTCGTTTGGACTTTCGATTGGATCAGAATATAATAACACCAGTAGGAATATAACCCAAAGAATATCAATAATACAATGGAGAAACTCAAACCACCATTATGGAACCCATTAGGCAAAAACAATATACCTGTTCCTATAAATGATTTTAGCAGCAACAAAAATACCTTTGTTGTAGATGCAGTTCGCTTAACTTCCGATAGGTGTTCTTTCCTCACACCCTCTAAGCTCCCAGTAGGAATCAATGAATCATTCTCTTCTCTGTCAATAATCTGTCCGTCTTCGTCATATTCAGGCAGGAAATCATCTTCAAATGATTCACCTGCGAAATGGCCATACACGTAGAGAAACTCCAAGAAATTCCTAGTTAAAAACGGAACCTCTTCTTCATCTTCCTTATTTGCTGATTCCTCGTCTAGATCCTGCGATCTAGGGGACAGTCTCCCATCTAGTTCGCTACCATGACTTGACCCATACTGCCCATTCAGGTATTGCTTATTAACTTCTGCTGTACCATGGTGTTGTCTCATTTTATTTACAATGAATTCTCTTCTAAAACCACCAGGAACATTCAATGCACCTGCTGTAGACTCTCTTCTATCACGTTCCATGCTTAATGGCACATCCTCCATACTCTTTAACTTTTTCAAATCAGGCCTTTCACTCTGGAGTGTTAGCTTGTATATATCTCTTACAATGTCACCCCCAACACTCTCCAAATTAGGGTCACGCACATCTATTATGGACCTGTTTGATGCCGATCTTGTACTTGATGAATTAACACTTACTGAATATTTACCATTAGTCGTATCTGTTTCTGTAGCAGCACTCGAATTTTCTCTGAAATGGTTATTCAAGTAATTCTCCCGTACACTATTTATTATCTCTTCTTCTTGCCCATGATGCTTGATTCTGAAATCAGGAGTGTTCATATTGACAAGGACGTGTGCTTCGGCACTCTTCCCCACACTTGCAGCTATTGGGTCCACTTTTAGCATCGACCCCCTTCTACTGCTGAAACCTGCAGTAACAGATGCTGATTGCCTTCTGTTGGTAGGTATTTTGATAGTTTTAGAATGTGCAGACACTGATAGATGGCGCTGCTGATTATAATGTGCTGTAAGAGGGTTTTGGTCATCATCTTCCAAAACTGAGTCTCTGCTGCCATTTGGTGTTCTTTTGTTCAACGGTTTATAACCACCAGAATTAAACATCGTTATTGCGGTAATATTTACAATTGATACTAGGCTAACTGATCTGTCTTTATTGCTACTGTTGTATATAGTGAAGTATTAGAACAAAAACTAGAAATATGCCTTTAGTTTCATTCAAATGGACAGAATTCAGAACGTACTTTCCATGCTTTATTTTCCAGTTTGTGTTGCAAATTCCTAAAATAGAAACACTGTTTGTTTCACCATCTTTATTCTTTTTGTTTCGCGTTTCTCACGTAAATTTATATTATTCTGATAAGCAATCGATATTTCAGTCCCTGGACGCAACACCCCCACACTTCCAGTGCACGAGAATCCAGAATGACCTGCACCGCCCAGGAGCATTCCCCAGGGCCAGACATACGGGATAGATGCCTCTTATGACATAAACAAATAAAGACAGTTGTCTTTTTTCTATATATTACAAAACTATTTGAATCTATAAATTCACACTTACTACATGAAATCAAATATACTGCTCATGTCAACATAACGACGCCCACAGTTGCTTAGATACTTCTCTACCACACCACGGTTGGAATCGAACAACTCTCTATTTTGCTCGCTCAATGCTCTAATAGAAGATTCAGCCAACTTCTCCTCGGGGAAGTCCTTGTCGCCCTCGTAATAAATGGGCTTTAAAGTTTGGTTCTTGTTCTTTTCACAATCAAACACAGAATCAAAGTACAGCAACTGGTTATATAGCTGTTTGTCAGAGTATCTGTATCTCATAACACCGGTGCAGCCATCATTCAAGCAACGCTTACCGAATACCGATAATTGTCTTGTAACATTCCCACAGGCTGAGTCATCACATACCAACCAGCCGGCATAATACAACGATATATGCGATCTGATAGAGGACTCCAATTGGCAACTTAGTTGTATTGGGGTGAAAATATGTTCACAGTTCTTACATTGAACACCGCTATAACAGACGCTATAATGGTTCGAGGCTACAATACCACCAAATGGGAACTTCTTAAAACAGCTAGGACAATTTAGTTCCAAGCTAGTAGAATCTTTAAATCTTTCAACATCCGAAATTGTTGTTTCCAATGGTTCCAAACTGTCCACACCATTCCCACTTGGCCCATCTAAATTTCTTCTTAGATACTTCTTGCTGTCTAGACCAAGTGCCTCGCTCAAACGAACAACATCAAAACTTTCAATTCTTTCAAGCAATCTTTCCACAGGAGCAAATATTTGCTTTTCCAAATAGTAATCAGGATCTGGAACCAGATTGTTTCCTTTTACCATCACTTCGTTCAATGCAAAAGCTCTTTCCGCAAAATGCACTGTCGCTGTTTCGTTGTTTTTTACATCTTCACTGCTGCCTTTTGGCTTTGCAATTACAAATGTGATAACTGTTCCTGCTTTGACAACCCTACCAGCTTCACGCATTCTTAGGGCAACCTGAACTGCCGGCATTGTCTTACCGTTTGGATAGGCCTTTGGGTCCTTAGAAAGCTTGGTATTAATCTTATATTTATCGATTCTGATGCTACCAGTTTCCATTTTGGCCCTCATATCTTCCAAATAAGAATAAACCTCTTGTAATGCTGATTCTGGATCCTTGTCGGACAAAAGCAGGGTCAATACATGTGTGGAAATATCTTTTGATAATGGACAAAACTCACGACGCTTCATATCTAAACCCTTCACCTCCAATACAGTGCGTTCATTTCCTTGTTTGTCAATGGATACATTTAGAGCAGCATACTTCTTCTTTGCGTGCAATAACAATTTCTTGAAAACGTTATCAATATCAATCTCTAATAATCTATAACGCTCATTAACCAATTTCTTAAAATTCTGACCAATTTTAATTGCCTCAGCGTAGCTTTCGCAACCAG